>JAPDVR010000023.1:25206021-25786021 GCA_026230005.1 Gila orcuttii
CAATTGAAAACCTTCAAACGTCAAGCTTTTAAAAATACTTCAAACTTTCTAGTTAGGCTTTTTCAAGAGAACTTAAAGTTTGTCTACAAACTTTTTTATCGAATTGTAAAGTGTTACCGAATTATGGTAAACATCATAGTCTACACATGTTATTGCCTGATTCAAGCAGATTGTGGCTGTTAATGCATGAACATACAAATTCAGCATTAACAATCACCATGTTTATTCTAATTTGAAGGGCTTTCATAACATATCTGTGAAAATAAAAGACATTACGAATAAAAAAGATTGAAAATAGTGCACGTTTGTGCGGGTATAGTGAATATTTTCAATTTACAACAAAACTTGTTAATTATTCAACAAGAGAAATAGGAAGAGTTATTCATCATTGTGCAACACAATTCGGATACCACATGACAACTTACTTACAGTGCTTGACTTTTTTGTGAAAAGGAGTGAAGAGTTTTTTTGCCGTTTTGAACTCTATGAAACAGATGGATTCGGCGCGGGAGTGAGCATGGGCGTGTCGTAAACTAATGCACGAGTGACTTGATTACCATGCATGGAAGCGTGAAAGTCACGTATGTAGATAGACTATCCTTGTCTCTTTGGATTTTAAATCTCGATGTAGGGCAGGCTATACACACCCGCGGAAACCTCAGCTTGTCATAGACACATTTGCCCTATGAAAAAGTGCGGGGGACGAATTTACATTTTATAAAAAGTGGGGGGGGACACGACCACCCCGTCCCCCGCGTAATCTACGCCCATGCCCTCTTGCTTGAGGCTGTCAATGATGGCCTTCTGGACAGCAGTCAGGTCGGCAGTCTTACCCATGATTGCGGTTTTGAGTAATGAAACAGGCTGGGAGTTTTTAAAAGCCTCAGGAATCTTTTGCAGGTGTTTAGAGTTAATTAGTTGATTCAGATGATTAGGTTAATAGCTCGTTTAGAGAACCTTTTCATGATATGCTAATTTTTTGAGACAGGAATTTTGGGTTTTCATGAGCTGTATGCCAAAATCATCAGTATTAAAACAATAAAAGACCTGAAATATTTCAGTTGGTGTGCAATGAATCTAAAATATATGAAAGTTAAATTTTTATCATTACATTATGGAAAATAATTAACTTTATCACAATATGCTAATTTTTTGAGAAGGACCTGTGTATATATATATATATATATATATATATATATATATATATATATATATATATATATATATATATATATATATGATCATTATTGTGAAATAAACTTATTCATAAAATTACTCAGTCACATAGAATTTGGTTATATTGCCAACATCAATTTTACCATGTCTTGTTAACTATCTTTCAATTATATCCTCCCTGATAAACAGTGATGCATTTGAAACAAGCATAATCTTTTTGGCCAGCTGGACTAAAGGCATTACCAGGGTAAACACATCATTAACAACAATACCTTCAACTACTGTTCATCCTAGCTGAAGACAAAATGCTAGTGTCCAACACTGAGGCAACTGCAATAGTAGCTACATTTCTCAACACAACAGCATTTCATAGGAATGAAATTAATGCCAAGCCAAAGTGTTGAATTGTCCAAACTTTGAGATGTTGCCATATCGACAAGGTCCGCTAATCAACAGCACTCTTACTGAACACTTCCAGTTGTTTTACAAACTGTTTGCTCAACAAAACCTTCTCTCAAACAAGCAGCAAAAGCTACAGAATATATTGAAACACTCCCTAATTTCATTCTGCTGAACACAAAAGAATACAATTTGAAGAATATGGGTCAACCATCAACTGTGTGGTTAAACATAATCTTCAAAATATCTTCTTTGACTTCCAAAATAAGTCAATGGGGCTTATCAACAGTTCGGTTCATCGAAAAAAAAAATTCTTCAAATTATCATCTTTTGTGTTCAGCAGAAGAAAGAAATTCATACAGGTTTGGAACAACTTGAGGGTGTCAATGATGAAAGAATTTTCATTTTTGGGTGAACTATCCCTTTAAGTTATTTGCAAACACACAACATGCAGATAACAAGACTAACAATATTCCTACAATATTTTTTTAGAACCTGTTATTTATATTCTACAATACAAAAAAAGTCAATATTAAGTAATTCATCTCTGTCCAGTTTTTACTGTTGCAGAATGTATGACAGTATGAAAGTGTCACAAACACAATGCACTGCCTATCTTTTAGCTTAAGATTATTTATGATGTTAAAGTTCTTTCCCTATATTTCATCCCGCCCTCACTAAGCATTTTCTCTTCTGGCCGACACATGCTTTGGTTCAGAAGGATGGACAACCCCCCACTGCTCTTTTCTGCCCAGCGCTTGACCAGCATGTTTACTAACAAAAATCAATATAACATTACATAAAGAGCCTAATTAATGGAGACAGCACTGCAGCCCAAACACATGCACAAACCCCATCATATCAACTCATAAACACACCTCAAAAAAAACTTTAATTTGCAGCTCGAACAAGTTTTCGACATTTTAGAGCAGAACTGTCTTTCTCTTTAATAACACACAATGGGCCTCATCCATGAATCACAAGCAGAATGATTTTTAATGTAAATTGTTCATAAAGCCGTTCTGTTCCGTTCCGTAAAGCCGGATTCATGAAAGTGTTTGCATTTTCAAAATGTTGTGTATTTTTGTGTAATGTGTTTTGTCTTCTTCGTTTTCTATTTTTGTTTTTGTGTTCTATTAGGCAAAATGATGACAGTGATATTTCACGAGTTTGTTTGCCAATTTAGCAAGGTAATTTGGAGATTGCTGACCGGCATTTTTTTTTATATAGGGATCGGCCAAAAAGTTTTTTTCTGTTTGGCCGATGGTTCGTATGGCACTGAGAACACCAGTGCCAGAGCCCACAGCGCTCCCATTCTCAGTCTTCATTAGTTTGTAAAATTAGTGTTAACTTGTCTTTATTTGAAAAAATCTGATTCCCAAAATGCACAAACTGCCTTGTTGGTTACAGTGTTTACTTCCTTTTATTCATATATTTTTTTTAACAATTTCTTTATTTGTGAAAAATACTGTAATAGGATTTCAGAATCAAAAAGCTGAATCAATAAATTACAAGTCTGTTTTTTTACAGATTTGTTTTTGTATTCATTTTCAAAATATTTTATTTCCAAATTATTAAATATTAAAACAAATATAAATTATAAATATATCAGTTTTATGTCAGCCATCAGCCACAATCAATGTCGGTAATCATAACAACCAAAGCTTTAGCTGGAAAAATGCTGTGCCTCCAGTACTCTCAAGTGCCCCCAGCTGGCCGCTTTCTGCTGGCTAAAAATGCTTAGGTAGACACACTTTAATTGAATATTTTTTGTAAAGCAAATGGCCAATTAGTCTATTTTTCATTTATGCTATATACTGGAGCCAAACCTGAGAAGGGAGACTAGAAGTTTCCTGGACATATAATTTACGTATTTGTAATCCATAGACGGGGATCATGCTAATTATGAATGCGCGTGCAAATATATATATTCACACGTTTAACTATCAAATCTGGTGTTTACGAAGCATTTGTAAATCCGGAAGAGAGTTCTTGAGAATGACTCAGAATTTACTCATATATTTACTAAAGTTTCATGAATGAGGCCCAATGTTTACAGTCCTTATGAACTCACTGCTGTTTAACATCTGTACTAATGACATAATCAGCATCATCTTGCACGAAACAGCCAAGAAAAAGAGTCCAATAATGTTAAAGAGAGCTCTGTGTGTGTGTGTGTGTGTGTGTGTGTGTGTGTGTGTGTGTGTGTGTGTGTGTGTGTGTGTGTGTGTCTTCTGTCAGCTGGCTGCCACTTTGAACTCTGATCAAATCAGCCTTATAAAACTCATGACAGCCCGACCGCTCTCTGCGTCCCAATAGAAAGAGATTTTAATTAGGTAACAGCAGCAAACACACACAAACACACACACAAACACACACACACACACACACACACGTGGCTGAGCACACTAATGTCATCTCCCCTGTAGCACTAGTTACTAAATACAAACTATTTTGGCTCTGAAAGCATCTATTTAGAAATCATCCATAACTTCTCACAAGGGATAGTGAAAACTCTTGCCTTCTGCATTAAATAGTGCTCTTTCACTATTAAAATCTTTCAATATCTTTTACTATTAAAATCTTTGACTCTGTACATCTGTTCTTACGTGCAAAATATTGTCCATTCCATAATAAATTATTTTAGCCATGAAACGGGTTTTAGCATATGACTGGGCCATACATACAGTATACTTTTGTAATTTGCTTGTATCATTAAATCATTCAGAAATTAATTAAAATGGTGATCTCAACCGCCATCGGTAGCAGGTAGATTAAAAAAATTCAAACATGAACTTGTACAGAACATCCAGTTAAATTATTAAGGCATATTTTTCTGCTGTTTTTTCACTAATGGACACAAAACTGACAATTAAAGAATGATGATCATTTTTCACTTCATCAATTAGTTCTGGTCCTCTAATTTGATTGACCAAGCAGCAGTGCAATATGTATATGATAAATTAGAGTATAACAGCACTGTTTCATGTTTGACTTCGATTGCTTATGTTTTAGATTTTTAGATTTGCTAAGTGGAGCACAGAGCGGATTTGCCTGAAGTGACAAGGGTTTTTTTAAAGTCAGAACATCTATGTTTTCTCTTGCTACATGATCGCTCAGAATGGATTCCCCTCACTACTGATTAAATGGATTACAAGTGATTACAGAATGCTTTGACATGGGAAAGGGAATTCTCAGTCACTCCCTTAAATTTAACATACAACCAAACCTATCCCTAACCTTACCTGTATCCCACCTCAATAGCTTCAAGTGTTTTGTAATACAACATGAACAAAGTAAGCACCAAATTTTGTTTATGCAAGTACTTAGTAGGTAAAGACACCTAATATAAAGTGTGACCAACTATTCTAATGATATGATCTTTAGGAAGGGTAATTGTCAAATAAAAAGAGCATTAAAACATTACAATATTCAAAGTAATGTAATGTAATTTCACTGGCAATATCATAGTGAATAGGCCTATAGTCTATTGTGAATATTTGATATATTGCCTAGACCTAATGCTGGAAAGTTGTTGTTTTTTACTCATGGTGTCTGCCATTCCTTTGTGGATAACTGTAAGAGAAAGACACTAAAATAATGCTTAAGTTTCTGTAAATGTCTGCATAAATATCAGCATTTACACAAGATCTGTTTATGAATAATTTAATCATTATAACATATATTCATGAGTGTTTATTTGTACACCACATCACTGAGTCCACAACCATTTGAATGAACACATTTGCAAATTAGAGGACATATTTGCTTTGGGTTTCATGAAACAAATATGAAAACTGTTGCATTTGACCATAGGCAAACAGGAGTGAGGTCATGGAGACAGTTAGACTCTATAACCAGGCCTCCAATCCTGAACAAACCACAAACAAAATATAAGGTTTTTGCCACATGGTTTGATACTGACAAAAACATGTCCCTGTAGATAATACTCCTCTGAATAAAATGAACTATTTTAATTTGGGTAACACTGTAATGTTAAGGGAAATGTGGTAATGTTAGGGCCGTTCTTCCAAGATTTGTATGATTTTTTAATGCATTAAGGTTCTCTAAATGAAAATACAATATTATAAAATAGATAGTTAGATAGTTCTCATGCTCTATGCCTTTTATAAAAATAGTAGACATTTAAGGGTGTACTACATTGTAAATTAAGCCACTTCACAGTCATATAACTATGTACATTAACTATGTCCATCCATTAAAAGTTCACAATCAAAATGTTCATGCATCAAAAAGTACAAAAATACATTGTAAAAGTAATCCATATTAATCAAGCAGTTTAAGAAAAGGTTTCTGGAGACTCAACCATGCTGGCTTGATGAGCGAAAACAAACCTCATTGGATAAAACAGCTTGATTCATGTGAATGTCTTTTTGTACTTTTAATGTGTGAAAGCTTTGCCTGTGTGGACTTTCAATGGATTAACAAAAAAGGTGAGATTGTTAAAAATATCTTTTGTGTTACAAAGATGAATGAAAGTCTTATGGTCTTGGAACGACATGACAGAAAGTAAATTATTTCATTCAGAATTTTCATTTTAGGTGAACTAACCCTTTATTACCTGTGTTAAATTAAATACTTTATTCCATCATATAATATCTACTATAGCTGATCATTAATATATATGGTATTTCAATTAAAAATGTTGTTGTATGTAAAATTGGACAATGACAATAAAGAAATTATCTAATTGGACAGTTGTTGAAAGTCAAACTATTGAAAAAAATGCTTTTGGAGTTAGTAGGAGACTTTACAAGCATTAAAAAAATGTCTTGGCCATCACACACTTCTGTGTTATTGTTAAGTTCACAAGTTCACACTTACATATAATTAAGTAGAGTAAGGGTTATGCGTATTTGGGGTGCTGTTCGAGGGGAGGGCTCCAAGTTTGGAATTTTGGCCCAAACCGAAAGTATTCCCCCCGGTTGTGATAAGAATAGTTAGGACTAGAATGAAGAGATGGGGCGGTGAAGGGATGCTGATAAACTGTCAGCAAACACAGGTGAGTCTGCTGTATATATACCTCTTATCGCTAATTGAGTTGATTAACTAAATGCGCTCCTCTCATGTTAATAAGGTTAATTATCTGAACGTGCTCCTCCCAAACTTTGTTAATAAAACATAATTAAATGAATGAGAATGAAGTGTATATGGTCAATGACTACAAACAAATTTACTTTATGGATTTCATTATAATTAAGCCATTAAGAAAGCTTTTCTTTATTGTTTATTAACAAGAGTGTGTTTGTGTGCACATTGTGACTAGTGTTAAAAAGTCAAATAGCACAAAATGAAACCATTGTATTTTTAATTCATGTAACTGAATACCAAATGTATTCATGTAACCGAATTCCCTATAATACCAAAACAATAAACCCACAAAGTTATGACATTGAGTGACAACATCTAAGCCAGCTCTCATGAGCAGACATTGACAAAGGACGTATAAGAATCTATGGCAGAAGTTCTCTGTTACTAGAGTAGCGGAGTAGCAGAGTATGTGCATCATGCAGTATGTGCCTGAACCAATGACTGGAATTGAAGGGAATATGTGCACCACTTCAATTATGAGGAAACACTTACAAAGAACTACCGTCTAAACAACAAAAGAACCAACATTTCAATAAAAACTTGGCCCAATATCAGCCTGGTTATAAGGTCATTAGACTAGAAGACACCCTTTCAGTGTAATCAATCATTACAGGTTTCTGTCCAACGATGTGACATCAATTTCCCATTTTAAAAAAAATATATACTTTTTATGTCTTCCGCTTGGTGCTGTAACAGATTTGGATACAGTGTCTTACCTCTGTGTAGTCAAAGTCTGAGAGTGGAGCTATACTTTTGATGTACTCAGCTCTAGGCTGATTGGACGGGTTGGCAATTGACACAGGGGGTGTTAAGGTGCTCATAGCAGATATTATCGTCTGGAAAATAGAAATATAGATGTAAAAGCAGTATGAATTAAACCAGACTAATCAGCTAGACAAAACTGCTGGAGACAAAACAAAAACTTGCAATTTGTATTCACAAAAATGACTTACCACTATGGCGTCCTTAACATTTTTTCGGATATCCAATATTTTTTGCTGCTTTTCTCTGAGCAGAAGAGGAGGAAAATAGGAGGAAGCAGACATTAAAGAATGAATGACATAATTTCAAAATTAGGAGTGTCATAATAATTGTCCATAAATTAGAAATGTGATTGTAATATTACTCAAAGGTGGTCCTTATCAAAGGTCAAACTGTGATTAAAGTCACAACAGAGCACATTCTGCACACAGTGACCTCATCCTGATAGTGAACATTGAAATAACGGCACATAACTCTTATATATAATCAATCCAGTTATTATCTAACTATTTTATTTGCCAAGAGATAAGGCCCAAAGATACTGTGTCTAGGTAAACAGCCCAAAAATAAGATCCAAAAATGCTGCATGCCAAAAACGCTGTCTATACGCAGTCCAAAAAAAAATATGCTGAAAAAAATGCTGCACACCTATATCAAAAAATGCTGTATAGGTGGGCGCTCAAATTTGAGACTCTGAAATGCTGCATGCGTGCATGATGACCAAAAATTAGGCCCAAAAATATTGCGCACGCCTATGATGCACAAAATGCTGTCTAAGTAGCCAGCTCACTAGGTTTGGTGACAGCCATAAAAACGCACCGGACGCAGAGGCGTAACGTTACATCTGAAGCCTGTCAACATTCTAACATCCTCAACAGACATGGATGCCGCATCCGTTATAATAAACACAGAAAAGGCCCAGAGGCAGTAATAACGCTAAATAATCAAACACTCACTCTGCGTTAAAGCCGTTGACGTGCAGGATCCGCATCTGTTTGACTATAGTGCTCTTCCCGGATTCCCCAGCGCCTTAAAATCATAGAAAAAAAAAGTCATGAGATGATACATAGCCTAAATATTAGTATTTCCAGGGCCATGAAGAAATTATCCATCCATGATGATGATGATGATGATGAAAATATATCAATATCTCTGATCAGATGATATTTGTTATTAATGTTTTAGCTATAGATTCCTATCTTACCTAATAAGAGCAGGCGGTGTGTGGCTTTATACGCCTGTCTCTCTTTCTGTAACTGTTTTTCGATCTTTTTATTCGCCTCTCGTTGCGCCTTCTCGTCGATGCGCTGATCTTCTGTCTTGCTGTTGCCCAAACATCCCATGTTCAAAAGCCTCTTACTCCTCAGACACACAATAAATAATAATAATATCTCAAATGTCTCCTATAACGATGATTTAAAATGTATTAGGCTGATAAATAGAGCAAGAAATCCCTGCGCCACGGGAAAAAAAGGTTTCGCTTTGACCTCTTCACACACCCGAGCGACAGATTCAGTCGGATCCCCTCGATATATTCATGATCAATGTTTGAAAATCAGACATGAAGCGACTGAAGCTCAGCTCAGATCATCTCTCTCTCTCTCTCTCTCTCTCTCTCTCTCTCTCTCTCTCTCTTTCCTCTCGCTATTTTGTTGAAATGTGTGTTTGTGTCTTTAACTCAGCACTGCCTCCCTCTGCACTTACAGGAAGTGACACTCCACACTCAACCTGCTGATCCCAGTTCAGTCTCTCATATACCCACTACATCACTGCATTTTAAGCTAATGCAATCATTCATCATTAAAGGCGTCATTCATAAGTGAGTTTGTTACAGAATCCTCTTCCCCAGCTGCTACACGACATAAATTATTACAAAAATGCAATATAGGCTATAACCATTCCATTTTTATTCTATTAATTTATCTGTCTACTGATGTTTCCAAAAAAAAAAAAAAAAATTAACATGTTGTTTTCATTCTTTTCTCAAAAGCATTAAAAAACTGTGCACACTTATATGGGCAAACAAAGTTGATTGTAATACTTTTACACTAGTGCACATTTCTCAGGGCAGATGTCAATTTCTGTTTGAAAAAAAAAAGGTATCAAACCATTGTTTTCCACTGTTATTGCCCAGGAAGAAGATACAGTAGCCACTGTAGCCTACATCTAAAACATAGTGATAGCAGGATGGAAAAATGAAAAAGGTAACATACTAAACAAATATACTAACATACTAAAAATATCAAAAGAAATTGTAATAAAATAATAATAGGCATTGTATTTAATTAAAACATATTAATCATGTGATTTAATCTTTAAATCTACTTGCCCCAACCTGTTATTCATGAAAATAACCTATAACCTATACACACACAAAAATTAACAGCCAGATCACCCTGTAGCCCAAGACTGTTTGCCCTCTGAAGCTAAGCAGGGTTGAGCCTGGTCAGTACCTGGATGGGAGACCTCCTGAGAAAACCAAGTTGCTGCTGGAAGAGGTGTTAGTGAGGCCAGTAGGGGGCGCTCACCCTGTGGTCTGTGAGTCCTAATGCCCCAGTGTAGTGATGGGGATGGTCAAAAAGCACCGTCCTTCAGATGAGACGTTAAACCGAGTTCCTGACTCTCTGTGGTCATTAAAATCCCAGGATATCTTTTGAAAAAGAGTATGTAACCCTGGCATCCTGATCAAATGTGCCCATTGGCCTCTGTCCAGCATGGCCTCCTAATCATCCCCATATACCGATTGGCTATATCAATCTGTCTCCTCTCCACCAATAAGCTGGTGTGTTAGGCGTTCTGGCGCAATAGGGCTGCTGTCGCATCATCCAGGATTCCAGGTATGCTGCACATTGGTGGTGATTGAGGAGATTCCCCCTTCCATGTGAAAAGCGCTTTGAGTACCCAGAAAAACAGCTATATAAATATAACAAATTAAATGAATTATTATTGCACATTTTTCTGAAATCATGATTAATCGCACAGCATTAAAGTTTTTAATATATTTTTATATTGTAATATAACTTCACATTTAATCTGCAAATGAAATGTACAAACAACATAAAGACAGCATATTTTAAATATCTGATCTAACAGGTAGGAAATATGCAGAAATTGAATAAAGTTATCAAACACATAATTAGATTAATCCTTATTAAAGCTACAAAAGTTCGGTCAAGAGCAGTGAGTGATTTTCTCTTTGACATCACAACAGCAGGTTTATTGGGCTGCTGTCACTTTAAGATCTGACGCACATGACACGATCTGACACACCTCTTTATGGTAATTAAAGATTTTATTTAACTCATTTAAGACTGTGCAAGGAGGATACTCATAGTGGACGTTTTGGCATACCTTTGTGTGTTTTTGTCTGTTCAAGCACGAAAGCAGAAGTTAAAACTAAATGAAAATAAATGATAACAAAAGCACTGAATTTTAAGTGGTAAGAGGAACCCACATCAACTCATCTCATCTGAGCTTAGTAATCAGGCCTATATTAGCCTACATTTGATTTACCCCATTACAATGGTCCCTTTTCAGTTAATGCTATCATAAAAATACACTTGTAGGTTTAAAATTCTAAATAAAGCACATTTAATGTTCAACAATGTTCAAATTGTATATTTTAGTCGTTTTGCGAGAATGTGCGCATCAGCGCTCATTCACTGTGAAGTTTAGTGGAGACTCACTTGCATAAGCCTCGTCTACTCATGACAGCAAAATGGTGTAAGAATAGTGTGCACATCAAATGATCTTAACTTATTGACCCTGTGTCAAATTAGTAGTTTGTGTGAACTTAGATGGTCTTTTATGGAACCGCTTTAACCCGACTGATTTTTTAGGTTAATTTAAGTCAGATTTAATCCACAATTTTTTAAACACACTTTATGGATCAGGTCTCAGAAAATAGTCTGTGTTGATGATAACAAGCTAAAGTTTCAACATTCCAAAATGAACGTCATTTATGTCTTGGGGGAAAATGCCATGTTGCAAATATGATGGATGTCATGCAAACTACGTTTTTACTTTGCATAACATTGTCTACAACACTGTGTAGGCTATAGCTAAAATAGAGACATATTGCATATTGGTCAAACGGTAAGGTCACAATAAAAAGGAGTTGAGGAAGAAAGTGAAATTGAATAAACTTTCTGATGACAATATTATCCACCTCCGGTCCCTACTGCAGCATTAGTCGAATGTAAGAATGATGAAGCACATGGACATAATGAAACATTTAAGTGGCAAAGTACCTTTTTAATCATCCAAACTGATTCAAGTTTACTGTTTGTTAATGCCTTCAAATGCAACCATATACATTGTGATATGTGTTCTGAATGTTTGGAGGATAATTCTTATCACACCAGGATACACAGAAGTGAACACTAGCTAGAACAATGGGAAGATTCTTATATGTAAAACATATGAAAATTAGATGCAAAATTCATCTTAAAGAGTTCCAAGGCCACGAATAGTGGCCAATTAATGCAAATGATGGGTACTACTGACACTACTGAATATGATTCGAGACTAGTGTGCAGAATGGAAACTTTACTGATAAAGAGCCTGAGTCTCCCCCTGGTGGACATTAGGCATGGCAGAATTTGCAATTAATGGATCTCTTTCTTTATTATAGTGCATTATGGTTTTTGTTGTTTTTATTATATCTATGGAGTAATTCTAGGTTTATGGATGTTTTGTTTGAAAACATTCATGTATATAAATTATTACTCACACTTTTGTGGGTGGTCATGTACTCTAGAAGGTAGTATAGAGGCTTTTTTCTTGGTCTGGGTAATTATGAGGTTAAAATTTATTCAAAATTTCGTTCTTTTATTCTAAATAATAATTATGATTCATAAATAAATGTAAAGAGATTCACAAAAAATAAACAAATTTACAAATAAATAGAATGAGATCCACAAGTATATATAAGGAGTTTCACAAAAATGAATTAATTTCACAAATAAATAAAATGGAATTTGAAAATAAAAAAAATGACAAACATGTTTCATGCCATAAACACAACCCTGCCTGTCATTTGTGAATCGCTTACTGTGCATTTGTGGATGGCTGCACGCATTTGTGGATCGCTTCATTATGGAATGCCAAACCTGACTTAATAAATAAATAAATACATAAATAAATAAATAAAAGTAAAGTAAATAAATATATTTTAGTTTTTTTACATTTCTTTGTATATTTTCACATTTATTTATATATGTATTTATTTCCACATTTATTTATTTCTATATTTCTTCCTCTGTATGCTAATAAGGGGGCGTATTTGACCTCAGACATAGCAATCGAGCTCAGAGTAGCAGTGCTACAGCTTTGACGCCACAGTGACACCTTGTGGTACCAAAGGTTAGAGGTTTACGCAGGGAATGAATGACTTAGAGATCGGCAACATGGGCAAAATTTTATATCACGGTTTATGTCCTTTAATGTCGGCCTAACTGTATGTATATAGGTTTACCATACATAGTCCTACTCTTTTTTTCCAGACATGGCCGGAAAACATCAGCATTCAATTCACAACATTCATTCACACATGAACAGAAGCCGCTGATAACAGACATTTTGACACGGAAGCGCATGAAATTATCCACTATTAATCACATTTCATGTAAATGTGCTGGATGAGGCAGGGCGGGGCTAGAAATGTAGGGCCCTATGAAAGAATATGAGGTTGGGCCCCCTACCCCACCCATTCCTATAATAAAATCGATCTCTGGGGGCCCCAAAAGTGTGTGGGCCCTTAGAATCGTCCTAACTTTTCCCCCCTTAGCGGCGCCCCTGGGATGAGGCTGTTAAGAGCTTGTGTTTATTGTCGATGAGACTCGCACACCAGCTCTGTCACGTTTAGGGCCCTATTTTAACGATCTGAAATGCAAGTATCAAACGCAAAACGCATGTAACTTTGTGGTTAATGCATGTAATCTCGGGCGCTGTTCCTTTTATACTGGCAGGATAAATGAACCTTGTGCCCGACGCAAATCTAAAATGGTTTGGTCTGAAGTAGTTACATTAGGGTAGAGTGGGGGAAAACGCCCCCTTAAGGAAAATGTGACATTACTGTGAAACAAAACATAAATGTGACTAGAATTGCCATCCCAGTTTTGAGTGTCTATGGCAGGAGTTATTTACCAAATATTAAAATTGTTCAACCTTCATAATAAATTTTATTTTTGACTGAAAATATTTTTGTACAAAGGGGGCGTTTTGCCCCAGTGGTGGGGTAAAACACCCGCCAAGGTGGGGTAAAATGCCCCCTTCCTTACCAACCAGTTTGCTTCATAGATCAACAGCAAAATGAACATAGTTTTTAATCTCTAAAAGTAAAAGGCAAGTAATGCAACAACATGTATATATATATATACCTATTAATATTTATTTCAGCAATGTACAAAATAGCCAAATTTCTAACATTTTAATATTTTGATTTCTACACTAGGCCATATATGGGGTTGATAATTGATGTAGTATTTGTTCAACACTATCATCAAGAAAAACAGAAAACCCTAAATAAATATTAAACATAAATTAGTATATGCTGAAAAATCCAGCTAAAACCAGCCTAAGCTGGTTGGCTGGTCTTAGCTGGTTTAAGATGGAAGTAGCTGGTTTTAGTTGGTCTCCCAGCCTGGCTCAGCTGGTCAAGCTGGTCTCCCAGCCTGGTCAAGTTGGTGGTCAGCTGCCTCTCAGCCTGGCTTAGCTGGGGTTCAGCTGATTTTAGCTGGTCTCCCACCCTGGCTTCCCAGCTAACACACGACATAACAGTTACGTTATGTATTCGTACTTTTTTGTCACGTCATGACTTTACCAATTGACAACGTACAATGTCGCATGCTCGTAATTTCATTACCACACTCTAAAAACTGCTGGGTTGTTTCAACCCAACTTTGGGTCAAATATGGACAAACCCAGCCTATAAGATTTTTACATTACATTTTTAACTCAACGTTTGGGTTTGTCCATATTTGACCCAAAGTGGGTTAAAACAACCCAGCAATTTTTAGAGTGCATCATTACCAACCCACAACGTCGTCAGTACGTCCTCCTAAGGTTATAAGATAACCAACAATGTTCCAGATACGTACTCTATTCGTAATAACTTGGTAATTTCATGACTTACTGGCAACGTCACAGGCCCGTAATTTCATACCATCTTATCAGACTGCATTTCTATGAAAATTTTTATTTGTTTCAATTGTTTGTTTAGTATTCCGTACGTTTGAAAGACAATAGCAAGTTTAAATGTATAAAAAACGTTAATTACTGTATTATTCCCATCAAACATGAGATAACAGACCTGCAGATCATTACATCAGTCCAGGACATAGACAACGTGTATTTTTTGTTTTTGTACATCTGTGGACGTGCAAGACATAGCCTAGCTACAGAAAAACGACAGTAAACGTTGTGATCAAATAAGAAATTACTTTTTTTGTAATAAAAAACTAAACTCCCCAGAACGTTACAGGGATTTTTTGTGTGACAACATTAAGGGAACCTATACTTAATTAATAAGTAAATTTTAATAAGATGAAAGTAAAAAAAAAAAAAAAAAAATGCGCTATGAGTAGGCTATGTATGTTTTTTTTTCCAGCAGCAACTAATAAATACATTAAAATAGCACTCCATGCTTCACTTTTTTCCTGCTCTTCTGAACAGGAACAGAAAAATCTTAAAGGGTCAAAAAACTATTTAAGCACCAGTTAGTTCTCAGCTCAGTTTTTTAAACCTATGTTAAAATATATTCATGAAAATATATTAATGATAATGTATAGGTTTTAATCAAGTGAGTTTTTGCAATATGGCTACTTTTATTTCTACACTGTTGACCATTTCTAAAGCTACTTTATATATTTTTATTATTATATAATCAATACTGTTTTCATATTTACAACTTGTAAAAGCACTTTCAGGACATCTTTATTTTATATATAAAAGAGAATATGAAAGCACTGACTGGCTATATATATATATATATATATATATATATATATATATTAAAACATTTTCTTTTATTAAAAATAAAAATAAAATCAAAAGCAAAGTGATGGTATAAACAATATTGCACGTTTTCAAATAAAATAAAGAGGTTGTGTTAAATTCTTAAACTAAATTCATGATTTAATATTAATATTTTAAATTATGTTATATGTTTTAATTCTAGATGTTTATTTATATGCTGCGTGCCTTTGAAGTGTTTTAATGCGCGTGCGCGTAAACATTCCAGTCGCATTGAAAGACTGGAGCGCGCGCGAGAGCAGATGGCATGGCAACGAGGAAACGTCATCAACTGACAATCAGCAAAACTAGCGTCTCTCGCTGTTGTTTTCACTGCTGTGCTTTCACGTAAGTTTAGTCAAAAAATCACACAAATAATACATACAAACGTTCCTGACACCTTTCTTAAGTGTAATTGATACGCTTCTGTTGAATATTTACTTTATAGAAATGGTTTTGTGTCTTCAAAAAAGTCCGTTTGCATCTCAACCGTTTCCAGAAGAGGTAAGTTAAGGCTAACTTTTATAGACTGGAGCTCTTGTTTATATAAGTTTGGGGTTTTAACCACATCTTTGTGTAGATAACAGTTTTTGATAGTTTTGTTTTGCTGGTAATTTGTCAATGGGTGATTAGAAGCTAATTTATTTAACCTAATAGAATGAACTGTACTGTTAATCAGTGATATCACTTACAAATATTGATCAAACAAAGTGAAACCTCAACAATAAGGGTGAATTATTGTTTAATCATTATAATAATTTCATATGCATTTATTTCACAATATCTATTATCTTAAGATTTTATATATATATATATATATATATATATATATATATATATATATATATATATATATATATATATATATATTCTTTCTCTTTTCTGCTTTTCACCTCTGCTCTAGCTTGGTTCCTTGTAATAAACCCTATATTCTATTGTAAATCCTATGTAACATTGTTGGCTCTGTGACAAATTGCATGTTATGTTCCTAGATCATCATGCTGATGGACTTCTGCACCCCCTGTCCAAGACAATCTCCACGGCTATCCATGAGCAAAACCTCAAACATACAGTACACTACTGTTCAAAAAAAGCCAGGGCTCCAGACTAACTAGTGAGAGTGTTGGGGGGGAACAGGCCTACTTTTCTTAAAGAAAAAACTCTCTATGGGTCTATTTCTTTTCATTGTTCGTCATCTGTTTTCTTGCGTTTATTTTGCTGATGCTGATTGCCGTAACTGATTCTCTGGTGCTCAGGTTGCAATTTCAATCACACAGCACGGAGAACTGCCTCAATTTTTAGGTTGATATTTGATAAAGAATTGATAATTATATTTAACTAGAATAGGACTTCACCTTTTATTTGAAGGCTTAATACATTTGCCCCTATCATTGTTTGTTTGGCTGCAGGTCCATCTTTTCTTCATGGGACGTCCACACCTGTTGAGAGCACACCTGACAGAAGACCAGATGAGCTGGCCAATAGTTCAGAGGGCAACAACCCATCTCTGAATCACCTCTGAGCCTTTATGAAATAAAGGATGGAAAGGTACATTAGTGACAAGCCTTTGCAATTAAATTTAAAACACATTTATGTGGTGGAAAAAATACTGTATTACTGTTACTTAGGGGTGTAACGATTTTCGAACCGAACCGAAAAACCGCGATACAGAACCCCCCCCCCCAAAAAAAAACCTGTACGCATTTTATTGTATCCATTTATATCTACAAAAGTTACCAGAATCTATCATTTAAGGGACTACCGGTATTTATTAAAATGTTTTCGCAGGGGAGCACACCCCTGGATCCCGCTTGACAATCATGTTGATCAGGGCATATATCTTGGCTTAGGGGTTTAAGCCAAGGGGGTTTCAAACCCCGCTTACCTCCCAGGGAAAAAAGTTCAGGCTCAGGATTTTTTTCTACTATCCACCTTGCAATCTGTTAAATGTACTGTTATGTTGATGAAATATATATATAAAAAAAAAAAGAAAAAAGAAAACATGGGTGGTGATGATAAAGAAAGATCCAGCACATTTATATGGTACAACATTTTGAACTGACTGTATCCCTGTCCCACACAGCAATTCACTTGCAATTAAATATGGCATCTACCCAGACTAAGGTTGCTTGACACACGCTGAAAGGTTCCACACAAATTGTTAAGATCTCACTGAAATGACTAGAGATCTTTGTAGGAAAAAAATACAGCTTCTTATTTTTAATATTGAGATCTTTAAAGGGTAACTAAACCCCTGGTCAGAGCCTGACTCCACCCACTGGCAATATTTGAAAAATGCTGCAAAAGTGGGCAGACCCAGTGGAGGGTGGGCATGCACCTGAGACGCATCTCTCTGTAGGCAAAGGTGTGGTTAGCTGGTGCCTGCTTACGTCAGGCAGTACCACAACTTCCAATAGGAAAATTCAACTGCAGTAGCCACCGTTCAACCTGAAGAGGGTAGCACTCAGACATTTTTACACCATATATTGTAGAATTGAAACACTTTATACCCAAATGTCAAAAAAATTACTTGAATCAAATTACTTGAATTCAGGTGCAAATTCTGCACTTGAATCAATGAACAGCCACATTCTTACAGATCATTAACTAAAAAAAAGTTGGTTAAGGGTTTAGTTACCCTTTAAAAAAATGCAGCACTTATGTGGTAGCCAAAGTATAAAGGAACGGCACAATATCTATAGCTACCAACTGGAATATATTATGTATAAGTTTATTTCTTCTGTAGAACATAAAAACATATTTTGAAGAATGTTTGAGTTTTTTTTGTCTCATATAATTGAAGCTCATTTATGTTTTGTCTTGAAGGTCCACATGGGTAACAATGTCTGGATCAGAGAAGAGGTGTGGAAGAAGATTAATTTATCTACAAAAGATTCTCTCTATGTCAAAGAGATGTGGCACTGTGGGGGAAAACACTTTAAAGAGCAGAAGTGTGTCAGGAAAGGAATGTCCCACAAATAAAAATTCTGCAAATCCTCCCCTGACACCCTCCAAGCTGCAAGTTTTGAGAGGTAATTCATTAATTAATTAATTCATTCATTTTATGTAACCATAGCCAATTTTGTTAAAATGGTTTTACATTAGTTGATATTTTTAATGTTTTAGAACTGTCAATGTTTAGATATCCTTATTTATAGTCATCCATTTATACTCGCTTATTGGTCAAAAAATATCTAGAACATAATTAAACACCTTCAGATGTATATTTAATTTCAATGGCATATAAAGAATATATTACTTTACATAAACTTTCTCTTTATATTATTAATAAATACAAGGAACAATTATCAAAGGCATGTTTTTAAATAACTGTTGGCTATTTAAAAAAAAGGGAAAATATTGAACAAATATAGGACACTATAGTTTGCCTTTCTAAGTTTTACTAGTTGAAAAGTGACAAATTAATAATCTAAATTATTTCTCTTTCAAGTCTGCTTCAGTGACTGGCTCAAACAAAGAGAACCTGAAAAAGGAGAGAGGGAGGAGAGGGAGAAGCAAGTGGGGTATTACATATCCCAAAAAATACAGGATATCATAAAAAAAGAAAAGAAAAATGAAAATGTATGTCTATAATTCTGTTATTGTTATCACAGCAAAATCCCCAGTGTTAAATTAACACTGAGAGTGTGAATTATATAAACTCTGAACAGAGTATTAAATTAACACTGAAGCAGTGTTAAAGTTTATGAGATTAAGTGAATAATTGAGTGATGATTGAGCATTATTGAAGACACCTGATGTTAACAAGCAGAATTATTGAAGGAGAAAACCGTAATTTTTAAGTCACCTTTATGGTGATCGGTGTTTGCTTTAGTTGGGCTCTTGACCCTTAAATCATTAACTTTAGATTTTGTTTGGCTGCCTACATGAGTTATAACAGCCAGATGAACAAATAGAAAAGGTGATCTGATGGTGTTGGTTATGTTTTACATAATCATTATTTCACAATAATTTGACCTTAATCACTGAACTCATAAGCCCCTTTCACACAGCGCGTTGATCCCGGGAAATTGACAGAACACCTTCTGTGTGAACGCAAACACGAGCCGGGATTGATGCCAGGATCGATGCCGGGTTGGGGACCTAGTAACATTGCCGTGTTCAGTCCCGGAACGCGCGCTGTGTGAACAAAAGCCGTAATCAATGCTGTGTTGTAATGATGACGCTGAAGCCGGGATCGTTCGCCAGCGTTTATGATTGAATCAGAGAGAAAAATGCACAAGCCTCATAAGCAAACTTAAGACGCTGCTGAGACATTACATGTCACATCGATGTCACGTGTCTTTACGGGATTTTTATGGGTTGTGTGTGAACGCACTCTCTGATTGCGGAAAATCACTGGCAGTGTGAATGAACCAAAATCAAACGAACCCGGGTCAAATCCCGGTCACTTTATCCGTGTATTTTCCGGAATCTCTGTGTGAAAGGTGCTATATAGAGCCCAATTTCTGAGTTAGGTTTACTTTATTAATTATAGCAGCACTGTCCTTGTACGGCATAATATTTTTAACTTTTACAATGTAATCCAAATAATTTCTTAAGTTTCTCTTATACAAAAAAACTTTTGTTTTTAGACACAGACATCAAGAATCAGCCTGTGAATCTCAACAATGGTGACAATTATAAAGCATGTTGCAGTGCATTCTGGGTGCCAACAATCAAAACTCATTCATGGCTCCCATCATGCATTGCTGCATGATTAAATAATGAGCTTATGTTCAGAGGTGATCTGTTTGTCACCATTGCTGAGATTCATACGCTAATTCTTGATGTCTGTGTGTGCCTACATAAAAATTTTAGCCTTTTTTTTGTAATTGATTTGATCATTTGAATTTCATGGAAAAGGCTAAAAATGGTATGCTCTTCAAGGACAGTGCTGCTATAATCCATAAGGTAAACTTAACTCAAAAATTATGCTCTCAGTTCAGTGATTCAGGTCAAATAATGATTATGTTAAAACATAACAAACACCATCAGATAACATTTTTTTTCTGTTCATCTGGCTGTTATACTACATCTGTACCTGTTATACAGGTACAACAGCCTAACAAAATCTAAAGTTAATGATTTGAGGATCAAGAGCCCAACTAAAACAAACACTGATCACCATAATGTGACTTAAAATTCATTTTTTTCTCCTTCAGTGATTCTGCTTGTTAACATCAGGTATCTTCATAGTCAATCATCACTCAATTATTCACTTAATTATCTCATTAACTTTTAACACTGCTTCAGTGTTTATTTAACACTCTGTTCAGAGTTTATATAATTCACACTGATTTTGCTGTGCCTTTTACGTCTGTATATAGTTTTTAGAATTTTATTCATTTCAATTAATAATTTTGTACATAACTGTTAGCATATCAATGGTTTGTTTTAAGGTGCTGCAATATCAAATAAAAGCAATTTGTTTGAATGGTTGCCTGTGCTCCTGAAGATTATTTAAAGTGTATTTGGAATTGTTTACATTATTTGTCACAACAACCAGTGGCAGGAAAAATAGAGAAGACTTAGCCAGCCTGACCAGCTAAGACCAACACTGACCAGCTAAAAGTGTTCAAAACCCCTCTAAAACCAGCCTGATAAACCAGCTATGACCAGGCTGGGAGACCAGCCAAAACCAGCCTGACCAGCTTAGGCTGGTTTTAGCTGGATTTTTCAGCAGATAGTGAAATATATTCCATAAATGCATTAAAAGTCACTGTGTTTTATCATTGGGTCACTTAACCACTTTCCATCATTGCATTCACCAAGCTAGCTAGCTAATGCTCACTTGAGGTAATTTTTTCATGTTTTGTTCAAATATTTTGATTTTACCGCCTAGTTATACTGCATTAAAGTGTAAAATAAAGACTTTGATGAACAGAAATATGTTACTGTAGTAATTATGATAAAGAGAAACTATGCCCCTTGGGGGCGTTTTACCCCTCAGCATAGGGGGCGTTTTACCCCACAAGCTATGTCTTTTTAAAAAATTGTTTATTTTTAAAAAATATAATTATATTCCTTATAAATAACATATGCTCTCAAACTACAGACTTCACTATTCATCTATCATACATCAATGTGATATCACTGTGAACAATATTCTATTAAACACTTGTTTATTAATATCTGAAAGTTATAGCACTTTCCATGTAATCCTCTTCTCTTCAAATACGTCGCTGGTGTCAGCTTCTCCATGGGGATTTGTATATCCCCGTTGTCAACGTAGTGCATAGCAATAGTAAAAATGTATCTTGATTCATTCTAGTGGTTATTTTGGGAAAAACGGGTGGGGGGCGTTTTACCCCAGGAGGGCATTTTCCCCCACTCTACCCTACTCATAGGTGTGGTTTGGGCATAACGTGCAATAATCCAATCAGAGCGTCATCTCACATTTCCTTTAAAAGCAGGCACGCTTGTTCTATGGCGGATTGCTATTATAATGCCGGATTTGCCAGGCGCACGCCAGGAGCAGTTCACAGCCGAGGAGACCGACGTTCTCGTCAGGGCCGTAAAAGACAGAGAAGTGACACTGTATGGTTCGGTTAAACAGGTGTATAATAATTTGGGTAAATGTATAAGCTAGATTTATGCCTATTTTTTCACATCTTCATGGACACCACAATGATTTCCCTCGTGTGGTAATATTTTTCCTTGTAATTATGTATGGTTTGCAAAAATGGGAACTGCTGCGTCTGTGTAAATGAGAGAAGCAAAGTGTATGCGTGTTGTGCACACGCTACATTATGGCCAAGCATGCGCCCTTAAAATAGCATCTGAATAACTTTAGTCTGTGGTGGAATTGTTTTCTGAAACCGCAAAATAGCACCAGGGAATGTTTGCGCCGGAACACGCCGCCTCTTTTCGCTGAACCGCCCCTGGGAGCGCAAATTCATTCCCTAATTTACCGACGTGCTTCTTTGGAGGGAAAAGTCCGCTGTGCGTTGGGTGCAAAATAGGAATGATACATGCGTCGGTGTACAAAGTCAATTGCGCTTGGGTGCAAGATAACCTAACGCAATTGACCCTGGTCCCCTGAACTGTCGGCGTCGCCCTCGTCGGCCTCCAGGATGCCCACCCTCCCACTCCTGTTAAGTCCTTGCGGCGTGAGGACACTCCTTCCGGGAGGGGGGCAATCTGTCACGTTTAGTGTCTGTGTAAATCAGGGGTGTCCAAACTCGGTCCTGGAGGGCCACTGTCCTGCAGAGTTTAGTTCCAACTTGCCTCAACACACCTGCTTGTAAGTTTTTAGCATGCCTAATGACCTTCAACAGCTAATCAAGACCTTGATTAGCTGTTTCGGGTGTGTTTAATTGGGGTTGGAGCTAAACTCTGCAGGACAGTGGCCCTCCAGGACCGAGTTTGGACACCCCTGGTGTAAATGTTGTGTTTGCCTGTGGCACACCCAGTTTGTCCATGTGTTTCATTGATGTTATCCCTGTCACCTGTTGTCTTGTTAATTAGTCATTATACGTTCATTTGTCCCAGCTGTGTCTCGTTTCCCTGATCTGTTCTGTGTATTTAAGCCCTGTGTTTCAGTCTGTTCCTTGTCTGTCGTTGTCGTGTTATGTTCAGTTGTTCTGTTCTTGTGTCTTGTTATCCAGTTTATGAGTGTTAGAGTTTGTTTAAATAAAAGCTGCTGCAATTAGATTCTGCATCCTTCCCTGCTTCAACCTGCATTGTGAGAAGCTCAAAACAAGGAGAGAAACCAGAGCACATTTCACATTTCAAGTCTACGCAAGCATATTGATCAATGCGTTTAAAACGCGACTGCAAATTCAGTTCACATATTCTAATTTTACATGCGCAACATGTGACAATTCAAATGCTTTAAAATATAACGCATATTCAAAAGATGCTGCTCTTAGATACTGATTAATCACACATCTTAGGCTAAATCATCAATTGGAATTATTCTGGATTAAATCAAACAAAAGGAGCATCATGTAAGGGCAGCTAGTGAGACACAGATCTCATGCCATGCATTGTAGATACGTACACAGAAGCTAACTGCATTTTTAATGTATCTTCCAAAAACAATGTTGACAGCAATAAGAACAAACTTTTCCATAAAGAGGTGATATTTCCACTATAAATTGATTTCCAGGGGTATTTTTTAAAAACCTTATTAAATGACATACATGCTGATGCATATACTAAGTTCTTAATTTTAATCGATCAATTCAGTTAGAATAATAAGGCACTACTATATGGCTATTATTACCAGTAAAATAAAATCAGTTTAAGCAAAATCCATCTTCGCACTGCAGATGCGGGATGAGCAGAAGCGGACTCTGAATGCCATTAGATATTACACAGACTAATGCAGAGGAGCCATGGATGCATTTACACTCCAATTACAATTGCACAAATAATGTTATAAGATTATTGTTTTAAATATAACATTTTGAATATAGAAGTATAATTTAATTGTTTCCATAATTTCATATGTTTAAATATAAACTAAAACAGCCAGTAGGTGGCGGCAAGTCACTGACTGAATCCGAAATCGCCCCCTAA
Source organism: Gila orcuttii (assembly GCA_026230005.1). Taxonomy (NCBI): domain Eukaryota; kingdom Metazoa; phylum Chordata; class Actinopteri; order Cypriniformes; family Leuciscidae; genus Gila; species Gila orcuttii. The sequence continues at coordinate 25,230,010 of JAPDVR010000023.1, forward strand.
ACCCTCAATCACTCTTCCATACGTTAGTCCACTAATACTGTTCACTTGAAGAGGTGAATGAAAACGAGTGCGTGAATTCGGACAGCCGTTGAGTGTAGGTAGGCTACATCGGCTGTAGCCTACACCCGTTATTGCGGTGCAATGTGGGATTGAATGAGTGCACTTGATAATGTTCACTGGTTTCGGACACCACTACAAATGGCTGTCCCCGTTCATGTTTTATAATGGATAAACCATCCTGAACTACCTCGACGATTGGCTCGTCCTAGCCCAATCGGAGAGCGAGTTGCTAACACACAGATACTGGCTCCTCAGCCATCTAGAATGCCTGGGTCTCAGGATCAATCTTGCAAAGAGCACGCTGTTTCCCAGCCAGCATACAATCTTCCTGGGAACAGTTATAGACTCGAGACAAATGAAAGCCCTGCTCTCGCCAGACCGCACCCTTACTATTCAGCAGCTAGCGACGTCGTTCAAAGCGGGCTCTCCCAGGCCACTCAGAACGTTTCAGAGGGTTTTGGGCCTTATGGCCTTCGTGTCGTCAGTACTCCAACTAGGCCTACTGCACATGTGTCCCCCACAGCGATGGCTGAAATGCTGAGTGCCAGCTCATGCGTGGCGCTCTGGTCACTTACGCATCAGGGTGGATCACGGCTGTGTCAAAGCCCTGACCCCTTGGAAGCGCACTGACTGGTACCAGTCAGGTGTAGACATGGGATTGGTCTTGAGAAGGAAAGTGGTTTCAACAGATGCCTTCAACCTGGGTTGGGCGTCACTGTGCGAGGGCAGGCCAATCTCCAGCCTCTGGTCGAGCCCGGAGCAGTGCCTACATATCAACTGCCTCGAAATGAGAGCGGTTCATTTAGCCCTGAAAACCTTCCTCCCAGATCTGGCTGGACACCATGTCCTGGTCCGCACGCACAACATGTCAGTGGTGTCCTACATAAATCGCCAGGGCGGCGTCAGATCAGCCAGCCTGGACGTTATGACCAGACTCCTCCTCCTTTGGGCACATGCCAACTTGCGCTCGGTAAGAGCGGTGCACGTACCGGGCATTCTGAATCAGGGCGCGGCTGGATATGTTATCCAGAGACAATGTTCCCCCAGGGGAATGGTCTCTCCACCCTCAGACAGTTCACATGATCTGGAGCACTTTCGGCAAGGCAGAGGTCAACCTCTTCGCCTCATAAGACAATGCTCACTGGCCAGTATTCTTCTCAAAGAAAAGGGACGCGCTGGCCCACAACTGGCCCAGTCGCCCCCTTTATGCGTTCCCTCCGGTCTCGAGCGGATCAGGGAGAGCAAGTGCTCAGTCCTCCTCATAGCTCCCCTCTGGAGAGCCAAAACTTGGTTCCCAGACCTGGCGAAACAGCTGAAGGCAGCTCCCTCGCCCATACCGCTGAGGAAGGACCTCCTTACGCAGGCGAAGGGGTCAATCAGGCACCCACACCCAGATCTGTGGGCCCTATATGTATGACACCTCATTGGGTACCCAGAGACCTCCCAGAAGGAGTCCAAATTACCATGATTGAAGCAAGAGCACCGTCTACCAGACACCTTTATGCTCTCAAGTGGTTAGCGTTCGCAAGCTGTTGTGCAGCACGAAACGTAGACCCACATGTTTGTTAAGTACCTCTAGTACTTTTCTTTCTTCAGGAGCTGCTGGACGTGGGCAGGACCCCCTCCACGCTCAAAGTATATGTGGCGGCCATAGCGGCTTTTCACGCGTCTGTGTCCGACCATTCCATGAGGAAAAGTGACTTGGTCATTCGTTTCCTCAAGGGGGCCAGGAGGTGCTCTCAACACCGTTCAGAGCCCAGGTGATATCGCTATCAGCTCTTCCCCCGTTGGAAGATGATAATAATTTGAATTTGGTCAGAATCTATCTAGAGTGCTCCGCCACATTCAAACAGTCGGAACAGCTCTTTGTGTGTTTTGGTGGCCGCACTAAAGGTCTGCCGATCACAAAACATAGACTTTCTAGATGGATAGTGGATGCTATCTCTCTAGCCTACACCTCCATGGGCCTTCAATGCCCCCTAGGTATTAGAGCTCATTCCACTAGAGGCACGGCCTCCTCATGGGCTTGTAGGGTATTTGGGTGAATCATTGACTCAGTCCCTCTGAAACAAATGAAGCACATTCTTCCTAAAACCCAAGGTCTTTTAGAATGAATGTAAATTATGGACATTGGCATGAGAATGCCTAGATGAGACTGTTTCTGAAACATTTACGACTCTGTGATGTGTCCCCGAACAACTCACAAACTTCCCCCACTGCAGGCAAACCCAGGTGGCCTGCATGCAGGACCTCTCCAGCCACACACACACACACACACTCACAACCACGCACGCATCCCCCACAAGTGAAGCCCGCTCAGGACAGAGCGTGGTGTCCAGTTACGAGACATTTTTATGACTGACTGGAATGTCCCAAAGAAGGATTCTACAGAGAAAGAAACTTCTCTTTTTTTTAAAAGACATTTAACCAGATATATTCAATGTGTTTTTATGTGTGTCCATTTGCCCATGCCACATTGGAATGACTATGATTTTATCGTAGCTTAAAGTGAACTATAAATACCTTCATTATGCATGTTAAATATAACTGTCTATTCCCATAACTTGTACACATAGTTCTGGACACCTCCAGAATGTTTTCGGTGTGATCAATCAGAATACGTACAGTAATATCCAGTAAAATATAGTTTACTATGTTTTCCATCTTTGGAGTGAAAAGTATGGAAGCCCGTTTCCGCCATAGTTGAGTAAAAAAAAGATTATCTAAGTCATAATAATGAGAAAGTTTCTCATAATTATGACTTAGTATCTCATTATATTGAGAAAGTTTCTCATAATAATGACTTAACATCTCATAATTATGAGAAACTTTCTCGTAATAATGACTTAACATCTCATAATAATGAGAAACTTTCTCATAATAATGACTTAACATCTCATAATAATGAGAAACTTTCGCATAATTATGACTTAACATCTCGTAATAATGAGAAACTTTCTCGTAATTATGACTTAGCATCTCGTAATATTGAGAAACTTTCTCGTAATAATGACTTAGCATCTCGTAAAAATGAGAAACTTTCTCGTAATAATGACTTAGCATCTCATAATATTGAGAAACTTTCTCATAATAATGACTTAGCATCTCGTAATAATGAGAAACTTTCTCGTAATAATGACTTAACATCTCGTAATAATGAGAAACTTTCTCGTAATAATGACTTAACATCTCGTAATAATGAGAAACTTTCTCGTAATAATGACTTATTTTCTCGCACTTCTACGCATGCGCAAAGCCGTGGAGCAGAAGGGAGTGCCACGCTAGCGACATCCGCTGGTCAAAGCGTGTAAATGCATCACAGCAAATATGGCACGCTCTGCAGTGAATAACATTAATGATAAATTATCAGTATATAAGACGGGCTTCCATACTAGATAGTCTTTTATACATTTGTAATATTCATTTGTATTTTTGTGTATGAACAAGCAGCAACACAGAAGGGTCCAGTGTTCTAAAAACGCGGCGCTCAATTGAAAAGAAGTTCAGCTTTTAAAAACACGTCTCAAGACCTTGCGTTTTCCCCCATTCCACTGCCCACAGCCCACTTATGTGTAAATGTCCCAAAGTCATAAACATCTTAATTGATATCGTATTGATATCTTCAGATGAACCTGCACATCAAATATCCTAGACGCAGCCGCAAAATACGTGATTAACAAATATACCCATATATTTTATGAAGATGTTACACTTAAACTTAACGAAAACATGTAATAATCCAACTTTAATCTGATAGTTTTGTAAGTTCACGTAACACCATCGGTGTGCACAAGCAGGCGTCCTTCGTTACCATGGTAACCTGCTTCTGCTTTCCACTTTCCCACTTTTTCGTGGGTATGGAAAAGTATGGAAGATACTGATGATTTTTATGATGTTATTTTATGATACTACAGATTGCACTTCTTAGTTCACACTGACTTTAATGAAAACAACTGGTTTGCAGAGCGTGCCATATTTGCTGTGATGCATTTACACGCTTTGACCAGCGGATGTCGCTAGCGTGGCACTCCCTTCTGCTCCACTGCTTTGCGCATACGTAGAAGTGCGAGAAAATAAGTCATTATTACGAGAAAGTTTCTCATTATTATGAGATGTTAAGTCATTATTACAAGAAATTTTCTCATTATTATGAGATGTTAAGTCATTATTACGAGAAAGTTTCTCATTATTACGAGATGCTAAGTCATTATTACGAGAAAGTTTCTCATTATTATGAGATGTTAAGTCATTATTATGAGAAAATTTCTCATTATTATGAGATACTTAAGTCATTATTACGAGAATGTTTCTCATAATTATGACTTATTATCTCATTATTATGAGAAACTTTCTCAATATAATGAGATACTAAGTCATAATTATGAGAAACTTTCTCATTATTATGACTTAGATAATCTTTTTTTTTTTCTCAACTTTGGCGGAAACGGGCTTCCATAGAAAAGAGACCAAAACTAACATCACTGGAGTTCTTAGATAACAGCGTTTACGACCCAAAGGAATGTTCACAGAGCTGTGGCTCTCTCCGAATTCTAACCAAGGAGGAGAAATGAATCCTGTACTCATATATATATATGCTATTATATATCCACTTGAGAATTGTAGAACAATGTATCTAAGTTCCCTATTTCATGAGTTGCCTTTTTGTGGTTTGGTCCATGTTTCTCGACAACTCTAATGGGATAATGTTTCAAACTTTGCCAACTAATGTTTAACCAAATCCATTTGTGGCAAGTTTGGTCTCGATAAACTCCGATCTTCATTCCCCATTTGTTAATTGACATTACATTTTGCTAAACTTTGTGACACATTAGTATTATAAGAATTGTGAAGATTCTTCTCTTAAACACCCAATGAAACTAGAGATTTAAATGTCTTTTAAAACACAAAGGGTCATAAAAATTCCCTCCAAAGGGACAGCTCCTGATTGGACCCTCTTCCAAAAGAAGGCGGAAACGTCAGGTCTTCAAAAGGACTGAATACCAGTTTATCTCCCTCTTACTTCTCTGGTCCTCGTGTCATAATGTAACGTCTCGCCTCCGGGCGAGCTCTTCGCCTTTCTTTTATTTGTTTCTAGTTTAGTTTGTGTATTTCAGTCTTAGATAAGTCTCCGTGTTTAATTCCAATCGACGAGTGAAACGAACACCGCGTGACATATCTCTTCAGCAAATCCATCTACAAGGGACCTTTAAACGAGCGCGCGCTCGCTTTGAAGGAGAAACACGCGCATCTGACCACGTGACGCGCCGGACCGAGAGACGCACGCGCGCTTCTTCACCAGCCATGCAAAGATGTAACGTTAACTCCGCGTGATTTCACCGTAGAGATCTTTATTTCTTTTCTTTGTTAGTCAAAGTTTTGTTTTCCGTAGTCGACTCTGTTCACTTCCACGAAATGAAACGAACTTAGCCGAACTATTTTCCTTTGGTAATGTTACCCCAAAAGACTTTGAACCTCCGTTCAACACGCGCGCCAAGCAGCACCACGTGACCCTTCCTAAAGGACTCCGCTCACGCACGCGGCCAGACAGGGCCGTGCAGGAATGCCGCGACATAGGGAGACCGTGAAACTTGTGCAAGTATATCTCTTTATAGAGCTTCTAAGAAGCATTAATATGATGTTTTCGTGTTGTTACAGACAGGTGACTGTCAGGGTGAATGTTGCCAATGCTCTCTCTCTCACTCCCTCTCCCTCTCTCTCTCTCACACACGTGTATCCATTGTCCAAACGCCCCGCGTTGTTGTCATTGTCTGTTAATGTTTGTAAATACATGTATTCCTGTAACGTAGTAAATACACAAGTAGTTCTGCCTTATTACATTCATTATATTCATTTGATTGATGTACTGCCTCTGCTCATTTTCCAAGTCCCTTAAGTGCCAAAGGTCTAACTTAAGCTACAAGCTTTACAAATTAAAGATACTTTAAAGAGTATTTGGTTTATAGGGCAGAAAACCCAATTCTAGTGGCCACAGAATTGCGTTTCCTGAAATCCTATAAAGTAGGATGATATTGTGGATCCCCACAAATATTATTCTGACAATTGAGCTAATTAATTTTGCCTGTTTTGTAAGACGTGGTCCGTGTAATTAATTACAATCAACTTATGGTTAATTGCAGGGATACACATGCATGCATGCAGGTAAAATGACACATCATCCCTTAGCGGGAGATTTATTAACATGTAAGACTGATCTAATCCAAACATGTATGAATAATTATTAATTACCAATTATTAATTATGATATGCAAATTCCCCCACGGATTAGATCCGCCCCTGAGTCTTTACAGGCTTGATCCAGAGGTGTACCAATCGAAGACATCTATGCGGCGACAGACTGGTCCTCACCGTCCACATTTGTGAGATTTTATAACCTAGAAGTCCCTGCTCTGCATGCACGGGTACTTTCTATCTAAGGCCTCGGCCCCGAGGGCCCCGAGCCTCTGCAACATTATAGAAATCGATAAGACATGTGACCAACTGGGCGGCAACGTCATCAGAACGCAAAGAATTATGGGTATGTTTGGCCCGTTTACATGGGCTGGCATAGCAGGCTAGTGTTCTAGCATGAAAATAGCGTGAAAAACAGAATATAATCCTACAAAATGCAGCGAGCTAAAGAAAACATTGGCGGACCATACCAGAAAACTGTCGTCCGTTCAAAAGTATGCTAATGTTTTAAGCACCACACTCCTCGCTCTCTCTCATCTATCTGCATGCAGTTGGAATTCATGTCAAGATTGCAATGCTGGAGTGTGTGTGTGTGTGTGTGTGTGTGTGTGTGTGTGTGTGTGTTTGTGTGCGCCCGCGAGAGAGAGAGGCGCGGGCGTGATCGAACTGTGTGTGTGTGTGAGAGAGAGAGAGAGAGAGACGCGAACGAACTGTGTGTGTGTGTGAGAGAGAGACGCGATCGAACTGTGTGTGTGCGTGTGTGTGGAGAGAGAGAGAGAGAGAGAGAGAGAGAGAGAGAGAGAGAGAGAGAGACGCGATCGAACTGTGTGTATGTGTGTGAGTGTGAGAGAGAGAGAGAGAGAGAGAGAGAGGCGCGGGCGGACAGTGGAAACATAAAAACATACTCCGTCCTTTTGTTCATAGAGGTTATCATTCAAACTGCAAAGTGTTTACTTATATTTGTGTAACTTACACTCGCAATAAAACACAACATTGTGCTTTTGTCACACTCTAAACTCTTGTCAAGCTGTAACCTACTGTCACCCAACCAAACACACACAGTTTTAAAAGCAACATCCAACCCCATTTCAAAACAGTCTGTGGGTTACATCTTTTGGACATTAATCATATCGCATTGGTTTTTATTTCTTGTCTTCAGAGCAGTTACATATTCTACATTGATTAAAAAAGAAAATCAAATGTGTTTTTAATGGTAGTATTATTTTATACGAAAATCAATTATTTACCATTCAGATGAGAATAAAGTTAGGGTTAATTAAAATTAAGGAAAACAAATATATTGATCCGTTCTTAAAGGATAATTCAGGTATTTAGCACTAAGTGTATTTATGAACTAAGTATCAGGTATTTATGAACTAAGTTAGAGTGGTGGGTACAATTTTGACGATAGGTCCTGTCTCGACTTTTTGAATATTTTAGAATCGCCTCTGACCGCTTCAGAGTGGCTGTTTACAAGCATACACAAACATGTCCTTAAAACAACCCTTAACGTTCGTTTTCAAAACTGTGCAAGAAGGACTATTGCAGTTTATAATACAGCAGGTAGACGGCATCTTGAACACTGCGTTCTTCCCTCCGTGCAATCAAGTCTGGCGCCTTCTGTTTGTGCCGCGGATTCCCAAAATGCTTTGCGTTCACCACTGGTAATACGTCACGATGACGTCACATTAGCAATCTCTATACTTAATAAAGGGCCCGACCTTTGTCTGGTCTTAGGGTGAATTGTGACTTTCAAACTTTACTGTTGACCTCGGGCTACATAGCCTGAGGTAATGGTTCAGGGAGAAGTCGCTAGCTAATAGCACAGCGTTTTTCCCACTGCGTATAGCTATGCAATACTCGTTCCCTACTCTCAGGGAACCGAGCTTACGTTAATAACTGAGTGCTTTCCCTCAACATATGAAGTCGTGGCCTCGAGAAAAATATGTCGTTCAACATAGGATCTCATAAGGATGTCGTTACCTCGCCAAAATGATCTCGTGGCCATGGCTAATTATCACATTCCCACGAATTATTATCTCGTGGCTATGACAAAACTAAGTGAACTGAACATGAATCACGAATCAGCTGAATGAACGATTGATTAAACTCACTCATTAAGACAGTGGCTTGCTGGCACCTACTGGCTGTTTTAGTTTAATATTTAAACGTATTATTTCATTGTTTCCATCATTTCATATTTCTATATTCAAAATGTTATATTTAAAATAATAATCTCATAACATTATTTATGCAATTGCAGTGTAAATGCATCCATGGCTCCTCTGCATTAACAGTCTTTGTAAATAATATCTAATGCCATTCAGTCCGCTTCAGGACGTCCCACATCTGCAGAGCAAAGATGGATTTTGTTGAAACTGATTTTATTTGACTGGTAACAGCCATAGTAATGCCTTTTTAATCGATCAATTCAGTTTGAATAATATTAAGAACTTGACATACATGATGATGCATATACTATTTAATAAGGTTTTTTTTTATTTAAAAAAGCCCCTGGAAATCACTTTATAGCGGAAATATCACCTCTTTATGGAAAAGTATGTTTCTTTTGCTGTCAACATTGTTTTTAGAAGATACATTAAAAATGAAGTTAGCTTCTGTGTACGTATCTACAATGCATGGCATGAGATGTGTCTCACTAGCTGCGCTATCATGATGCTCCTTTTGTTTGATTTAATCCAGAATAATTCCAATTGATGATTTAGCCTAAGACGTGTGATTAATCAGTATCTAAGAGCATCATGTTTTGAGTATGCGTTATATTTTTAAGCATTTGATTTGTCACGTTGCGCATGTAAAATTAGGAAATGTGAACTGAATTTGCAGTCGCGTTTCAAATGCATTGATCAATATGCTTGCTTAGACTTCAGTGAAATGTGCGCTGGTTTCTCTCCTCGTTCTGAGCTGGTGTGCAAGTCTCATAGAAAATAAACACAAGCTCTTATCAGCCTCATCCAGCACATTTACATGAAATGTGATTAATAGCGGATAATTTCATGCACTTCCTTGTCAAAATGTCTGTTATCAGTGGCTTCTGTTCATGTGTGCCAAGACATTTTAGAAATCCTGACCGGCTGATGTTTTACGGCCATGTCCAGAATAGGCTAAAGAGTAGGCCTATGTATGGTAAACCCATATACAGTTAGGGTGATATTAAAGGACATAAACCTTGATATACAATTTTGCCCATATTGCCAATCTCTAAGTCATTCATTCCCTGCGTAAAACTCTTTGTTTTAAACAAACAAGGATTGTTGGAGATTAAGGCTTCTTTATATTTCCATCAGGACCAGTGAATAAAGATAAACTCATAAAATCAGGATTAAACACAAATTATGATCATTCACAGATCCCGAGCTTCATGGTCAGTAACACTCTGGCTGTGTCCGATAACGTAGGCAGCAGACTTGTTGCCTCGGTGCTATATGTATTTTATTTTGTAATTAATTTATGTTGAAGTTCATTCGGTTCCTACTTCCTTCCTCACACCATGAACCATGTTAAAATTATAAATATGTAAATATGTTAGTGGAATAGAATCCTTGCCACAATATATAATCAAAGTCACTGAATTTAGTCTGCCGTTAATGTATACACTCAATGTAAAAAATGATATAATCAAGTCATGACAACATATGTCAGGTCACCTTCATTTATAAAGCGCTTCTAACAGTATGGATTGTTTCAAAGCAGCTTTACAGTGACAATAGAAATTACCATAACATTGTTTAGGCTTTACCACAGCTCTAGGATAAAGTTATTGTTCAGCTAAAGTTAGATTTGATTGATTCACTTCCGTTGCGAAGATCATTAGTTATTAACTTAGGGGCCGCTAACACGACACAGTTCTAACAGAAAAACCCCTAACGCGCTCCGGGCGCCCATCCGCATAAAACAGTGTCTGGTGTCTCGAGAACGCACTCCCTGAAATAGGTTCGAAGGTGCAAACGATTATCCGTTATCTCTGCGCAAACCTCAAAAATGCAAACCCGCAAAAATGAAAACGCACATGCGCATCACGTGTTCAGTCGATAGTTATGTGCGTTTGAATATATATGTGCGCAGGCGTGTAGTCCTTCACAAATCAACCCTCAACAAACGACTTGTCTGGCTTCAAAATTTATAATACAGAATTTGTTGCGTCTGCATAGCCACACGAACCGGAATTATCCCGACAACATTTTATCTGTACAGAGGTAAAGGGAAGGAAGCCTTCACAGGGGAGAGACTAGTTGACACTTTAGGACTGCGTTGTCGTCGTGTCCAGGCGCTGGTCCTTCATCAGATCTGGATATGACCTGGATCCGACGGACTGCGGTAAACCTCTGGATAAACAGAGAGACTAATATTAGCGTAGACGCCATCCTTCTTCTAAGAACAGTTAGTGACAACAAGAACAAGATATATTTTAAGAAAAAGCAGTTAAAAATAAGTGGGTCTTTAATTTATTTTTAAAAACCTCTATAGACTGTGGCGCCCTCAGGTGATTAGGGAGAGCATTCCACATTCGAGGCGCAGCTACCTGGAAAGCCCTATCTCCCATAGTACGGAGTTTGGACTTAGGAACCTGGAGTTTGTGGCTGTCAGAAGAGCGGAGATGTCGGGGTGGATTATGCATATAAATGAGTTCTTTGAGGTGCACTGGTGCGCTACCATAGACACACTGATAGGTCAGGAGACAGATCTTGTAATCAATCCTGAATCTAACAGGGAGCCAGTGAAGTTTTTGGAGGATGGGTGTGATGTGCTCAAATTTGCGCACCCCCATCAGGACCCTGGCAGCGCTGTTGTGAATGTACTGCAATCTTTGCATGCTCCTGCCAGGGATCCCAACAAGGAGTGAATTGCAGTAGTCAAGCCTGGAGGAGACAAAGGCATGCACCAGCATCTCTGCATCAGAAAAAGAGAGGGAGGGGCGGAGTTTGGAAATGTTCCGGAGATGAAAAAGTGCAGTTTTACAGGTGTGTTGGATGTGAGTGTTAAATGATAGGTGGGCGTCAAATCGAGCCCCCAAGTTTGTTATAGAGGATGTCAAAGAAATGTCATAGCCAGCAAATGAGTAGACGGTCAGGGGGGAAGATCGGAGTTAGTTTTGGTGCTGTTTAACTGGAGGAAGTTATCCGTCATCCATGCCCTTGTCTCCTCCAGGCAGGCATTTAGAGTGGAGAGTGAAACTGTAGATGATGTGGGGTCTAGCCTGACATAGAGCTCAGTATCATCAGCATAGCAATGGAAAGCAACGCCATGCTTGCTGATGAATTTAAGTCATTTTAATATAATTAAAGTTGAAATTACTTATACAGCCAAATTGACTGTACTTAAGATGTAAGGCAACAACTCATCTCAAATCAAAATATATATTTTTTACAGTGTTGCCTGTATTAGGTAGACAGAATATATAGTCATCTAGTGGTGCCCATCCTCATATATTTGACTTATATCAGTTATTTCATATCCTGCTTCTGGAGGGCAACTGTCCTGGAGTTTAGCTCCAACCCAACACACCTGAATCAGCTAATCAAGGTCTATAGGCATACTAGACACTTTCAGGTGTGTTGAGGCAAGTTGGAGATAAATTCTTTAGGATAGTGGCCCTCCAGGAACAGTTTGGACACCCATGACTTAAGTAGAGAAAAGTTTACATCTCACTTGAAAGCCAAGTGGAGCTCTGCAGAGCCAAATGGGTGGATCTCGACCAGTCCAGCTCCATCTCTGTGGATCTAAGATGTGGAGCTTAACTTAAGTAAGTTTAGGGATAGGGTTATGGATAGGGTTAGAGTGTGGCCATTATACCCAGAGAGGGGGAGCTGGACATCCAGCTTCACCCATTGGCTCTGCAGTGAGCAGCCTCTTTCTAGCTCCACCAATTAAGCTCTGCTCACACAAAGCGACATGATGCCATTAATTTCAATAGAGAGCTGGCAATTTCCAGCGACGGTGACCTTTGGTCACAGGATGCAGGAATGTCCATTTATACAAAATGAAGAGTTACTTTCAGGAGCAACAACCAATAGGAATGAAGTTAGTGGAGCAAACATGATCCATCACTACATCCTGTAGTGGGATTGTGGCAAGCAGGGCGGGGTCGAGTGTCATGAGAAATAGAGCGAAGCAGGTGGCCCAAGTGCTAATGAGTGCTACCTGTAAGCCACACCTGTCTTGAGTCCCAGAGAGGAGCTCTGTAAGGATAAAAGGAGAAGTGATGACAGTGCAATACGAGAGAAGACCAGGCCTAGGATTTTACGTTGTTTTACATTGAACATTTGCAGTTTCCTGCATCCTTCTTACCTGAAATTGAGCGTCAGCGTCAGTTCTGGGAGGCCAAGTAGTCAAGATGCTGCTAACGCTATTGGCCAACAACACGGTCTCATCAGCAATCTGCTCAGCTGAGCTGCATCAGCTGTTCATCTCCCCTCGCTGCTAATGATTACGATCAAATCAGGGCGCTTTATTTAAACAGATTCAGTTCGCTCCTAACTGCTTGCTGCTCGCTCTCTGCAACCCACCACCTCCCCAGCTCCTCCTTGTCGTGTATAACGTGGCATTTGCTATTCTGTCATCGTTGCTGCTCTGTTCATATGGGGGAATAGTTCTGCTCTCCCAGTGCTAAACTGTGAGCGTTCCCTAATGCTGCTGCTGTCCCCTGACTCTCTGCTATTTCATGGTGCTCATGAAAGGTCAGAGGACTCCCTGAACAGAGCCATACCGCCAAATTTCAATTATCAACTGAACTGCAATTTATTCAATACAAATTTCCTAATCATTTCTATTGTCTTGTGTGTTCCTGACTTAAATGGACCTGACAGAACGTGAACTTTGTTACATTGGTGCCTGTTAATCTGGTCTCGTCTGTTTTTACCCCCGTGACATCCCACCCCCCTTCCTGTTGGGGTGGGGTGAGGGGAATAAAGGCTGTGAAGGGTGAGAGGGGTAGGGGAGCGCGGGGCACAACCTAACGCGGGGTTAAATGTAACACGGACCTTTTACATAATTAGTCAGAGTCAAGCAGGTTGTGTTTCCGCTCTTTTTCTATCGCTGCCAGAAGACGGTCTCCCGTGGATTTGTGGAAAGTTTTGATAAGATTTCAGACTAAAAGTGTTTTGACACCATGCAAGTAAATTTTTTCATCATACATTTTTTTTCGGTTTCTGAGTTGGGTGTGTACGTCACCAAATCTAACTTTATATTACTATTTATATTCTTGTTGGCTAAAACATAGCACCATTTTGAAACATATCAGCAACTCCTAGCAACTGTTAGCTAGGGTTAAAATATTTTTTACACAGCAGGGTTAGTTGTAGCACAATGTTACAACTAAGGCGCCAACTCTACCACGATAATGAAATGAAAACAGGGAGCCACACAACTTTTCAGGTTTGAGTATTTATTTATATATTTATTTTACCACATTTAACTTTGTTGGACTTTCACAAACAATGTTGGAATTTAAATGTCAAAATAGGTTTTCTTTCACATTTATTTACTATGCATTGACCACTTGTTGATTTATTAAAAATATAGCTTGTTTTTATTATTATTATTATTATTAATAATAATAATACTTTTGCATGCAGCTGCCACACACAAATATAATTCAATTGCATTTACAATATTTGATTATTTTATTTATTGTAAAACTGTGCAGCCCTTTCCTACATCTCTATCCAGGATATTGATCTGTAAAAGGATGATTGGATGAGGGATGGATGTATGGATATACATCTATACAGATGTACAAACGATATCAAACTATACAGATAAAGTAGTACTGAATTATGTGTGTTACAACTAACCCCTCTGTCTGTTACAATTAACCCTGCATATGGGGTAAGTTGTAACATTTGCACTTCTGTCACTTTCAGTGCAACTGTACAAAAATGGTAGGTCCTAGAATAAAACTAAGTGTTCATTTGTAGCAGAGATGTGCATGTTGCTTGTTTAAAAAAAATAAAAAATAGATTAATCTAATGTTTTACGGTGTGTGCTTTAACCTTACACCTTTAACCTTATTATTTATTATCCTCAGGTTAGGTAGAGTAAGTCAAATCTGACCTAAATCATAAGCGTTCAAATGGTACTTACAACTTGTTCAGAAGACTTCTCTGTGGTTTAGTTCTTGCTTAAGGTTTATTAACAACAATACTGGTAGACAATTGCTTGCAATTAGTATAATAGTTATTTATTAATATTCCAAGAATAAAAGTTAAACCAAAACTAATAGCAAAGTTACCATATAAAGCAAGGTACAATCAGCTGGTTTTCTGACGTCGAGAGATACCGCTAAATCAGTATCTGCCTGTTCAGTCTTCTCATCAGTCTTTTATACTCAAACAGTTCACTGCCGAATCAAACTCTCTTCTGTTGTCATCAACTGGAGAGCTGCCAAGTCTTCCATAACCCTTTTAAGGTGTTTCCGACGTAGCCTGCCAGCTCTCTTCTTTGCTCTTTTTCTCTTTGTCCTCCGTTTCTTCGTCTGTAAATTATACCTTATCTACAGCAATACATTTTTCTTAAAAGCAATTCTTATCTAATACATACATGCTCTCTACTCTAAATTACTTAATATAAACATCTACTACTTTTATAATGTTAAGTGTACATGCATAGTAATTGGTATTATTTTTTGTATATAATGTCCAATACATTTTCATGCAGCATTACTACTTGGGTTACATAAAAGTGCTACTAAGCAGAACAGACGTTTAGCAAGACAGAGTAATTGCAAATAATCATCTTTATTAACACCCACTCCTTGCAATTAATCTGACTGAGTTAAGCTTCCAGTTGCAAACTAAGATATGGTACAACAAGGTCTTTAAATTTATCATATTTAGCAAGCAGCATAGACACAGTTCCATAATTTGTCAGAATGTTAGTGTGAAACACGTCCATGAAGTGTTCCACCCAAACTCGTGTGTTTCTAGGTTTCATTCGTACTCTATGAATTATTGTCCCTGTCACAGCAACACCCGGAGGCCAAATCTTTGTGCTCTGCTTAAGAATAGTCAAAAACTGACCAAATCTAGATTTAAAAAACCGCCCATTAGTAAGCTCATTCACACAGACCCCAATCAAACACCCCCTAGGATCCTCACACAGGAACGTGCGGCTTGTTACTGAAAAATTCAGTATTACTTATATTCATTTGTTTCCAAACTGTTAATTTCATTTAATCATGTGTTTCTGTGAGGGTTTCTAGCAGCTGACGGGGGGACAGGAAAGAACAAACGTAATAAAACCAGATGGGCCAAAAAAGATAAACACCTAGGGCCCGAGAAGTGAGTTAGTCAGGAGAATACAGGAGGTCATTTACTAATAAAATAAAGTCCCATGCCCCCTTCTGAGAGAAGCAGGAGGTAATTTAGGTCGTAAATGAAGGCCTTTTGGGTTCTCAGAGACAAAGAACAGTTTGACCTGCCCAGGGGGGTAGAAAACCAGCCCAAACCAGTTCAAGATATGGAATATCTTTAAGGAAATTTACAGAAACTGGGTAGGAGGGGTTACAATGACTGAGAACTGTATAAAATGTCTATGTTTTGTTGAGTCTAGCGGGCATTCTGTTTTCGAAACTGGGTAGCTGCGGTTTGTGAAAAGAATCCTCATAAAGAATAAACCTTTTCTCTTTATTACAATTTGCCTCTTGAAAGTTTTTCTTACACCTTTTGATGCTGTTTTTGTTAACCTCTGAAAATTGCTTATACAAATTGGTGTCAGAAGTCGGATCTTATGCGGAAACTTCTTCACCTGGTCCTGAGAACGGATTTGACGGAAGTGCACAACCCTGGCAGCACCAGGCGGCCGGTCTCATACCTCGACAGTTTGAGATAGAACTCAACAGATTAAGGGAGAGAGAGCCAATACCCGCATTCAGGACCAGAGGAAGAAATCCCACTAGGATCAAAAGAATCCGTGGCAATTACAGAAAAGAAAAAGCATCTCTGGGTAAGAAACTGCAAATTGTTTTATTGATGTTAAGTGTAAATTGATAATTGTGAGTGAACATGAACCATATTGGCTGAATTTGTCTCTTTGGTACGAGCAGAGTAAGTTTTGAGAGAGAGAGATTGATCTGACAGAATCAGACCGATCTCTATATATAAAAAAAAAACTAAGCTCCTGTAGGTGGTAACAGAAGTACCATAATTGCTCGTAGGTGAACAGGAAGAGTCACAACTGAAGTACTGGTTTATTAAAAATCTTTGGTTGTAACTTAATTAATTCCAGTAAAAGCGCTTGAGTTAATTCTATGTAAAACAGCGTACGGAAGAAACGCGCTTGAACTAATTCTTGTGCACGCTTGATTGATTGGGTGCGTGGGGAGATTGAGTAAACCGTAATTACAGAGCAGATTTGCTAGCCTTGTCGGTCCAAGGTGACAGTACCGGATCTGTCGAAGACGTTTGACAGATAAATAAGATGCGCGTCAAAAGGAAAAAAAAATCCAAGAGAGAAGATTCAGCCAAAAAATGGGGTCATCTAATAGTAAATTAGACCATTTTTACACACCTATATTCTGTCAAATGAGAAATAATTATGGGGGTTAATGTATGGTTGACATACAAAAACTGATAAAATATCACGATTTCCCCGAGGCGGGAACTTTGAGTAAGATAAAACTTAATGTCGTAAAAGAATCAATAAAAAAGAACGAGGGAAAACAGAATGCTTGCTGTATGTGTGTTAAACATATATGCAAGGGGTGTGAACAGACTATAATGTGTTGGGTAGAAGAGGCTGACAGGCGAGAACGAAAACAGATACAAAAAGAACTAGTGGGAAACAGCGAGAAAGATGTGAAGAATGTTGTATGTGTGAAGACAGTTCCACTGGAACAGAATACTACTAATGAACCGAATGTATGTGTTTCCCCACATGTGACCGAGATGGCAACGGCTCCGCCGCCTGCCTACAACACAAATCATTATCCCGTAGCAGAGATAACGGCCCTCAAGCTGGACCTCGATCTGGACCGCTCTCCACCACCCCTGAGAACCGCACAAGAACTGGAGCAGGACAGACAACAAATGGCACAACGAATGGCAGCCCAAGAAGAACAACTCGCAGAAGCAAGAGCACAAATTGAATTGACATTGACAGCCCAAAGAGCGGCGCAGGCAGAGGCAGATGCAAGAGTAGCACGAGCGGAAGCCGAAGCCGCCGAGCGAGTGGTAAAAAGACTATCAGAACATCTTCGAGCACAACTACCAACACCGCCAGTACGGCAGGGGGAGACAGACTCCTCAGCACGGACCGCGACAAGCAGCGAAGAAGACGAGAGGAGACCGGAACCAAGCGAACAGCAAATGTTCACAAGATCACAAGTCAAGCCAGAAAAGGTCAGTTTTACAGCGGCAAAATTCAAAATGTCGAATGTGACGGCTCCGATGGTTGAAGTTGCTGGCACGGACGGGCCAATACTAGTCTTCAGAGCCTGGACAATGTCTGATATGAAGGACGCTATGGCACATCTACCAGACCCACAAGATGCGGGTGAACGGTTTGCCAGTGAACTGCTTGCGATATGCAGAGAATTCAGCCCGACCACACAAGAATTGAAACGACTGCTGACTGTGAAAATGGGCGCTGTAAAGTGGGGCAAAGTGGCCGGAAAGCTGGCAAAAACAGACGTGAGAAGAGTGCACGCAGACTGGGACCATGAAAGCAACGACTCATACAAGAAAGAAGTGGAAAATTTCTCCATCGCCAACTGCACAGCTTTTCCTCCGCGTGTGGACACTGAAAAAATCACATGCTGTATCCAAGAAAAGAAGAATCGGTAAGCAGCTATTATTTCAGACTTTTTGAGACATTTGCACAGTACAGTGGCTTACTTGAGCCCGCAGATAGGAGAACAAAACCAAGTACTTCGGAGAGTCATTTGATGGGATATTTTATGCGAGGACTGAGACCCGAAGTCAAGAGAGGGACAAAGTCAAGTTATGTGGAGTGGAAAAACGGCCGTTTGACTTCAGCGCTGCAGCACGCTATTCACGCCGAAGAGGAGCTCGAGGAAAAGAAAGACAAGAAAAAGCCCCTCACAATGGTAGTTGTGCAACAACAACAACCTAACAAACCTGCGTTTTCCCATTCAAACCCTGCTAATCGAAAGGGACAGAGAGGAAAAGCTGCTGGAGGAAAATGGAACTGTTATGTTTGCTCGACAAATGCACACGCGCACCGAGACTGTGCAGGAAGTACGGACACTGGAGCAGCGCGTGTCCGAACATAAAGTCTGATTGAACCGAGAGGGCAGGAGAGCGGGACGGAGAGGGTTCAGCTCTAGGAAGTCAATCTCTGGCTACAAAAGGGAAAGCAAAGGGAAGTGAAATCATTTTTACTAACACACACAAACACGACGCACACACAAACACATACACTGATTTATTTTCTGCTACCTGCAATGAAAAAAAAACTTCTTGCAAATCTTTGTGTGTGACTGATGATTTGAGCAGTGTTGTGATTGATGAACGTGTTAAGTTGTACAAAAGCACAGGGTATTCTGAAATGCCAATTTATCCAATATTAGTCAATGGGGTAGTAATCGATTTTCTTGTGGATTCAGGAGCCTGTCAGTCCACGTTACGACCATGTGATTTACCATGTGTTCCGAAATTAACCGGAAAAGTGTATGAAAGCACATCGGCCTTGGGCCATTTGCTCTCTGACCGGTTACAGAACCATTAGAGTGCGAGACAGAAAGCGGTCCTTTTTTCAACCACGAGTTTGTGTGGTCCCCTAACTGTCCAGCACCTCTGATGGCTCGTGATTTGATGTGCAAATTAAATTTGTCCCTCTCTGCTGATCCCTATGGGATCAGCATTGAGGAAACACCACAAATTACTTGTTCTAAATTTGAGCCGAAATGGGCATATGAATGGCAGGTAACAGATGTTGATTGGGCAGAGAAAATTTTGAAATTGGCAAAAAGTCGAACAAACCCAGTCAACACAGATTTTATGACCAATGATAAAATGCATTGTACATCACATGTCGTGGCAGAGCGAGATTCAGACTTTGAAAAGATGTGGTTTAATTCTGTGGAAAATGAAAGAATTTGACAAGATTTTCTGGAATGAAAATGTGTGTGCGCTGTCTGCAGTGTTGAATGAGAGTCAGAAAGGTTGTTATCTCATGACAGAGAACACCGTATGCCATTTATCTGAGTCGAAGACCAGAAGCCAGCAGTGGAGAGATGTGGGGTTTTTTGTGAAAGAATGTTTATTAGCCACAGACTGGGTGAAAGTTGATTCACAGACAGCAGAGAGTGAGAGTGTGGGGGCATTTAAATCAAACTGTGAGTTTGAGGTTGGGGTCCTGAGAAATGTGACTGCTATTGGGAGAAATGTGACAGCACAGGGGGAGGGGGATATTTCTGCTTCAGAAATTGATATTTCTTTGGCACAAATATCACCGAAATTGTGGGCAAAAACCAAATATGATGTGGGGCTTATAAAAGGATGTGAGCCAGTGGTAATTATACCAAAATCTGATTTCAGACCATGTAAAGCGCAATATTCCCTGAAATGTGAAGCATTAGAGGGCATAAAACCAGTGTTTGATGCTTTATTGAAAGAGGGTATAATCAGGCCCTGTGATGATTCACCAGTCAGAACTCCAATTTTTCCTGTAAAAAAGATACGTGACAGAAATCATCCAATCGAATGGCGGTTCGTTCAGGACCTCCAGGCGGTAAATTCATCTGTCATTGCAAGAGCTCCCAGAGTGCCCAATCCATATACTATCCTGTCACAAATTCCGCAAAATGCAACGTATTTCACTGTGGTGGATTTGGCCAATGCTTTCTTTAGTGTTCCGGTCGATGAGAAAAGCCAGTTTTGGTTTGCGTTCGATTTCAATGGTAAAGGTTACACATTTACTCGATTATGTCAGGGCTACTGCGAAAGTCCAACGATATATAACGAGGCGCTCAGGAGAAGTATTGATAATCTAACTTTGACAGAGGGAACCGCACTTCTCTCTTATGTCGATGACCTTTTAATCTGTTCAGTAAATGAGTCTGTTTGCAGGTCTGACACTTTGACTCTCCTGAAGCATCTTGAGAGGGAGGGGCACAGGGCAAGCCTTTCAAAGCTGCAGTTTGTGAAACAGGAAGTAACATTCCTGGGGCATGTTATTAAACAGAACAGCAAAACACTGTCACAAAAGAGGGTGCAGGCCATAAAAGAAGTGCCAAAGC
The DNA here is from genome assembly GCA_026230005.1 of Gila orcuttii. Lineage (NCBI taxonomy): Eukaryota > Metazoa > Chordata > Actinopteri > Cypriniformes > Leuciscidae > Gila > Gila orcuttii. The sequence goes on from JAPDVR010000023.1 coordinate 25,250,477, forward strand.
CCGTAACAAAAAAACAGATGTTGTCATTTTTGGGAATGTGTGCTTATTGTCGTACGTTCATTCCCAATTATGCCATTTTAGAACAGCCTTTACGAGCCCTGACAACAGGGAAAGGGCTGAGGCCATGTGACAAACTTGTTTGGACAAGTGAAGCTGAAACAGCATTTAATAACATGAAAGCACAACTGTCTATGGCTCCGTCGTTAGGCCTTCCGGATGTGGACCGTCCGTTCACACAGATGTTTGATGAAAAGAATGGTTATATGACTTCTGTCCTCCTGCAGACACATGGTGACCGATTGAGACCTGTGGCCTATTTTTCAACAAAACTCGATCCTGTGGCTCAAGGATTGCCACACTGTCTCCGGGTAGTGGCGGTAGCTGAATTGGCCGTCATGGCCTCAAGAGAGTTTGTAGGCTATGCTGATTTAACTTTGGAGGTCCCACATGCGGTGTCCATGATTTTGCAGGAGCAGAGAACATCACATTTGTCTACAGCCCGATGGCTGAGGTATCATACAATTTTGTTGGACATGCCAAACATAACTGTGAAAAGATGCACAACACTGAACCCTGCCACCCTCCTGCCCACACAGGAGGACGGCGAGGAACATCACTGTTGTCTGTCACTGCTTGAACAGGTGTGCACACCGCGTCCAGATTTGATGGACGTTCCGCTTGATAATTGTGACAATATCCTGTTTGTGGATGGATCTGCGTCAAAAGATCCACAAACAGGACAAAATAACGTAGGCTATGCTGTAACGACTGAATTTGAAACTGTGAAATCTGGCAAATTACCATGTCATTACTCTGCACAGGCAGCTGAATTAGTCGCTTTGACTGAAGCATGTAAACTGATGACTGATAACTGTGTGAGGATTTACACAGATTCGCGTTATGCTTTTGGAGTCACGCATGACTTTGGTGCTTTGTGGAAGCACAGACAATTTTTTAAAGTCAGACGGACGACCGATACTGAACGCTTCATTGGTATCTGACCTGTTAGAGGCCATTTTGCTACCAGGCAAGATTGCAATTTGTAAATGCGCAGCGCATACTAATGATAAAAGTTCCATATCAACAGGCAACGCCAGAGCTGATATGGCTGCGAAAGCAGCGGCAGCAAAGCAGACTGAAGCTCATAACAGTGGCGCCACTTGCGCACAAGTTGACATTAACCTTAACAATGACATTTCTCCTTGTTTACAGAGCATGCAGTCTTTTTCCACAGGAGCTGAGAAAAACAAATGGAAGACGTCAGGCTGCAGCCTTGTTGATGGTGTATGGAGATCTGTCGATGGAAAGCCATCTTTGCCTAACCATTTTTTCCCACATTGTGCTAAATTAATGCACGGGTTGGACCATGCATCAAAGGAAGGGATGATTATGCAAATGAGAGAATTGTGGTTTACCAAAGGTTTCACAATATACGCTGAGAATTTTTGCAAAAGATGTTTGATTTGCACCACATATAACATTGCACGAGGCATTAAAACACCACTGGCAAGTCAGCCAGCCCCGGAGGGGCCATTTTAATATTTAATGATCGATTTCATTGAATTAACCCCGTGCGGAAAGCAAAAATATTGTTTGGTAATGGTAGACATGTGGTCGAAATGGGTCGAGGCTTTCCCAACCTCGAAACAAGACGCGGCAGCAGTAGCCAAAGCTCTGCTAACCGAGATAGTTTCAAGATGGGGAGTTCCAAGAAAAATCAGTTCTGACAACGGAACACACTTTGTCAATGAGATAATAAAACAGGTGGGTCAGTTCTTAGGAATTAATATGAGAACGCATTGCGCCTATAAACCCTCCAGCGCGGGAGCTGTGGAACGTGCAAACCAAACGATAAAGAACAAATTGGCAAAATCTTGTGAGGAAACTGGACTCTCATGGGTGAAAGCACTCCCAACCGTGTTGATGTACATGAGGATGAGAAAAAGAGTCAAAACTAATTTGAGCCCATTCGAAATTCTCTTTGGTAGACCACCATTCATGGGAATAGAAGGGGGAAAACGCAGGCTTCCATCGACTGATATGTGTGAAAATGAAATGTTGAATTACTGCAAAGAAATGTCGTGTCTGTTATCCAACATTTCTGTGCAGGTCAAAGCTGCCCAGGGGAAGGTTGCTGAGACGTTCCTGCATACGATCAGGCCGGGTGATTACGTGGTGATCCGTGACCTCAGGAGAAAGAACTGGAGGGCGAAACGGTGGCTAGGACCGTTCCAAGTTTTGCTGATCACGCATACGGCGGTGAAGGTCGGAGAACGAGCCACGTGGGTGCATGCCAATCACTGCAGGAGAGTTCCACCCATATCGGAAGAGTAACAGGAGGAGGAGCCCCAAGGACGACAACAAGCTCAACAATAAGCCCTAAAGTCAAGCCAGAACGCCAGAAGTACAGGTGCAAAGTCACTCAGGGGGAGTGGTGAGACCAGTGTGCAGACAGCAGCGACGAGCGGAGTGAAACACGAGACGATCAGTGTCAGGCCATACACTGTATATCAACAAAGACTGATAAGACTGAGCGTTTAAAAAAGGTATTCTCTGACACAACACAGTTGCAGTATTGTACAAGATGGATCGTTCAAAGCCATGGCATCTATACAGACTGTCAGGAATGTGTGAACCTTGTAAGACTACATCCATTTTAACTTTGATATCAGTGACTATTTTGATAAATTTATGCTCCACTGAGGGTTTGAAAGTGTGGCCCGGGGAAAAACACACCAACTGGACTGAAACATCTGTGCTGAACAGCACCACCAGACAACGTGATAAAAGAAACACATTCACGGAAGTGGAGCCGGTGAGAGGACTGCACGGAAGCATCATCACGATAGAGGAGGGATCAAGTGTGACTTTTAAGTGCAACCCATTCGAAAAGAACTGTCTCGGATGCGATGGACATACTGAAGAGCATGCACATTTCTACTTCTGCGAAAGCCCATGTAAGTGGACCGACGTAAAAGCATACGCTCATCACTATAGGACGTTATACGATGAAAGATTTCAGGTGCACGCTCTAGATTAAATGAGTAACAACAGATACGGGATGAGAGTAAAATTGAAACATGCGACACGTACGGACCAAGGCAGGTATTACTGTGCCCTGGACTTGACTGAAACTGACTGGTATGAGACAGTAGACATTATGGTAATCGAGGCAACCAGACCACGAACAGAAACAACGACGACACCTTTCTTGTCACCTGTGCCGCCCGAGGTCGAACAAGCTACTGAAGAGGAACTGGCCTGGATGGGAAACGAAGACATAAGCAAAGGTCAAATAAATCCTGAAGTGCGGAAAGCCATGATGAAATGCCAAGGGAACAAAGCCTGCGCACTGGCAATGCTACAGAAAGAGGAACTGGAGATCAAAACGAGTTGCTGGATGTGTCTGCAAATATCTCAGGCCTGGAAACCTGTCCCTCTGAGGACAGCAACAGTCAACGAAACTAAGTGTCTTATTCCTCAACAAATGACTGATGTGCTAATAACTGTTGTGGACCTGGAGGAAGGAAGGACACCAACGAAACAGCCTGCTGACAACTGTGAACATATACAGCAGTACAACAACACTGACATAGCAATTCCACCTTTAAGAGTAACATATGTCCAGGGTGACGTTTGCGTCTGTTTCAACAGACCAAGACTGCTAAGGACTGGATGGTCTGACTGCAGGATCAAAATCAACGTACATGACAGAACAATGGACAATTGTACAGCGGTCATCAACAACAAAGAAATCAACTTCACATGCCCATTCAACAAACCGAGCGAAAGTTCACCAGCTGTGGTGTGGGTGTGTGGCAACAGAGCTTATCACCGTTTGCCTAGAAAAGACTGGTCAGGTTGCTGTTATCCAGCTTTAATGAATGTGGGAACTTCTGTGTATTTGCCAAACAAAGTAGGTAAAAGGGAGAAGCGAGATGTTAAGATCTTGCCTGGGGCTTTGCCAAATCATTATGCGGGGTATACATTAACTGACCCATGGACAACACCGGGAGAAAATATAGGTTGGTCAATCTTCTTAGGGGTGGGTAGAGCGGTAACAATTAATAAGATTAAAGGGTTAGCATGGACCGTATTAGCGATAGCCAATAGCACGGAAAATGCTGCTTTGACATTAATAAGCGAGGAAATGCGTCATTTGAGAGAATCAGTTATTCAAAACCGTTTAGCTCTCGATATTCTTACTGCAGAAAGGGGTGGAGTCTGTAAAATGCTGGGGGTATCATGTTGTTTTAACATTCCTGATTACAGTGATAACATAACCAATATCATTGATCACATGAGAGAAGCCGTAAAGGAGCCCTCCCCAGCTACTGGTAGTCAGTGGGCGGGGTGGCTGATGTCTATGTGGTCAGGGTGGTTCTACCGGATAATCCAAATTGTCTTGCCAATTGCTGGTATGGGGTTATTAATTCTGTTCTGTTTACCATGTATTATGAAGTGTGTTTCCAGCTCAGTACAGAGACTGATCAGGGCGGGAACAGTTAGCACAGTAACATCGGTTCAAGCAGTGAAAATGACCAGGTACCCAGCAACTGATGAAGAGCAGTGTGGTGATTATGACGGTGATGACATTTACACAGAGATGTGATCAATTCTCTCTCTTTGCCTTTCTGAGGAACATGAAATGGATTTTCTAAACTTTGTTTGATTATTTAAATTTTTATAGTATTGTTTTACTGTTTTATTTACGTTTTTATTTTTTTTTTTTTTTTTTTTTTTTTTTTTTTTTTTTTTTAGGTTGTTGAATCAACCGTGGGGTGATGAATTGATATGTTTTTTCCTACTAATGTGATCTATACTATTTCTTTTTTATATTGAGGTGACTGAGGGTTCGATCCAAGTCGAGAGTTCAATGACAGTGTTATGATTTAGCCCGGCTTCATATAAATATTTATTTGCTTGCTAAGTAATTAAGGGCCTATCCTTACGAAAACAACCTAAGTTTTTTCCCATCTAAATTTTAATCGAGTCCAAGTAAAATGATCAGCTATACGAAAATCAGACATGAAGAGTATAACTGTGATGTAAAGACTTGAATTAATTCTATGCTTAAGATTTAATAGTATAATGGGTTGGATTAAAATTAGAAAAAACAAGGCTGAATTTTTATATGTATAGTTTATCAGAGAATGATAAAGAGGAGGAAAACTGTTACTGAAAAATTCAGTATTACTTATATTCATTTGTTTCCAAACTGTTAATTTCATTTAATCATGTGTTTCTGTGAGGGTTTCTAGTTCACACAGAACTCTGCATGCTTTTAATACGATTTTATTAGAGCATCGTTCTTCATCCAATTGTCCAAATTGGCAACGCATATTACCATTTATTTCATCACACTCTCCCCTTCTCGGAAAATCAAGTCTTGGTGATGATATTTGTGTTCCTGTACTATTACTTTCTAATATTGTTTTAGCAATAGTACCTATCGACCAGATAATTCCAATCCCTTTATCTGGTCGAAACATTGTGCCTTTTTCATCAAAGCAAGTTTTTAGGATCTCTAACTCTCTCCCCAGATCTCTAGGGTCTAGTAGCAACCACTTGCTTTGAACATCATCCATATTTTTCTTAATACGGTATGACCATAAATAATCGACGCCAGAATTACCCAGCTGTTTCTGATAATTTGTGTTATTCAGGTACACCCCTGTACCGTCAACCTTGCCTTTACTCGATAAATCACCAAAAGTCTTATTCCAAGACCAACTTCTATGTCTACCGTATACCAGCAAGTTACGTGTTTTTATGTCTTCAAGACATTGTTCACATTTAACCCATTTTGTGCCTGTCCATAAACATTCACAAGCATCTTGTCTTTCTCCAAATCTTTGAGTCATTATCACTTCAAGTTTAGGGAAACTAATTCTGCAGTCTTCGCAGATTACACACATTGCTGCTTTTATTGCCCCTGGACTTTTGAAATATTGATATTTTGTCACTTTTGGCATCGTTTGTGGTTTACTATCTTTCAATTCCTTCCTGGATTTGGGTTTACATTTAGCTGGCCCATCCCACCAGATATATTCTCCAAAACTACCACAAATAACACACATTCCCCCAAAAAATGCTTTATCACATTTTATTTTAACAGGTTTACTTAACCTGCCTGTTTTTCTGGCTTTTTCATGGTCAACATTTCTAGCTATATAGTTAGCTTCACATTTTGTCATTAGATTAGTCTCAATTCTAATAACACCTCTTTGATTATGTATTTCCACTAACTTGAACAGCTCTTCTTTATCTTGTTGAAAATTTTCTTGTTTAATTTCTCTTTTTTTCTTTTCATTTCTTAACCAGGACCAAATTCCTCTTATTCCATTAGCCATTTTCAGCTAATTCCACTGTATGTTTATCAATTATCTTAATTATTTTATCTTTCTTAGTAATCAAATCTTTAAATGGTTTATTTGTATTTTTATTGTCCAACCTGATCCAGACGTCGTCTCCTACTTGGCAACAGTCTTCTGGTTGTTTTTCCTTTAATGCAGTCTTTCGTTTGATCTCTGTAAGATTAACATAAAACAGTAGTTCTTCAATATGTTGGTCCCATTTGTCATGATTGCAGTTGGCTCTAATCCAGCTCTTGAGACTGCCCACCGCCCTTTCCGCGATACCATTGCTTTCCGGAGCATATCTCAAGGCCTTTGTTAAAATTATATGTTTCCCAGTTAGAAAATCTTCAAACTGTCTTCCAACAAAATATGTACCATTATCAACTCGTACACTCTCAGGACGGCCCCATGCAATCATTAACTCTTCGATGGATTTAATTATTGCATTTGCTTTTGTTTCCTTTAAAGGTTTTGCCCAAATTCGCCCTGTAAATCCATCCACTGCCACTAATAAGTATTTATTGCCTGCTTTAGATCTAGGGTTTAATGGTCCCGCAATATCTAAAGACCATTCTTGATTTTTCCTATTTGGGGTCATTGTTCCATAATCACTTCTTATTGTCTTGTTATAGCCTTTTCGCATGCAGCTTTCACAGTTTAATCTTACATCCCTATACTTCTGTCTCCAATTAGAAATATGTATCTTATTATCTGTCAAAACTTTACCGACCAAATTTACACTTGGATGTCTAATTTGGTCATGTATTTTCTGTATTACATTCTCTTCTGTTTCTTTAATTATCACTATCCGTCTCATGCGTGCTAGCTTGTCAGCTTCATTATTACCTCTTGCGAGCTCACTGTCTTCCTTGGAATGTCCTGGTTGATGGATAACTGTAAGGTCAAAATCGCCTATCATTTCCTGAATTTCTTGCCATAATTTTGCGTGTTCAATTGGCTTACCTTTTGATTTGGTATAACCATTTTCTTTCCAGGTTTGTAAATTATCATTTATTCCTGTTGCAACATAATTGCTATCCGTTACTATTATGGCTTGTGAAATTCCAAGGTTTCTCAGTGTTTGGAGAGCTTTTGCAACCCCCATTAATTCTGCGTACTGAGCCGTGCATTGCGTGACTCCCTTTTCTGAAACCCTGACCTTACTGCCTTGCTTCACAATGAAATCCCAGTGAGCCTCTTTGTCTGTGGTCGTTTTAGAACCATCAGTGTAAACAACTGTGTTTTTATATAAATCCACTTTGTTTCTGACATTTTTTTAACTCCTTATGCCCAATTATTAAATCTGGATCTAGGAGCATATTTTCCCATCGCTGCCATCAGTATTTTGTGCACGAGCATCTTTAACTTTATTTTTGGAAAGATGAGCCAATACTGCTGTTTTTGTGTTAATTATTTTCTGGCCCCGTGCCAGTCCTTTCAACTCGGAATATCTTTTGCTTAGAGCTGCAAGCTGCTTTTCAACACAAGTGAATTTACTTTCTGGATTTTCCCAACTTCCCGACATAATCCTAATAGGTATATTACTTTTTTCATTCCTTACTATTAATTGATAACCTATCTTGTTTGTTTCCAAATCAGCTTCTAAATTTTTCCCATTATTTCTTCCTTCCATCTGTCCTGAATTTAAAATAGCTGCTTTGATTTCCTGCAAAGCTTCCTCTGCCTGTTCGGTCCAATTTAAACGTCCACCTTTTATGGTTTTATGGATGGGTTTTGCCATCTGGCTAAAACGAGGGATTAAGTCTCTTACATATCCCATTAATCCCATTGTTTGCTGAACCTGTCTAACTGTTTTTGGTGTCTCAAGTTGGTTTACTCGGTCTTTCATAGACTGAGTAACCCCTCGATTTCCTGCAGAAATCCAAAAACCCAAAAATTCAACCATATTAGTCATTAGTTGGGTCTTTTTTATATTTATTCTCCAACCTGCCTCCGCAAGTCGTTTCAATACTTTTCACAGTTTTTACATGTTCTTCTTCTACGTCAGAAACTATCAACACGTCATCTATATAAATTTCAACCTCTAAATCTTTCAGAATTTCTAGCATTATCGCTTGAAATACTACTGATGAATTTGAATAGCCCTGTGGTAATCTTTGATAAACATAATGTTTATTGTGCACAGTAAATGCAGTTTTTTCTTGACTTTCCTTTGCTAGAGGTATGGACCAAAACCCATTTGATAAATCGATTTTCGAGAAAAATCTACCTTCTCTTATTTTTTCAACTGTGTCTCGTGCATTAATCAAATAACGCCTATCCGGCTTCGTTACTCTATTCAAAGCTTTAAAATTCGTAACTAATCTAAATGTTTTATCGGGTTTCGGTACTAACTGTATCGGGCTATTGGTAATAGCTCCCTTTACTTCCCTTATAATTCCTTGCTCCTCTAATTCTAGTATTGTTTGTTTTAGTTCTGCTATTCCTTTTTTATTAATCGGGCATTGTCTTTGGGGTTTATGGATTCCTCCCTCAATAACATGTGCAAATTTATCACTTACTTTCCCGCAGTCATTTTTACTTCTCCCATATAGGGGTTTTCCTTAATTCCGACATTAACTGCTTCTTTGCCCACTGTGAACCCTTCATTTCTTTTTCTATTCTTTCTAATTCTTGCTCATAATTCACCTCTTTCAATCTTAAAATCTTTTTTAGGTCTTTTGCTGCTAATACATTTTCAGAACCCTCAATCATAGTTATTCCATAGCTTTCCCCTGTCTTTTCCATTTTTACTTTTCCATCATATGTTTGTACATGAATTGTACCGTTTTCTTCTAATGGCTCAGCTGAAATTGAGATTTCTGCCCCCGTATCAATTAAATAATTTGTTCCTTGAATGTCAATATATAAATTTTCATTTTCCTCCTTTACTCTGGGGTTACAAAGTCTCTTTTTCAGCTGGCCGGCTAAACTTCATTCTATGTCAGAATCAATCCTCTCCTTCTTAACAGCTTTGTCTATTCTCTCCTTTTTAGGTTGAGAATTTTTCTCTGTCTTTTTAATTACCTTATTGCTCCTAATTTTTCTTGAGTTTTCTGTTTTGTTCTTACGGTCTTCTATTACTTTAACTCTTTCTGTGGGAGTCATATCTTCCCACTTTTCTGCTTGAATAAAGCCTGTCTTTTGTGGGGTTCCCAAGCTCCTTTTCCCCCCTGCTGTTGTATTGCTTTCCTTGCTTCGCTCTGGAATCCTGCGTCATTCTTTTCAAACCCCTCATGCTTGTTTAATTGAAATCTATTATTTTTAAATTTCTTTTTGATCTGTAGTCCTTGATTTTGTTCATTTTGCGGCGACATTTTCTTTATTGCTTTTACGTGCCTCGAACTAAGATCATATTCAGCTAATTTTTCTTCTATCTTTTCCCTGGTCGCATTGTTTAACAAAGTAACCAACCCATGTCCGCCTGGAATTCTCCTACCTACTTGTCTTAATAGTGGAACTTTTTCAGCATTAGGAATCTCCTGTTCAATAGATAACCAAATTCCTAATACAGGAACCTGCTCTTTTTGGGCATTAATAAGGTTTTTTTTCCCATTCTTTAAATTTATCTTCCATACCTGTTAGATTCCTCATTTTCCCTAATGCTTCAGCTGAGATAGGATGACCAGTACAGGTTTGCACCAGCCTCGTAGCAGCATCCCGACTCAGTTGTGCGTTTTCTGCTGCTTTCATTATCCAGTCTGCATATGCACTTGGGTCTTCATGCAATTTTTTATTTCCTACTTGCTTCCTTACTGCTTCTGTAAGCTGTAATTCCAGCAGCTTTGCTTGTACGCTAGTCTGATTTTCCTCAACCTCTTGAGGAGGTATAAATCCTAATTGTGTGGACGGAGCTGTAAATCCAGGAGTTGCTGGTCTAATTCTAACTGTTTTTCTAGGCTCTGTAATTTCTCTCTCCCAGTTTTCCGCCTCCTTAGACCATTCATTTCTTTTTATTGCTTTCCTAGTTTTTAATTTTTCCATCTCTTTTTGCAGACTTTTCATTTCCGATTTCAGTGACATAACCACTTGGTCTAGTCCTTTAACTACTTTCCTATTATATTCATATCCTTCTTGAAACAATGTTTGCTTCCCTGTTTTAGACCATCCTTCTGTCCGAGAGATTCTCTGGGCAGACGGGGAGCGGCTTGCTGACCTCATCTGTCCGTAAGTCAAGCTTCTATGTTTGACAATTTTCCGGTCCCAGTTTTTTGTCAATGTTCTACCTCGTTTCTCACTGGTAGGATTTTTGTATTTAGTCCCTCTTACAGTAACTTCAGGCCAGTCATTTTCTATTCGGTGTGACACTTGTTTTAACTCAATCTGTTTTCCTTTCTTATTCTGCTGTCTAGTTTCTTTATTAATATTTTCTGTTTCGCTGCTTTCACTATCTACCCAGTATAAAATCTGATATGTCTGAGTCGTATGTTAACTCCGACACTTCGGATTCAACTTCGGACTCTGTCTCACCCTGTTGTACTTCTCTCACCCCTACAGGTACAGTCCACTGAGGAGCCGATGGCTGAAAGGGTCCTGGCTGGTTCTCTTCTTCCCTTTTTTCAATAATTTTTTCTAGTTCTTCTTGATTTATATTAGTCATTAATAAATTTATGGTTAACTGACCTTCTTGGGACATGTCTGTAATTCCCGATATTATTCCTTCTATTACTGACGTTACTGGATGTTTAAACTGCCCGGTTCCCATTAAAGTCATATGTATTTGATCTTCTTTTCTATTTAGTGTTTCTCTTATTACTGCTGCTGTTATTGTCCTGGCTTCCAGCCAGGAGCATTCCGCACTACACAGCTCTTCCCTGCAATCTGTCATTACCGTATGCGCCACGTAACTCAACTGAGGAAGCTCAGTGGTTACTCACTGTTGCTGCATTTTGGGGTCCCAGTATAGCTCTCATATTTTCTATTTCCTGTATTGCTCGAATACCTAGTTTACTAAAAATTGCCCCTGCTGTTCCAGATCCAGCTGTCATTTGTTTATTTCCATTTAGTATTACAACACCCCCTGCTGTTCTCTCAATTAAACTGTCTCTAATAAGCAGTCTTATTCTGCCTATCTCTAGCTCGTATGATTCTGGGGTAGGTGTGTATTGATGGGCAATTGTAATAACACTTTCCCGGTCATCTTCTTCATTTACCGGTATTGTTAAGCGGATTTCTTCCGTTTGTTCAAAGTCATTCATACCAAGCTGATACTTCTTGACTTTTTCCATGTCTGGTATTGCTCCTCTTTCTCTTTTTAGTGCTTTACCTACCATATCAAAAATCTCTATTTTGCTTTCATCTAGTTTGCTAATAGTTTTTATTATATTTTCCGCTTCTGGGGTTTTACACTGCAATTGTATTTTACAGTTTTGATCTTTCCCTAATTCTTGCATCCATTGCAATACTGCTAGACCTACTTCACTTTCCTCAAATTTTCCTGCTTTCAGTCCTTCTTTGGATGGAAGCCTGACTAGGTTTCTCTAGTCGTCTTTTATTTGGTAATTTATCGTTCCTTCATATACTTAAGCATATCCACGCACACGCTATTTAGCAGGCGCTTAACTGTTCAATTCTGGCCAGTAATTGAACAATTAAAGCCCCACGTTGGGCGCCATGTTTTACGGTGTGTGCTTTAACCTTACACCTTTAACCTTATTATTTATTATCCTCAGGTTAGGTAGAGTAAGTCAAATCTGACCTAAATCATAAGCGTTCAAATGGTACTTACAACTTGTTCAGAAGACTTCTCTGTGGTTTAGTTCTTGCTTAAGGTTTATTAACAACAATACTGGTAGACAATTGCTTGCAATTAGTATAATAGTTATTTATTAATATTCCAAGAATAAAAGTTAAACCAAAACTAATAGCAAAGTTACCATATAAAGCAAGGTACAATCAGCTGGTTTTCTGACGTCGAGAGATACCGCTAAATCAGTATCTGCCTGTTCAGTCTTCTCATCAGTCTTTTATACTCAAACAGTTCACTGCCGAATCAAACTCTCTTCTGTTGTCATCAACTGGAGAGCTGCCAAGTCTTCCATAACCCTTTTAAGGTGTTTCCGACGTAGCCTGCCAGCTCTCTTCTTTGCTCTTTTTCTCTTTGTCCTCCGTTTCTTCGTCTGTAAATTATACCTTATCTACAGCATTACATTTGTCTTAAAAGCAATTCTTATCTCATACATACATGCTCTCTACTCTAAATTACTTAACATTATAAAAGTAGTAGATGTTTATATTAAGTGTACATGCATAGTAATTGGTATTATTTTTTGTATATAATGTCCAATACATTTTCATGCAGCATTACTACTTGGGTTACATAAGTGCTACTAAGCAGAACAGACGTTTAGCAAGACAGAGTAATTGCAAATAATCATCTTTATTAACACTAACTTCATTATTTTAATGATTGAGCCAAAACCAAAATGTGTTAGGTTGTGCCCCTCTCCCCTATGTAGCAAGCAGGGCGGGGCCATCGGAACGGAGAGAGGCCTGTGGTGTGGGTGTTAAGAACAGAATAGAAAGTTATAATGCTGTGGTGCATTTGCAACACGACAAATCGTTGGTACTACGTAAGTGCACAAGTATAAGAAAATTATTATTTTCTTTTATTTAATTATTAAATCTTATTGTTGTTACCACCATCTAAAAAAACAACAACAAGACTGTGATCCACGTTGTGCTTAACACACCCTTTACCCACTGTAAAATTATGGTCCTTTCATCAAATACTTATTTAATATATGAATAATGGGACAATGTTGTTCATTTCTTGCATGTATTTGAATTAAGTGAGCACGTAAAAATGCTACCAATAACATATATTAAAAAGTGAACTTTTCTCTAAAAACAAATGGTGTACCAGTCACCTTCAGTTGTGATCGTGTTCCATTCCACACTTACTTTAGTTCTTTCCAAAACAGTCCTTCTGTATCCTTCCTTGTCTCTCATGAGATAAAAATATAAATGTGACCGCACATTTGCACTCACAACACTTATCAACTGATGTTTCCGTGAATAGAAATTATTACCATATTATTTTTAGGCCTTTATAATTAACATGACTCAGCAAGTTTCTGTTAAGACCTTTAATGGCATGCAGATAGTGCTTCTCTAATTTACCATTAATGAAAATCATTAGTGTTCTGTATTACCTAAGACTGACTAAAGTAATTAATGTGAAATCTGTTATGCAGCTTCTGGTTCCAAAACATGAGAGAATGCAAACACAATGATTGGCAGAATTGTTTTAAATAACTTTGAGACTTTGCTCTTTGCTGACCACTTCTCAAAAAAGAAACTCCAAGATTACAAGCACTTACTTTCCCATAATCCCTCCTGGCTCACACCTGTACACACTTCACAATCATCCACACCTGCCATCATTCATCCTCATCAGCTCCACTCCATCTTAGGCTACGTTCACACTGCAGGCTGAAACGACCCAATTCCGATTGTTTTGCCCCATGCGACCTGTATCTGATTTTTTCATGACAGTCTGAACGACACCGATCCGATCTTTTCAAATGCGACCCAGGCCACTTGGGTATGTGGTCTAAATCCGATATGTATCCGATCTTTTGAAATGTGACTTCAATCTGAACGGCCAGGTCGCATGTATCCGACCCGCACATCATTGATATGCGACAAACGTCATAATTCTGCGTTGAAGTAGGCGGGAATGAGAAGATAAACAACAACTATGGCGTACAGTGCTGAGACCAGTCAATGGAAGGGAAGCGAGGTTTCTGATTTAATTAATATTTGGGGGGACAGCTCTATTCAGGCCATGTTTAGCTACTTCCGCAAACAACAAGTGACATCGTTGACCGTTGAGTACTCTTCTGCGCATGCGGGTCACTTCTGGGTCATTTCACGTTCACACAGGAGATCACAAAAGGTCGCATTTAATTGGAAATGTGAACGGCCTTGCAAAAAAATCGGATTTTTTTCAAAAAATCGGAATTGAGCATTAAGCCCCTGCAGTGTGAACGAGGCCTAAGCAGTCACCATCCACATCACAGGGTCTGGTCTCCTTGTTTGACACTTGATAGTTCGGGGCACAAGTAGTCAAATACAGGTTCAATCTTCTCAGTCACCAGTCTTTAGTCTCTGCCAGTCTTCAGCCCACCAGCCACTTTTCTTCACTACCTACTACAAGATAAGACTTATTTACATGTCAGTATCATGATCACGATCTGCAATCCAGAGACTCACCTGCTAATTTCATGTGTGTTGTTCAATAAACTCTGTTCAGACATTACATGTGTTTGTACTCTTCTGTTCTATGACTGCGTGGGAGAAAGCTTTGACGCAAATTGACTTGTTCAAATCTGCCTTTTGCCGAACTCGCTCTACTCCCTTTTCCCATCAGATATCTTTATTTACCCAATAAGGTGGCATCCATTAAATAAATATAATCATTTACACTGTTATTAAAGAAGATTAAAGAAAATAGGAGGCTTTCCTGTAGCTCAAACAGCAGAGCGTTGGCGCTTTCAACGCCAAGGTGATGGGTTCAATTCCCAGGGAAAGCAAGAACTGATAAGAATGTAAAAGTGTACCTTGAAATGCAATGTAAGTCGCTTTGGATAAAAGCGTCTGCCAAATGCATAAATGAAAATAATCCAACACCATGGTACAACGAGCACACTCAGACCCTCAAGAGAGCAGCCAGAAAAATGGAGTGACACTGGAAGAAAACAAAACTAGACTTTTTTTGCATTTCATGGAAAGAGCACGATTGCGTACAGAGAGGCCTTAAAAGCGGTCAGATCTGCTTATTTTTCAACCCTATTAGAAGAAAATATTTGAAACGGTGGCTAAATTAACAAAAAATAAAGCTTCAACCCCATACGTTTCCAAGCAGCACCGCAGTAATGACTTCATAAATTTCCCCTGAATCTTATGAGTAAAGTTGCTAAACTTTACTCAAGATATCAGGGAGAAAATTATAACTATGCAACCGTCTACTACAGTATCGCATCAGACAGTGCATTGACGTTCGTTGCACCTTTTTTCCCCATACGTCACTGGAGTCTGAGGCTGAGATTGGCCCTAACATTCTAACATTTCCCTTTGATTATATGCGCCTTAAAATGTTTCATTACAGCGCTAACTTCCGCATTCGACCAGCACACCTTTTGTCCTTTCCATGGGTTTTCAATTTCTGCCTCACTCTCATTCTCTGTATAGAATAATTCATACGTTAGTAAGCTCTTTCTATATGAGAGCTCATGTACTTACAATGATTGTCATAACAATATAACAATAATACTTTTAGATTGTTATTAAAAAGGTTGCACTTTATGCACAATATAAGTATAATTGGATCTATGCATTTTATTTATGCCAATAATCTAATGAAAATTATGGGTTAAAATAATAATAAACAAACATGTTCATAAACGCCTGCAGCTCCAGCAGGAGCATCATCCTCAGACTCACTTTCATCAGGATCACTGGCATCAGAATCCATCATACTGATCTCATCTTAAAGAAAAAGTTTAATTTAAAACATGAGAAACATCTACATGTTTAACCTGTATTCAGAAGTCATTTGTGAAAAATAACAATTAGACTACACCCTACAGTGTACTCAATGGATGCATCAAATAATTCAGAGTTTCCTTAAACCTCCCTATGAGTGTAAAAGATTCACTGTACTGCCTACACTAGGATGGACATACCTTCAATCTCAATGTCATCAAGCGATTTGCCTTGAATATTAGGAATATGGCCCTTTCCATGGCTAGCAGTAACTTGGATATTTTAGCCAGCTGAGTAGTGGCTTCTGGCAGCCTGTAATAGTCGCAATGGACGCTGATATCATGTCCTAAGAAATCTGCGACCTGATCCAATTAATTGTTTTTCAGGTTTTTTTCAGATTTGGGAGAGAGTAGCTATGTGTTTGCGCAGATGAGTTGATCTTAGAAACTCTGGATTTTGAGCTCCATATTCACTTGCATAGGCCCTAAGAGAGTCTGGGCCTTTGTAGTGACTCTGGCAAACAAGAATTCATTAGTGTCCAGCACTCCACATTCACTTCTCTTGCTGACCCGCAGTGTCAGGGCATCAACCATATCAACTCGACTAAAATGGCTGCAGAGTTTGTTCAAACTTGCTCAGGCCCATGGCAACATCATCATGGAAAGAAGTGCTGTCCCTTTCTTTGAAGCCTTTGAGCGGCATTTTAGAGACCTCTCCTGCACGTCGACGATTGAAAACAATGATTTTGGCGAGTGTTGCTTTGGCTAGTTCTGCATAGCTTTGAGGTGACCCAGTCTCTTTTAGTTTCTGAAATGCCACATGTGCAGTCTTCTCAAGGAACTGATGAAGGCACTGTTCGTCCTGAGTGAAAGGCAGTGTTGGTGGCTTGTTCAATTTCGCTCATTCAGTGTGACTAAAGCACTATGCGAGATCATCGCAGACCACTTTGATTGAGTCGACAGAGACCTTTTAAAAAGCTCTACTCCTCAGTTCCTTGTCTTCGGACATCAGTGCTCTGCAGTGAATGACTTCACAAATCATATTCAAAGAATGCCCCAGTTTTAGTGCAAGGCTTGGACATTTGTAGCAAGTCAAGTCAAGTCAAATATATTTATATAGCGCTTTTCACAATACAGATTGTATCAAAGCTGCTTCACAGTATCAATCAAATCAACTTAACAATGTTTGTTTATTACTGGAAAAAATACATCCAAGTTTGGTAGAGCTGATCAATGGTATGATTGGTTAATTAATTTGAATATCCCCAACTGAGCAAGCCAAAGGCAACAGTGGCAAGGAACCGAAAAACTCCATCCAGTGACCTAATGGTGTCCTAACACCCCATCAGATGACCCAATGGAGAAAAAAAAACCTTGGGAGAACCCAGGCTCAGTCGGGGGCCAGTTCTCCTCTGGCGTTTATGAACTAGAGGCCGAATTTACAGTAACTGTAAGATAAAAAATTTATATGAATGCCTGGCTAAATAGATGCGTCTTCAGTCTAGTTTTAAATTGGGAGAGCCAGTCTGAGCTACGAACAATATCAGGAAGGCTATTCCAGAGCTTCAGAGCTAAATGTGAAAATGCTCTGCCTCTTTTGGTGGATCTGGATATCCTAGGAATGACCAGAAGCCTCGAATTTAGTGATCTTAAAGAGCGCGATGGATTGTAAGGCGATAGAAGATCCGTTAAATAGACTGGAGCTAAACCATTTAGAGCTTTATAAGTCAAAAGCAATACCTTGTATTTAATACGGAACTTTATAGGTAATCAATGAAGTGATGATAAAATCGGTGTTATATGATCATATTTTCTTGATCTAGTAAGAACTCTAGCGGCTGCATTTTGGACTAACTGTAGCTTTTTTATTGAAGATGCAGGACAACCAGCTAATAAAGCATTACAGTAATCTAGTCTCGAGGTCATGAATGCATGAACTAACTTTTCTGCATCAGAGACTGATAGCATATTACGTAGCTTAGCAATGTTTCTAAGGTGGAAAAAGGCAGTTTTTGTAACATATGAAATATGCTTTTCAAAAGACAGGTTGCAGTCTAATGTAACACCCAGGTCTTTTACTGTAGCGGATAAAGTAACAGGGCATCCTACTATGTTAAAGTCGTGCTGTGAAAGGTTTTGTGGACGGTTTTTAGAACCGATAAGTATTACCTCTGTCTTGTCTGGATTTAATAAAAGAAAATTACGTGTCATCCAATCTTTTATATCTTTAACACAATCTGTCAATTTGGATAATTTAGCGTATTCATCTGGCCGTGATGAAATATATATTTGAGTGTCGTCAGCATAACAATGGAAACTAATTCCATGTTTCCTTAGAATATTACCAAGTGGCAGCATATAATTTGAGAATAATAAAGGGCCTAACACAGATCCCTGCGGCACTCCATAGTTTGCCGAAGTTATAATCGATTTTTCTCCATTTAAGTAGACGAAATGGTAGCGGTCAGGTAAGTATGACCTGAACCAGCTTAATGCTTGTCCTTGAACACCAGTGTAATTTTGTAGTCGATCTAAGAGTATTGTGTGATCTATAGTATCGAACGCAGCACTAAGATCAAGTAAAACTAGTACTGAGATACAGCCTTGGTCCGAAGCTAAAAGTAAATCATTTGTGATTCTAACAAGCGCAGTTTCAGTGCTATGATGTGGCCTGAATCCAGACTGAAACTTTTCATAGATGTCGTTTTCTTGCAAGAAAGAGCCGAGTTGAGCGGACACAACTTATTCTAATATTTTTGACATAAATAGAAGATTCGAAATGGGTCTGATATTTGCTAGGTTATTTGGATCTAATTGTGGTTTCTTAATAAGAGGTTTTATAACTGCCAGCTTGAACGTTCTTGGAACATGACCTAAAGATAAAGAGGAGTTAATAATATTGAGAAGAGGCTCTTCCACTATAGGTAACACTTCTTTCAGTAGTTCAGTTGGTATAGGATCTAATAAACATGTTATTTTAGATGAAGTGATAAGTTTATTTAACTCTTTTTGTTCTATGGTTGTAAAGCATTGTAATTGTTCTTGCGGGGTGATAATTGCGGCCGAATTATAAGGCGCGAGCAAAGATCGAACGTTTACGATTTTGATTCTGATGCTTTCAATTTTCTTGGTGAAGAAGTTCATGAAATCATTACTACTAAACTGTAACGAGGTGTTTTGTTCAGACGACGTCTGTTTATTTGTTAGTCTAGCCACGGTATTAAATAAAAATCTTGGATTATTTCGGTTGTTTTCTATTAATTTGCTGAGGTGCTCAGCCCTGGCCGTTTTAAGTGCCTTTTTATAAAGTGACATACTGTCTTTCCACGCGATTCTAAAGACCTCTAAATTCGTTTTTTTCCATTTACGCTCTAAATTACGGGTTTCTCTCTTTAAAACATACGTAGTATTATTGTACCATGGTGCTATACTTTTTTCTCTGACCTTTTTTAATCTAATGGGTGCAACAATATCCAATGTTCTAGAGAGAATGGTGCTCATAGTGCTAGTTAGTTCGTCTAATTCATCTGTTTGTTTGGGTTCAGGCAGCAGCTGAGACAGATCAGATAAGCTATTTGAGAAATGATCTGGACGAATTGTTCTACCTGGTCGATAACGTGGCGCAGCATGACATATTACAGCAGTGCGTAATATGCAAGTTACCAAGTAGTGGTCAGTGACATCACTTTGTGGAATGATATCTATATCGGTTCCATATGATATAATTAAATCGAGTGTATGATTAAGACGATGAGTTGGTCCGGTGACGTTTTGCTTGACCCCGAAGGAGTTTAATAAATCTGTAAACGCAGCCCCTAACGCATCATTTAAATTATCTACGTGTATGTTAAAATCTCCAACAATTAATGCTTTATCGACGTTGACCAAAAGATCTGATAGAAAGTCAGCAAACTCTTTTATGAAATTGGCGTAAGGCCCTGGAGGTCTATATATACGGTAGCCAATGCTAGAGATAATAGGGATTTTTTTCTTACATCTACGAGCGTAACATTTAGCACAAGCACTTCAAACGAATTAAACCTATGACGAGTTTTCTGAGTAACATTAAGGATATCTCTGTAGATTGTTGCAACACCGCCGCCACGACCGATCAGACGGGGCTCATGCTTATAACAGTATCCTGGCGGAGTAGACTCATTTAGACCGAAATAATCATTTGGTTTAAGCCAGGTTTCAGTAAGGCACAGAACATCGAAATTATTATCTGTGACCATTTCATTTACAATAACCGCCTTAGGTGTGAGTGATCTAATGTTTAGAAGACCTAGCTTTAGAAATAGTTTTTGTTCACTAATAGCGAGATTTTTTGTTTTAATAACAATTAGATTTTTTCTAGATCCCGCAGTAGATTTATTATTTGATCTTAGTAAACGAGGAATAGACACAGTTTCTATGCAATGTTCTACACTAGTATTAATATCAATTAAATTGGTGCAGTAGAGACTGTGATTTGGATTTTTGGTTACTAGTCAAATGGTATTTAACATCTTGGAGATGTTATCCGACAGAAGATCTGCAGTGACTCTCGTAGCAGTGACTCTCGTCGTCATAGCCAGACACCCTCTGGACCGCTCCAATAAGTCTGTGAAAATTGGCAGGTTTCACAGCTTCTTCAAGACTATTGTTGACTTTGCGTAGAGAGTTTTCTATATACAATCTTCCAATTTCTCTCAGTTTTTTTTACACATGTACTCAAATTTGGTAGGGTCATGTCCATGTTTGTTAAAGAAAGACTGTGCAAGCTGAAGAATACTCAGGTCATTTTTGACGACAGCAGA
The DNA here is from genome assembly GCA_026230005.1 of Gila orcuttii. NCBI lineage: Eukaryota > Metazoa > Chordata > Actinopteri > Cypriniformes > Leuciscidae > Gila > Gila orcuttii. The sequence goes on from JAPDVR010000023.1 coordinate 25,271,123, forward strand.
AATGTCATCCTGCTTCATCACACTTAAGATTTAAGTCTCCTTGAGATGTCTGCTGACTGATTTAAGACTCTGCCATAGTTGCCAGATACTGCTTTCTCTCTCTTCCACTCTCAACGTTGCTGCCCTTTTTGCATTAAAAAATTTCTTAGTACTGTCCTCTGTTGTGTGATTGGGGTGATGACATAACATCTGTTGACCTGCGTACCTCTGAACCTTGCTTTCTGGGAAGGTGGCATTCACCAGACCGATTCACTGTCTCTCTCAACATCAGTCAACTGCTCCTCATGACAAAGCAAGCCAGACTCTTCATACACACATGCTGCTTCCCTGGCCTTTAAGATTGGTTTCCCTTTGTCCTTAGATAAATTCAGGGGGGTTACATGGGATCGCAGAGGTTCACTAAACTTGTGCAGCTCCCTGTATATCTGAGGATTTTAGCTTGATAATTTCTCGCTGGACAGATTGTCTGACTCAGACTGTGGTATGTATTCCTTATCTGACAGCTCGTCTTCCTCTGAACTTACTTCCTATTGTCAATATATTTGATTAATTTACAGCAATAATAAAAAGTTTTAATTCATGAAACGGAGCAAACATATAGAATCAAACATTCTCTTACCAGTGATGACTGTTTTTCAGTCCATTCGTGAAACTTTGAATAACAGGACTTGTGCCAAAAACTGGAGCACACTATGAGAGAAATCATGTATCAGGACATGTTCAGCAGTTAACATTTGTATTGCGTTTAGGTATAGAATCACATGTTAAATTACCCACTTATTCTTATTAATGGTTTCTAGTGGTGTAACAAATCATATATGGTATTTGGTAACAGATAGGATCCTTTTTCCAGATCAGAAAAAAAAAATAAAAATAAAAAATAAAATAAAAATAAAAAGTGGGGTGTGTGCAAATGTAACTTTGATTTCCATTATTACTTAAAGCACATTTTAAGTACTTCTATACCACAGCAAAAACTACTAGCCTAACCAATAATCTGATAATCACCTGCTTCAACAGTTATACAATTTTGATCTTAAATCTTAAATGAATAATAATAAAATGAATTATTAAGATATGTCATGCTGCAAAATAGACATCATATAACATTTACATCTCAGGCCAATCTCAGCACATCTGTCCATACTCGATATTGCTGAAGTGACCACATCATGCTTAAAGACCTGTGAAGAAAAAAAAAAATTGAATGTAAAATAGTAGAAAAGGAATAAAAATCAGTGAATGTAAATCATAGTGGAAAAGGAATATTCTAAAACATACATGTAAACCTACATTATGAGCTACATTATCGTTCAATAATTGTTTCATATATTGTTTTGGTGAAAGGGAAGCTGTGGTCATATCATTAAAAAAAAAGAGACCACTTACAATCATTAAAGAACATTTACATCACAGAGCTTAAATGGTATTGGTTGATTACTATTATATCCCATAATGATATTGTGCAAACACATCTTTAATCATGCACCCTGGAAGAAGTTTTTGTACATTTTAAAGTTAAATTCTTCAATCTGGTCCACTTTGAGAGCAAAATTAAGAGCTCCAACCCATTTTGTGTCCAAATTGAAGACAAACAACAATAATAACAATAATACTTTTAGATTGTTATTAGAACTATCCCTCAGACAGTAATATAATAAAATATAATTTTTTCATTTACAATAGTAGTATAAGTATATTATTTTGCAAAAGGACATTACAATACTTTTGTTTTAATATCCTCAGTTGCAAGACCATTAAGCTGTCTGGCGTATATATTGACGTAAACCTGCATTTTCAGTGAAAACAGGTTTACAAACGCATCTCATTACAAATTTGGTGAAATACTGTAATCATCTGTCCACAAAAATGTAGGATATAATGCAAATGTGAAAATAGAGCGTAACTGGTGCCCGTTTCATTCCCTAATGCACATTAAACTTAAGGCACGTGCAGAAATCGAGTTCACTGCATTCATTCCCTGTGAACTGAGACATGGAAAACACCGGAACACAAGCTGATCACACAAGCAAAGTGTGCTCTTCACTTTGAAACAGGGAGCGCAGTAGACTTAATTACATTTTAATCTTTCATGATTTGATATGGGCACTAAGCCATATCGTGCTTACGATTTTAGTTCATTAAAATCGAATGAACTAAAAAATGACAGATTCTTTGCAAAGTGTACAAATATTTTTGGTTCATTCAGTTCAAACTTGGGCAGGACAGATTAGACTGTTGTGGGCCAGCAGAGTTAAAGGGGCTATGTGTAGCTTTTTACTTTAAAAAAATCTTTAAGATAGAGTTTTCATTTGTACATTTATGAGCCAACCACAATGTAATAGAAAGAATGACACCTTAATGTCCACCACGGTTGCCTCTATCAGCCTGTAGGCTCAATTGTGTGGGGAGGATTCGGGTTCGAATTGGCGCGAAAATTCACAAAATGTGACATCATGCGCATTCTCGTCTACTTGGGCTTACATCCGTACGGCAGCCATTAGTAAGCAGCGGCAATCGCTAGCAGTAACGTTAGTGTTTCAAATGGACTCTGCGGACAGACAGAAGCGACCAGCCTCCAGCACAATCCAGACACCCACGGATGACAATGACAAGTGTTTTAGTGCAAAAGTTCATGTGGTATTCTGAATGAAAATAAAGTATGACAAGATCATACATCAAGGTTAGAGTTCCTTTACCTTACCATAATGTTATTGCTATTCTACAAAAAATATAGTAGTACAACTACAATAGTAATTGTACTGTATCTAAAAATAAGCATAACGTCTTCAACTCAGTTATATAATTTAGCGTTATTCTACAATAGTCAAAATAAGAGGTCTGTGAGTGTCGGGAGTGTGTGTTACAGTGTAGTGTTACAAAACTTTTAGAAGTAGACTTCAGTTGATAATATAAAGTAGCACTGCAACATTTTACTAAAATATGGTCTGTCAAACAATAACCTTACAGTACTGTAACTTTTCTTACCTCTGTAAACATGCTGGTGAATCTCGATGAGCCGTCTGTGGTTGCTGCGGCAACTCTTTGGTTGCTGTGGTCGTGCTCGTACGAGCGTGCGCATCGAGAACGAGCATGAGACTGGCTGCAGTTTCTCTAACGGCCACTGGTGTCAGTAACGGTTAGAAATTTCAGAACTTACGCAATGCCCCTTTAAGGCAATTAATTGGAAACAACACTGTGTAAATAATTTAACTAAAACATGTAAATACCTCCTTGACTCCTTCAGTAGGTGCACAAAAGCTCTGCTCCTCATTTAACAAGTACTCTTTGATAGGTGGCATCTGAAAACATAATGAAAAAAGCAAGGCTAATGTGGAGAAGATACACTAAACTAGCATTTTCTAAAATTATGCAATGCTCTTTTTATTACCATCTCAACATCCTTCTTAACACAGTCTTGACACTCCAATGATAATCTGTCCTTCTCAGGAGTCACCTGGAAGTAAGGAAAAGAAAAAAAAGATACTAAACACTACTACAGACAGGATTCGGAGATTATCTAAATAAAGCAGCATCACAGACATACCTTTTCCAGTCCATCAGTGAATGCTCAGACCCTTGATTCCATTAACACCGATCACTGTCAACTGAAAACATGAAATTAAAACAAGCTCACATTATGAATGAAGTACTCAAGCAAAATATGGCTAATGATGCCAGAAATTCAGGTATGATGGCACATTTTCAACCACTGGGTAATTATATTGTGCAAAGTAATTCATAGGTTACAGCAGTGACTTGCACAACTAAAAGAGGGTGAAATATTAACAAGGTAATCATGCATTTAGCTAAAACTCTAAATATATGGCCATAACCATTTGATTTCCAGAAAGAAAAAAACAATACCTTCTGTACGTCTCTGGCTTCTGACTGGTACTGAGTGTTCACTTTTAGAGTGGAGGGTTCAACCTCACTGAGAGTCTACAAAACATAAAATTAGACATTAGAAACAATGGTCTAAATATGTTAACAGCCTAGATCTCACAAAAGTCTTTGATACATTTGCTCATTCTTAGAGTTGGGAATCAAAAACGATTCCAATTCTAAAATAGTATTCTTAAGGTCAGGAATCAGATACTATAAAATTTAAATTTAAATCTATTCCTTTGTGTGCATTTTAATATGAATTTTCAACTATTCAAGCGCTAGCCCCATGTGTTGTTCTAATGTTAATTTAAACCATAGACCAAGCATTGCTCTCTGTGCTGCGCGCACATCCAAAATGACATGCTCAAAGAAATCCACCTCTCGTACTGAACAGTGCGTGATAGTGAAACGAGTATTTTTCGAGTATTGTTCCGCATCTTTTTGCACTTGAATGGACAAATACACACAAAAATGTGTCAAAATGTCCTTATAAACAGTCAGTTTTGTCTTAAGTGAATGTAACAGTTGAGAAAGAAAACTCCATGTGTAACAGTATATTAGGTCCGTGCAGCTCTTAAAGTGACAGCAGCCTAATATTCCTGCTGTGGTCGTTCTAATAACGGTAATCAAACAACAGAAGATAGAGAACATTCAGTCGCTGTTTTTGACTGAATACATTTGGTAACATTTCATTACAGTTTCTGTTGTATTTGTGCGATTTGTAAATTTTTCATTAGTGATTGATTACCTGTCTTCATTAATGCTTGAAATTTATAATAGCTAGGCTAGTTGTTTTTTTATGGTATTTTTAAACCATAGGCAAAACTTCCTTGTGCAAGTGTTCTTTAGCCTGTGGATTTTTGTTTATGGGATTCACCTACAATGAAATGTTTTACAATCAGACTTAGAATAAATGTGAAAGATTAGGGATGGGTACCGAAAACCATGCAGTATTAAACGGGCCCCGGGCTGAATTTTGAAAGCAAGCTGTATCGATAAGCTCAGACGTTGTCAGTTCTGATGTCGGTACTGGAGAAATTAAGAAAATACACATACTGTTTATTATTGCTATAAAGACGTTATTTAAAAAATATATATAATTCTCACGAGCAATTTCTATGTATAATAATATTGAGTGTGTGTGTGTGTGAGAGAGAGAGAGAGAGAGAGGACCCACAGCACCCAAAACACAACAGCCCTGCGTGCTCTAAGCGATGTCGGGTATGAAGGTAAAATGATGACAAAGAATTGCATGCGCAGGGTAAGTTTTGTTAAAGAGTACATAAGATTGCAAGCGTAAAATAAATTTGCATGCGCAAGAGAAGATTTGTAAAGGTGTAAATCGCCCTTCAAGTGTAAGAAAAAAAATATTTGCATCATTTAACTGTTATTCGTAAGTCTAATTCATGTATTTTGAAGCTGCAGCTTCATGCTAACGCAAAATAAATAAGATCTGTATTCTTCAGACTTTCATTTTTCCGCGCTTACACTTTTGGCACGGTTCCCTTTCGAGAGGTCTCTCCTATTGCGTAAGTAGCTTACGCTATGGGAAAACTCCTTTTCTCGAGAATATTGAAGTCTTTATGTAAAACGCATTGCAGCTGCACAGCTGACAGCAATGAACGAAGGAGCTCGGTCATTGGCTGTGCTGCGGCAACTTGCTCGAACCAATGACGGGGCGACTCTGAATGCGCGACCAATGAGCGCGCTTCGCGCCCGCACGCGTCAGAGCCCGCCAAGATGGGCGTGGCCAAGCTATATATTGGGCGCCCCGTCATGAGAGTTCTTTAGATTTAATCTCCTTCAGCGAACACCTTCTTCGCTGGATCCTCCGGATTATTGAAAGCCTTCGCCGCCGTGGAAAAGCATACCAGCGGGATTGCTACGAGGACGTCGGCACCTTCAGCCGCCTTCGAACACCATCCTACTGAGCCATCCGGCGCGCCACACACGCAAGTATTTTACATCTGTTCGCCCCGCGACATTTGTAAAAGAGCAATTTTTCTGAGGCGTTGTTTCAAATGCCTTCCTGCGCGTCGTGCAGAGACCTTCTCCCGGACGGGGATCGTCACATCATCTGCGCTCGCTGCCTGGGCCGGAACCACGCAGAAGCTGCTTTGACCAAGGGCGGATGCCAGGAATGTGACGACCTGGGTCTCTCCACTCTGCGGGCTCGCTTCGCCGCTTTCGCCGCGAGCGAGCCCATCGCCGCCACCCCTCTGTTTGAGCCGCGCTTAAAAAAAAAAAAAAAAAAAAAGCGCCGCTCACAGAGGCTTCCTGAACCTGAGCTCAGTGACGTCACGCCGAGCCAGTCTCCGCGTGCTTCACCGCCGCTCTTGCCTTCCCCACCGCCGGTTCAGTTCACTCAGCCAGACCCACACCCCTCTAGCAGAGCGGTGGGCCTTGTGACTTTCGGCTATCTCCACCAGCGGGCTGTTTGGACCGGCGGTTAAAGGTTTCGCCGAACGCTTCACTGAGGCCCAGAACGCTTCACAAGCTATGCGTCATTTCCTGCCAAAGTGCTCCAGCTCATCGCAGAGCAGACAGAGACCGCCACAGCCGCAGCGGGCTAGAACAGCTCCCACCGCCTCTCAGCCCGCGCCTCAGGCTGACGCTCGACGCCACTCGCGCTCTCAAAAGCCGTCCTAGCCACAGAAATGAGAAGAGAGAGTGCGTGTCTCGCAAAAGCCGGACCACTCTCTCTGCAAAAGCTCAAACATTACCCAGTCCCCTTACAGGCGGCTGGATATGTCCATACAGCAGTCAATGGGCCAGTCACAGAGCTCGCTCATGTGCAAACAAACGCCGTTTTTACGGTGACGCACAGAAAACAAAAAATAGTCTTTTTCTGTCTGCGTCACTAAGGGTTAACATGTCCACAAAGTGTGCATTCCCAGATACTGTCAAAACAGTACCAAATTCATTCCCAGCTCAGGCTGCGCTTCCCATGAATGTAGATCACGTGCCTACGGTCATGTACGCACCACTACACACAAGCACTGTTCACACAGTTATAAATTCATCCCCAGTAAAAGCGGGAAACATTATAAAGGTGACGCGTGTGCCTACCACTGTTTATGCACCCCCACTTATAAACACTGTCCTTACAGTGTCAAACACAACCTCAGCTCAGGCTGCGAGTTTTACAAACACAGCGCGCGCTGTTGTAATCACACACGCGCCCATTCACTCAGCTGCTCAGCGCGCGCCCGCGCCTCTGAGAGCTACGAGCTCAGGCGATTCGCTGGCCAGGTCCCTACGTCACAGCGGCCCGCCCCTAGCCTGTATTCAGCCCATATCTGTACACGCAGCGGCATGGGAAAACATTCCAGATATGCCGAAATGGGTATTGAATATAGTAAAGCACGGATACTCGCTCCAGTTCGCTCGCAGACCACCACGTTTTACGACTGTGGTCGAGACGAAAGTGAGAAAGGAGTGTTCACATGTTCTACGCACCGAGGTGCGCAAACTAATAGAAAAGGGTGCTGTGGAAACTGTTTTTCCCCCTCTCTGAGCGGGACAGGTTTTTACAGCCGCTATTTTCTCGTCCCGAAAAAGGATGGCGGTCTCCGCCCCATCCTAGATCTCAGACACCTGAACAAAGCACTAATGATTCGCTCGTTCAGAATGTTAACAACCAAGCATATCCTCGCGCAAGTACGCCCAGGAGATTGGTTTCTCTCAGTGGATCTGAAAGATGCTTACTTTCACATTCCAATAACGCCTCATCACAGGCCTTTCTGAGATTCGCTTTCGAGGGACAGTCATACCAGTACACAGTACTTCCGTTCGGCCTGTCCCTGGCTCCCCGTACATTCACGAAATGTATGGATGCAGCAGTTTCCCCCCTAAGACGAAGGGGAGTGCGAATACTGAATTATCTCGACGATTGGCTGGTTCTAGCACAATCAGAGAGTCAGTTAATAACACACAGATCTTGGATTACCAGCCATTTAGAATGCCTGGGTCTAAGAATCAATTTTGCAAAAAGCATACTATCTCCCAGCCAGAGGATTTCTTTCCTGGGAATAGTTCTAGACTCGATGCAAATGACAGCGCGTCTCTCATCAGAGCCCCCGTCAAACGGTTTCAGAGGATGCTCGGTCTCATGGCCTCAGCATTGGCCGTACTCCAGCTAGGATTGTTGCATATGCGCCCTCTCCAACGCTGGCTCAAAGAGCCGCGTCCCTACGCACGCGTGGCGTTCGGGCCACTTTTTAATCAGAGCGAACCACGGCTGTATAAAAGCCCTGACGCACTGGAAAGCCGCCGACTGGTACCAGTCAGGCGTGAGTCTGGGTGTGAACACAAGGAGAAAGATGATAATGACAGATGCCTCCAAAATAGGTTGGCAGGCCCTTTACGAGGGCAGGCCTGTCTCCGGCTTTTGGTCAAACCCGGAGAAGCGCCTACACATAAACTGTCTGGAAATGAAAGCGGTCGCTTTGGCTCTCAGAGCCCTGCTCCCACATCTAAAAAACGAACACGTCCTGGTCCGAACGGACAACATGACGGTAGTGTCGTACATAAATCGCCAGGGTGGACTCAGGTCGAGCTCCATGCATTCAATGGCCAGGAGACTCGTTTTATGGTCCCAGCACAACTTGCGCTCGCTGAGAGCAGCGCATGTGCCAGGCGCCCTGAACCAGGGGGCAGACATGCTATCCAGAGACAAGATTCTCCCAGGAGAATGGGCTCTCAACCCGCTGACGATTCAGTGGTTATGGAAAACCTTTGGCAAAGCGGAGATCGACCTCTTCGCCTCCAAGGAGAACGCGCACTGCTCTTTTTTCTTCACAAAAAGCACGGACGCGCTCGCCCAGAGCTGGCCGAGCCGCCCCTTATATGCCTTTCCCCCGATCGCGATGCTGCCACAGGTCATCAGTCGGGTCAGAGAGGAGAAAAACGCAGTGCTGCTGATAGCCCCACTCTGGAAGAACCAAACATGGTTTCCAGATCTGATGCAAGTGCAATCTGCACCACGGCCGATTCCACTGAGGCCAGACCTCCTCAGTCAGGCCAGCGGGATGATATTTCATCCCCGCCCCGATCTGTGGGCCCTTCATGCATGGCCCCTCAACGGGTTCCCAGGAACCTCGCTGAGGGCGATGGTTTTTAGGGCGCCCTCCACGAGACGCTTATATGCCCAGAAATGAAAGTGTTCAGTGACTGGTGTAATGCCAAGGGCCTGAACCCTGAGACATGCGAGATTACGAATGTACTAGTTTTTCTACAAGGGCTTATGGAGGCGGGCCGCACCCCCTCCACGCTCAAAGTATATGTGGCGACCATCACAGCGTCACACGACCCTGTAATGGAACGTCCATTGGGAAGAAACGACCTAATTATTCGTTTCCTAAAGGGCGCTAGGAGGATGAACCCTTCACGCCCCCCCCCTCAGTGCCGATCTGGGACTTAGCTACTGTCCTAGACGCTCTTAAAGGGCCCCCGTTCGAACCACTCCGAACCGTGCACCTTAAACAGCTCTCGCTCAAGACTGCGCTCTTGCTGGCACTCGCCTCGGTCAAGAGAGTGGGCGACCTGCACGCGTTTTCGACAAGCGCTGCCTGCCTAGAATTCAGTCCTAACGATTGCAGGGTCGTCCTTAGGCCGAAACAGGGGTATATTCCTAAAGTGCTCACCACTCCCTTCAGAGCACAGGTTATCTCCCTAACTGCGCTTTCGTCTCCAGCAGACGAACACAACGCTAATCTACTCTGCCCCGTTAGGGCTCTCAGAGTGTATTTGGAGCGTTCTGCCCTATTCAGACAGACAGAACAACTGTTTGTATGCTTTGGCGACCGTACGAAAGGTTCCGCCGTTTCAAAGCAGAGAATCTCTCACTGGATAGTTGAAGCTATAAAGCTGGCTTACGAAGCTAAGGGACTTCAATGCCCCTGGGGAGTCAAAGCACACTCCACCAGGAGTGTGGCTTCTTCCTGGGCATGGTCGAGCGGGATACCGATCGGATATTTGTGCGGCGGCAGGCTGGGCCTCACCGTCCACATTTATCAGGTTCTACAACCTACAGGTCCCGACATTGCATTCCAATGTGCTATCAGCATGATGCTAGTTGAACTGCGAGTTCGCATCTAGATTATGTATGTGCTTGTGTCACACTGAGCGCCTTCTAGCCGCTCTGTATTTTTTCCCACATATAAAGCTCGCCTCTGCCGGCTAGTTGGATGATAACTTTGCTTTTTAGCTCAGGCACCTGCCTCTGGCTATCATAAGGCGAAGTTCAGCAATCACGGCGTTTTGCATGGTGTTCCCATAGCGTAAGCTACTTACGCAAAAGGAGAGACCTCTCGAAAGGGAACGACTATCGTAACCTCGGTACTAACGTAACCTCGGTTCCCTGAGAGGAGGGAGCGAGTATTGCGTAAGCTGCCGTGCTTGTGCTTGGTTAGTTCGCTTCAGTCGTTTTAACCTAAAGAACTCTCATGACGGGGCGCCCAATATATAGCGTGGCCACGCCCATCTTGGCGGGCTCTGACGCGCGCGGGCGCGAAGCGCGCTCATTGGTCGCGCATTCAGAGTCGCCCCGTCATTGGTTCGAGCAAGTTGCCGCAGCACAGCCAATGACCGAGCTCCTTCGTTCATTGCTGTCAGCTGTGCAGCTGCAATGCGTTTTACATAAAGACTTCAATATTCTCGAGAAAAGGAGTTTTCCCATAGCGTAAGCTACTTACGCAATACTCGTTCCCTCCTCTCAGGGAACCGAGGTTACGTTAGTAACCGAGTCGTTATTGCGCACAAATGCGGCCAAAAGGATTCATTGCCTGTGACAGCAATTTACAAGCGAAAACAACAGAGCCAGGAATTGCTAAACAGATGAATTAATTGCGTAAAATCAAACTTTGTGTAAAAAAAATAAACTGTTGCAAATGTCTAAATGACTTGTGTGCATGAGGCAAAAAAGTTCCCGAAATAACCCGATTTGTACAGTTGCGTCTTTCTTTTACCTGCGCTTCCAGTTTTGGCACGATTCTCTAACTCACTGGGTGCTTCTCAATATCCCTCCTCGTCTCCTCGCTCCTCCATCCTATGACCCAGAAACTGATCGAGCTCAGCCATCTTGAAGGACATCTCAATTAATTCTCTAATTGCACCGCGAGGATCGAGGAGTGAGGAGGCTTCCTGAGGAGTTATGAGCGAGGATACACAGGTGAATCCTATGCGGAAGTGTTTTATTGATTAAACGTGACGCATGTATCAATTCTCCTCCCCCTTCACATCGATCACAATCGTTTTAATTTATACTTTACCTTTGCAGTTTAAATAAACCACACATCACATATATTTCAACAGGGTATCTTGGTTTATTATTTATAATGAATTTCTTAAATAACCAAACTTCAACAACATAAGGGCAGATCCTTTGAGCGCTGCTGATGTTTGGTGACTCGAGCGTCACTTAACAGCGTGTTAAGTGACGCTCGAGTGATCAAGTATTCCAATGTATAAAAAACCTTTCATTCGATGCCTCTGTCCCAGCTAACATGAGTCCAGCGGTCCAGTGGTGGACCCCCGGTGGCAAAGTCGGCGGCCTATGGCGGGCCGGAAGGTCCAAAAATAGGACTAATGATTTGTCGTAGGAAGTCACTATACTATAGCCACTAGCTACTGACTTTCCCACTGATAGGCCAGCGGTGGATCTGTATACGTACTCTCTTCACACAGCGGGCGACCCATTCTCCTCAGCGAGCGACTCACTCTCTTCACACAGCGGGCGACCCATTCTCCTCAGCGAGCGACTCACTCTTCTCACACAACGGGCGACCCATTCTCTTAGCGAGCGACTCACTCTCCTCACACAGCGAGCGACTCACTCTCCTCACACAACGGGCGACCCATTCTCCTCAGCGAGCGACTCACTCTCCTCACACAGCGAGCGACTCACTCTCCTCACACAACGGGCGACCCATTCTCCTCAGCGAGCGACTCACTCTCCTCAGCGAGCGACTCACTCTCCTTACGCAGCGACTCACTTTCCTCACACAGCGGGCGACTCACTTTCCTCAGCGAGCGACTCACTTTCCTCAGCGAGCGACTCACTCTCCTCACACAGCGGGCAACTCACTCTCCTCAGCTGGCGACTCACTCATGTAGACTGTGTTAGCGCAGCTGCTAGTAAAATAATTCCATAAGTTTTTGAAACAAAAAAGTCTGTTGAAAATCACTACTTGAAAAAAAAATGCATTGCAACCATGCTTGCATTGTATTTTTAGGGCTTGCATTTTTATGGGCTGAAATTCAATATGGTTGAATATTTAAACTGAATATTTCAATTCAAAACATTTCAAACACATTTTCATTAATCAAAATTCAATAACCCATATTCACCTTTCATATTTCACTTCCAAAATATTCAAACTGATTAAAAATACAACCTATAATATTGAACAGGCAATTTTTGGTCCATTTTATTTCGCTTAGCAAATTTGCTTCCACAAATTCAGTGGTTCAAATTCAACAGTAAATTCAACGTTGACATCCAGGAACTGCAGGAAAAGCCAGTAGTATGTTCCTGCACAACCGGAGGCTGCAGTTTCAGGACCCCAGTTTTAGGACCGCAGATTCAGGACCCTAGTTTTTTGTGACAGCGCCACCTACCGAACTGGGTGATATAGCGGCGGCAGCGGTTTCAGGACCGCAGTTCTAGGATCCAGGTGGTTTAGTTTGTACATAGTATCAAGATCCACCTATTATCTTAAGTCTTGTTAGAAAAAAAAAAAAAAAAAAAAAATATATATATATATATATATATATATATATATTAACAAAGACGATTATGGATTAGAAAAGCTCCTACAGCAGGTGGATTAGAGCAAGTAGCATTAAGCTACATGACACAATTTAAAATATTAATATTACACTTTTACTTAAAGCTCACTTTAAACCACCATCGAGTATTTGTATCATATTCCGGTCGCGGTTTAAAATGGTTTTAAGTTAAAAAAAAGATGTTGAAATATGTTATATAGCATTTTATATGCAGCTAATGGCTACACCTTGCTTAGCAATACTGTAAACATTCTTTATTCATATGAAAATATCGAAAATCACACACAAACCACATATACTCGAAATCGTGCATTTAATAGCTTCTTGTTTCAGGTGAAGAGATGTGTCTTAGCTTTGTTATCACGGAGGTCAGAATGAGGAAGTGTACACAGCAGTGGGTCATGCAGAAGGGCAGTATTATTGTCACGTTCAACCACGTGAGATGATTGACAGCTCTGTAACGAACAAGAGAGCGCAGAGAACTGACGCAAATCAGGAAGAGGAGAGATAGATGCATAGGCATATCTCACTGTGTTCGCTGTTTGAGCTTCAGATCGCATAATTTAGTGGAACATGAAAATCATTATTTCTCCAAATATGTGCACCATGGACTAAGAGCCCTGGGCTGGTGGATGCTGTATGTATGTGAACACAAATAAACCGGAGAAGACGTGAATGACTGCTTTATGAGTGATGATTTCTATTAAAAATAACGAACGTTACAGATTAATAATTTTGCACTCCTGTCATAAATTAAGAAATTAATGTCACTGCAAACCAGTTTTATCATAAACAGTGGTCAACTATCGAAGCTGGAGTTTTAAATATTTCTAATGATGCTCAGTTTGTCCAGATCAAATAAGTAAGAGTGTGATGTTTTAACGAATAATGAATGTTGAACAATAATCTGGCGCCGTCTGTGATCTTTGCCACGAAAGGGGTTAAATGATGAGTGTTTTCGGTGATCCAGTTCAGTAGGTGGCACTGTAACAGAAAACTAGGGTCCTGAAACTGCGGTCCTAAAACTGGGGTCCTGAAACTGCAGCCTCCGGTTGTGCAGGAATACCCTTCTCGGAAAAGCAGTAGATTACGGAGCATAATCTCCATCTGCTGTTAGTCTACCTCACCAGCAGGGGGTGCAAGCGTGTGTTGTTGACAAAGACCAGAGCAACAGTTAGAGCAAGCCATTCATTCATAAAAACTAATTTACAGCAATGTAAGTGTATTTGTGATTATTATGACAGCTGTGTTTTGTTAAATTCAGTGTCTTCACGGTTACCTTTCCTGTGTAGCCTACATGCATCTTTCTCTACCGTGAATGAGATAATGTTTTTTCCCCTGATGCGGATGTACAGATAAGCTACAATGTTACATTTGAGGTAGACATATATTTATCTTGGTTGTTTAGTGTTTAATGTGATATTTACAAAAAAACATAATGGTGTAACTATGAAATGTGTTTTACCTATTTTGATACCAATGTGAATCAGCAAAAATGGAAATGTAACTTTTTCAGAATATTCTATTTTAAAGATAATTGTTAAAATCCACAGAAGCTTTACGGAGTTTATTTTAAAGTGGTTAAACAATGTTTTTTATGCTTGTTTTGGATTTTTTTTATTTTTATAAATGCCACCTGTAATGCAGATTGTTTTCTCTGCAGTGGGATATTTTTTTTTGATACTAGTCAATTTGATTGGTAAAAGCCACATATAGTGACTTAAAATGTATAGAATTTGACATGAAAGATGACAGTTAGGGGGAAATTGCCTTTATAAATGTAAAAAAAAAAAATTCCAATGAGAATCAATTTAAGATTATTGGTTCAGATTAAATTACTTTTACAACACAAAAATTGAACACGTTACTGTTAGTTATTGCACCACCACAGTATTTTAAATTTGTAGAGATTTTATTATAATATTAGGTCAACGCAGCCCACATGAGTCGCCAGCTGAGGAGAGTGAGTCGCCCACTGTGTGCGGAGAGTGAGTCGCTCGCTGAGGAAAGTGAGTCGCCAGCTGTGTGAGGAAAGTGAGTCGCCAGCTGTGTGAGGAAAGTGAGTCGCTCGCTGAGGAGATGGGTCGCCCGTTGTGTGAGGAGAGTGAGTCGCTCGCTGAGGAAAGTGAGTCGCTCGCTGTGTGAGGAGAGTGAGTCGCCCGCTGTGTGAGGAGAGTGAGTCGCTCGCTGAGGAGAGTGAGTCGCTCGCTGAGGAGATGGGTCGCCCGTTGTGTGAGGAGAGTGAGTCGCTCGCTGTGTGAGGAGAGTGAGTCGCTCGCTGAGGAAAGTGAGTCGCTCGCTGTGTGAGGAGAGTGAGTCGCCCGCTGTGTGAGGAGAGTGAGTCGCTCGCTGAGGAGAATGGGTCGCCCGCTGTGTGAAGAGAGTACGTATACAGATCCACCCACCGCTGGCCTATCAGTAGCTAGTGGCTATAGTATAGTGACTTCCTAAGACAAGTCATTAGTCCTATTTTTGGACCTTCCGGCCCGCCATAGCGGCCCACTGGCGTTTTGCTCATCGTTATTCTAGCGGACCTCCAGCGGCAGCCGCCGCTTTCCCGACGGTGGTCCGCTATCGTGCCGCTGGTTTATAATAAGTGTTTTCTGGCGGACCACGGTTTATAATCAGTTATTCATGCTAACCAAAATGCCCTTACTATAATGGATAAAAAAATAAGCAATGTACACCAGTCTCAATAGCAGTTGCAAATATATTTTTATTATATTATTTTATTTATTAATTTTCATGGTTTTGAAAAAAAAAAATAACATGGTTGGTAGTTTTACCATAGTAAAACCATATAGTGCTTTTCACAACACAAATCGTTTCAAAGAAGCTTTACAGAAAATGCATGTTCATGGTTACAATCGCAAAATATCCTTTAATCAGCCAGAGGCGACTGCTACTCACTGGAGAGCATCTTCTGGCAACAAAGTAAAGTCCATAAGATAATACAAGTCATGAGTTTAAAGTCATGTTCAGTTAAACAGACAAATGTATGCTATCCTTCAACATTTCAAAAGGGCAAGTTTGCAGATTTTCAACCCGCTATTGTTACAATGTTGGTAATATGTAAATGAACAATGTTTACTCTTTCTCTGAGTTACATGTACTGCAATATTCCTGTTTATGTCAGCAAAACTGTCATGCAAACCTTCCCTTACCTTTCCCGGTTTCACAGAAAAGCCTTAAGTCCCAGACTAAAATGCATGTTAAAAGTCTTAACTGGAAGCAACTTGCACTGACACATCTTAAAATATTTCAGTGCCATTGTTTTGTCTCAAGATGCACACCATTAATGTTTTTTTTTTTTTTAAATTAGACTTTAAAAAGCTACTAAAATATCCTAATTTAACTAAGGCCTAATCCTGGCTTAATCTAAGCCCTGCCTGTGAAACCAATAACATGGTTTCAATATAATTGCCAATGCAATATAAGATTAATATCTGGCAGTTTTGTATGCCATCCGTATATTCCATCTATAGTTGTCATCATCTGAAGTCTTCAAGAGTGTTGGTGTCATTAGAAGTCTTCACAAGTGAGGTTGGATCCAAACGAGAGCTGTTGTAATCTCTAGTAAACTTGCTGAGCATCCTGAGATGGAAACAACAGGAGAAAGATTAGCATCTGCTGTCATATTATTTCAGGCAAAAGATGATCATGTGCAGTTTTTACTATTTCATCACATATAACTGTAGTGCAAGATTATGAGATGTGTTAATTGAATGCTTGGATAAAGAGATGTGTCTTTAATCTAGATTTAAATTAGGATTGTGTTAAATAGACCCAACATATGTAAATGGTAGTTTACACTACTGTTCAAAAGTTTGGGTTCAATAGAATTTAAAAAAATAAATAAATTCATATTTTTATTCAGCAAGGATGCATTAAATTGACCAGAAGAGAGAGTAAAGATTTCTCTTTCAAATAAATGCTGCTTTTTTCTTTCTATTCATCAAATAATCCTGAAAAACACAAATTAAGCAGCACAACTGATTTCAACAATTATTTAAATGTTTTAATATTATTTCACAATATTATTGTTTTTACTGTATTTTTAATTAAATAAATGCAGTCTTGGTGAGCATAAGAGACTTCTTTCAACACATAAAAAAATTGTAAAGCATTAGTGTATATTTGAAGTTTTAGTTTACTTCCTTAACTGTCCACAAGTTTGTCTTTGGTTTAGTTTTACTTACTAGTCATATGGTTGATGGTGCCTTAGAGATGATGATCAGCTGAACTCTGCTACAGAGGGCATCCGCATTGAAGATCTAGGAACACAACAAACCATTTGTCACAGAGCCAACAATATTACTATACAATAACAGGTTTATTAAAAGGAAAGAAGCTACAGCAGAAGTGAATTGCAGAAAAGAGAAATAATGTACAGAAAATTATTTCTTAATTAGGATAACAGAATTTATGTTTTTAGGTTTACTTATTCATTGTGTTGTGTTCAAAACCCTATAACACTTGTGGTGTTCCTGGTAAAAACTGACCGGCCTTTAAAAAAATAGCTTATAAATCACTTATGCATATTATCACCCAATATTGGATTAAATCTTTTTGTCAACTTGTTCTCTTTTAATTAGTACTGGTTTTATATTTCTGTTTGCATCTGATTAATCGTAGGCCTCATTTATCTGAGAGTAGGCATCTCATTTTCTTTTGTAAAAAAAGCCTTATTTATAAATAATTTTGAAAATATTAAATAAAATATGAACATCTTCATGTACACATATGTACATGTGTGCAAACATTGAGCCCTTGGATCTGTGCATGTGTCGATACATGCACGCGCTACCCAAACAAACACACACATTAAAACACACAAACTATTTTGAGTATTACACATTCTTTTTCACAGAAAGAAACTTGATCCTACCCTGAACTGCATCTAATATCCATTCATCCATCTGATATTCACACACACACACACACACACACACACTGGCTTTAGTCTGCAGTAACCCTGTTTCAAAAGAATCTTTCATGTTCTTTGTTTCATCACAGTTTCCAGACAAAATATGACATTGTGTTTTGGGACTTCGATGTTCTCTCACAGAAAAAGTTGAAAATGTAAAAATATAGATGTTATAGCACAGACACATATAAATGCTTCACAGTGTCTTGCTTGGCATTCATTTTGTAGCAGCACAACGGCGAATAAGCTCTCTGTGCATGATGTTCTTCATCAGATCATTGATCGAGATTCTAGTGAGGATGAATCTCAGAAGAAAAACTACCTTGCCTTGTGGGGATGAAGACCAGGACAAACTTACATCTTTAGACCAGAATGTAACAGTAGCATCAGCTGGCCCTCATCATCAGAAGATGCTGCTCATCAGTGGTTTCAAGGTCTGTAGCTCAGTGGTGGCTTCTTCTTCTGATACATCTTCTAATGCAAGATTCATCCTGCATCGCCTCCTCCTCACTGGTGTCTCGATCAATGATCTGATGAAGAACATCATGCACAGAGAGCTTATTCGCCATTGTGCTGCTACAAAATGAATGACGAGCAAGACACTGTGAAGCATTTATATGTGACTGTGCTATAACATCTATATTTTTACATTTTAGTCCCAAAACACAATGTCATAATATTTTGTCTGAAAACTGTGATGAAACTAAAAACATGAAAGAAAGATTCTTTTGAAACAGGGTCACTGCGGACTAAAACCAGTTTGTGCATAGATATATAACTTAATTATACCCTTTGTGAACAAAGTCACCAAGTTTCAGTCCAATGGGATGACATTAACTAGTATTTTAGGGAAAAATAAAATCTTCTCTGGGTCAAAATGACCCAAACACAAAATGAGGGTTAATTTTGCTCATACAGTGTCATTTACGTTTGGATGTCAAAACCTTAAAATAAATTAAACAAATAAGAAATGTAAATATGAGAAATTTAAAAAATGGGAACAGATGCATGGTGATATATAGGTGAAAAATATAGTGAAAAAATGGATATGAGGTTATTTAATGAGCTTCCTCACTTCACCTGTGTTTCCCACTTGTTGAAGTCGTGGAACTTTCCCTCTGTTGTAGAGGGATTATTTTGTTGCTGCTGAAATCACAGAACAATTTTTTTCAATATATTTTAACCATTGAGCTAGTTTCAGCCGTGTAAGGGACGTCATCGATTAACAGTACTTTTATGTTAAATACATACGTTTATGTTAAATAAATTAGCTCACTTCCAAGCAAAATCTTTACAAAACTATCAAAACTTCTCATCTACACATACGATGTGATTAAAAGCCCAAACCTTCATAAAAAAAAGCTCAAGCTATAAAGTTAGCCTACCTTTTCTGAAAACGGTTGAGATGCTAACGGACTTTCTCGAAGACACTAAACCATTTCTATAAAGTAAATATTCAACAGAAACGTGTCAGTTACAAGTAAGAGAAGTGTCAAGAACAGTTATGTGTATTATTTGTGTGATTTTAGAGACTAAACTCACCTGAAAGCAGTGAAATCAACAGCGAGAGTCGGAGTTTTGCTGCTTGTCTGTTTCACTGGTGACGCGTCCTGCGCCGTTTCCATGGTAACTCATCTCTGCTCCAGTGTTCGAAGGCGACTCGAATATTCACGTCCATTAAAACGCGTCAAAGTCACGCAGCATTTACAAACATAAACATCTAGAATTAGAACCTTACTTGAATAAAAATCTCATTATTAAATCATGAATTTAAAACTTATTTTGAAGTTATATGACCCGTTCATAGGTGCAAATTAGCACTCCAGCACGTGATAGTGGGACAATTGTGGCACTTTTATAATTTCAGATTTTTTTATTATTGTTTTTACGAACGCTCAAGCCCCATATTTCATTTGAAAGCGTGCTAAAAGTGCTTATAGGCAGTATTTTTTATACCACCAAAACTTTGCTTTTGATATAGCTACTGCTCTATGTCAGTTTCACAATTCTTTTATTCAGTGCTTTCAGATTCTTTTTAACTGTAAAAAATAAATTAAAATAAATATACATTTATAAATTAAAGATGTCCTGTAAGTGCTCAGCAACACTGGACCGACTATACACGGGTTTCTTGTATACAAACAATACCGGATGCGCGCGCATCCAGGGGGCAAAAAACCGCTATCTGTTATGCCGAGTTCTGTAAAAGAACATTGTAATTAACGTAGATTTCGCATTGTTTGTAATTTCTTGTTGACTCAATAATAAACTGCAATTTCAGAGTTGGATCTGTTTGTTTGTGTTTCATGTTAATATAACATTATGTAAAACGTCCAACTGTTTACGAATCAAAATCCGGACATACTGTGATGCATGTTAGAATTATCATGTTAGACTAAGTTAGTAATGTAATAGCCTCTATATAGAGCTCGAATTTGCTTTTATATAAGTTAGCCTTGTTTACGTTACTTTACGACCTGCAACATATCATGACTGCACACGTAACGTTACTTTACTGTAAAAGATTTGACGATGGATTATGTGGGAAGCCTTAGTACCTCCGACCGTGGCAATTACATTAAAAAACTTACTCTCAGCAATGGTGAGATCTTGCCGGATCCCTACGCAATACCCGACGATCTTTGGATTGTGGATGACAAGAAGTGGCCAGCAATTGTATGGCCTGATATATATAATTATTTAATTCAGTCACCAAGTGTGTATACGAGAGAGATGATTAGAGCGTACAAATCCCTTGATGCATACAACTACGTGCTATGTGGTCATGTGCAGCTCGTCAAATACTTTGATGCTGCACCGGATTTTTGCGTATTGAGGTCAGATGTGCTCCCCAGTCAAAGGCAAGGCATTAAAGCCAAGCCTTATGATGCCTGGGTGTATGTCCATAAGGGCCTTGGTTACATCCTTACGGCTAACTGCAAATGCATGGCAGGGTACGTCTATCAAAATGTATCTGCCATCAAACAAAAATAATGCATGCTAATTCTGCTTTTACTCACATTACTCTGTCCATCACTCCAGCCTAGCCTCTTGTTGTAGTCATGCTGCTGCCATCATGTGTCAAGTTGAACTGTCGGGACGGAAATATGCTGCTGAGGAGAAGGTTGCCTGCACCTCCAAACCCAATCAGTGGAAGGATATGTCCCGGTCAAAAGTTGAGCCACAGAAACTAAAAATGATTAACTTCAGCCGTCCAAAAAGGCATCTAACCGAGTTACCCCAATCTCGTTGTGTACCAACACTCCAAAACGTTCCAGGTAGCCTACACACTGAGCCATCTGCACCATAGAGGCGCAACCATTATGAATTAAAAGAATATAACATACAACTTCCTCCTTCTGTCCCACTCTTCCATTTGCCTAGATTTGGAATTACTTGCAACATGTATAATTTAAATGAGCAGATAAAACACAACAGATAGGCCTGCATGTAAATCAATTATGAATACAATGATGGTGTTGCATTTTCATAATACAAAAAAAAACATACAAACTGTAGTAAAATGTTCATTGAAAAAGTTGTATTCAATATACTGCCTTTCTATTGAAAATATACAAATCTGTTCCTACTCTCAGCAATTACATCCGATGATCTTCAGGCTCTGAAAACAATATGCCCAGATGCTGTGTTGTTTACAGCTATCAACACAGACATGGACTCTGACACAGATACAGCCTCTGAAACTGAATGCGAACTCCCTGAACCTGTGACAGCCATGTATGATCCATCTGCAAGGGACCTGTCACCAGCTGACCTAAAAGTTAAGTGTGAAGTTAGCTTTGACAAAATGAGAATAAGATGCACAATTTCTAAAGTGGAACATCTACAGGATGTGACTAAAGAGCAGGCAAAGTGCACAACATGGAACATACACAGAGTAGGACGTATAACTGGAAGTACTTTTAACAGGGTTGTTAGATGCAAGCAGACTTCAGTTGAAAGTGTGGTCAAACATGTAATGCAATATGACACCAAAGAGCTCACTGTACCAGCTGTCATGTGCGGCAGGCAAATGGAAGATACTGCACGTCAGTGTTACGAAAAAGAAATGAGGAAGACACATACAAATTTCAACCTAAAAGCAGTGGGGCTAACCGTAAAAGCAGACAAGCCATATCTGGCTGCTTCTCCTGATAGGGTATTCTCCTGTGACTGTTGTGGAACAGGTTTACTAGAGATCAAATGTCCGTACAAATACAGAGAGGGACTACAGGGGTCTGAAGCTGATGCTACCTTCTGCCTAGATGAATATTATGAGCTGCGCCAAAACCACTCGTACTACTCACAGGTTCAACTGCAAATGTATGTTTGCCAATTGAACATGTGTGATTTCATGGTGTGGACAAAGAACAATAGCATCACCCGCCGGATATGGAGAGATGAGCACTTCCTTGAAGAAACCCTTTCAAAGGGTGAAGTGTTCTTCATGGACCACTTCCTTCCAGAGCCGATCTGCCGCCGCCAAGACCCCCAGTTGGCTGAAGAGGTCAACTGTCCTCGTTGCAAAAGACTCAGCTTTGGCAAAATGATCACATGCATAGACTGTTGCAAGCAGTTCCATTATAGATGTGTGAACATTGTCAGACAGACCAAAAGATGGAAATGTGGATGTGAAGACATAGCCTAGGTGGATACTGTACTGCACATGATGCCAACATCCCCCACCCCCACACCAAAAAATCAACTCAAGTCATACATCTTTGTTAAATATATATTCATTAATTTCATTTAGTTTGTTACATTACATCATATTACAAATATCATTAATTATTCATACATCACACATAGTTATATATTTTTAACACTTGTTTTTACAATCATTATATTGTACGCTATATTCAAGTTGTTGGTCCGTTTGATCACAACATAAAGCAGTGGTTCTTAAACTAGGGGTCGGGACAATTATTATTAATTTTTTCCCCCACATATATACATACACATGCTGCTGTCTATATCTGGGGGACCACAGACCTCTTCAGATTTGTGAGACCTGCACAAATGGTGACAATGTGATCTAGCATGTCAACCTGGCTTATTGGTATGACACTGTTCAATATTTGGAAATTCTTCAGCTGACCAATTACACGTTCTACGTGTATACGAACCCTCGATAACTGTCGGGACGTGTCAACGCACAAACCAGACAACTGTGACTTACCCTTAGTGAAACTAGGGATTTTTAAAGTTGCTCCCACACTCGCCAACTCTTCTCTTACTAGGAACCCTCTGTCTGCAAGTATGACATCACCATGGTCAAGTTTGTTTAAAAAGTTTGAATCTAATGTAATTAGTTTGTCTGAGGCCCGACCACCCCACCCATCGGACAGAAAGGAAATGGAGCCTGCAGGTGTTATGCCAATTAAATATTTGATTGTGTTCTGGTGTTTGTAATTGGACCAAGTTTCAGCTCTGGCTTTCAAATTGTATGTCCTTTGTATAAAAATTTCAGTACAGTCAATTATGCATCTACAGTTTTTGAATTTGGGTTTAAATGATTTAGGCAAGTTTGCTCTTACTGCTTCCTTACTGGGCCAAATTACTAGTGGTTTTAGGACGGAGGACAGCAGGGGTACCCACTCCCTTAAAATTTTCGAAACAGTGGAGAAGGAAAGGCCGAATCGATATGCTATGTCCTTGTTGGAGAGGGCAAGCCTTAATTTCATTAGCACTAACAGGAGGTGGTTCTCCCATGTTAATCCACCCTTCAGTGTGATCGCTGAGCTTCTTTTGAGAATGCTCAAAAGCCATAAAAAAGCCTGTACATTTTGGAGACCAGTGAAGAAGCAAAGCGCAGAGTCTGAAATAGAATCGAACCCGAATTTGGATTTCTTCAGTTTCTCTTTCAGCTGCTGGTTTTCTTCTTGTACAGCCTCCAGCTCTCTCTTCAGTGAAGAGTAGTCCTCACGCAGCTCTCTATATTTCGTTTCAAATGCACTCTCAGGGAAAAGCTCATCTACAAGAGAGAGAGAAAGAGAGAGAGAGAGAGACATACACACACATTTTACTAAGGAAAGGCAAACACATTGTGTAACAAACTAAAAGTGTCAGTTTATTAATTAATCAAACGGAGTAGTTTGGCATACCTGCAGCTGATTCCAGATCAGGCATGACACCAGGTCTCTCATCAGGAGCCCTTGACTCCCGTCTTCTGTTTCGTTCATACCTACGACAACAGCAGAGGAAGGCAAGGCATATCAACATAAAAATATCAGCAAACAATCTAGGCTGTTTTCGAGAGCAAACAAAACAATACAAGAAACTGTTGTGAAAAGGCCACAGAAACTGTTAGAAAAGCTGTCAAATAAATGAGGTAAAAATATTTTAAATGACTCAAAAGGTTAAAAAAATACAGACAGACCTTGCCACTTTTCCACTACTGTCTATGGTGATGCTGCTATGAGGGAATATGGAGGGAACAAAATCTGGACTATCACAGTCAAAGGATGGCTCCCCTGGTAGAAAAAAAACATGACAGATTAGCAATGATTACTTTCTTAATGTTTTATATTAACATTTAATCAATGACAGAGAAATCTATCGCGCTGGTAGCTAGCTAGCTGCTACTACCAGATTCACTGAACCAAAGCAATGTCTTTTAATGATAATTGATTTATGAACGTTAACATGGACGAGCATGCAGTGCTAACTCAAACTCATAGATAGAGAATTAAGATAGCTATAAAACAAAACACTTACCAGTTATGAAGTGTGCGCTGCAGACACTCTCACCTTCTTTCGCACCATCCGGACCCCAATCTGCCCTTCTTATGGCTTGAAGCCATAACCTCCGCCGGTTTTTGGCAAAACCATGCTTCCCCCTAGGAACGTTGAACATCTGGCACCCAGCACTGGCTCGGTTGGTACAATTTACCACGCAACAACTCCTTGGCATTTTGACAAGCGACAACACCACCACTATGCTACTAGCCTAAACCCTTTACTCCGGTACGAAGACCGCGGGTCTTTTGCCCCCTGGTTGCGTGCGCAAGCTGTGATGACGTCGCCGAGAAACCCATGTATCGGCTTGCCACTGGTGTGCCGACGGTGGCCCAGCCGCGGAAAACCGCCGGTGGCGTGCCACCCAAAAAACGCTGGCGGACCGACCGCATTTTTAGATTGGTCGTTTTGCCAATGGCGTGCCACCGGAGGTCCGACCGTGTCAAGCCGCTGACTTTGTGCCGCCCAAAAAACGCTGGTGGACCGCCAGGTCATTGTTAGCTGGGGTAATATATGACATATATGTCCCTATATCACAAGTGACGCTGTCATATATGCTAAATATAGGTCAATATATTGCTATCACATATATAGCCTACATATCTCTAGATGCAGGGCAGCCAACTCTCACGCATTGAGCGTGAGACACACGCAATTGACCCAATTCTCACGCCACACTCCCGATTTCTCACGCTTAAGTGTCAACCCGGTCGGTAAAATGCCTGAAAGATGAGTTATATATATATATATATATATATATATATATATCTACATCTACCCGTTGAGCCACTCGCGATCGACCAGTTATACCGCAAATTAGTTAAAATATCCCGTAATCTCTATTGTGCTCCAAACTGTGCGCACGGCAGAGAGGTAAGCGAGCGAGCGAGCGAGACACCCGCCCCCCCCCTTATTAAGTTTCCTTATTAATTCATTCATTTTCCTTATTTTAACATCTTGAACTTTTAACAAGTCTACACAATCCACATTTCTTTTCAATTTCCATCCCATTTTAGAATTAGCACAATTTTTTATATATTTTTATTTATCTTAACTGGCTCATAAAAACAAAACAAATACTAAAATTATATTTGCAAACTTATTTTTTTTCATATCATCAATAACCATATATCAATATAATCAATTTCTATATGTAAGAAAATACATACATGAATACACTACATATGCAGATGCATACAGAATAACACACAGTTAATCTCCAACAAAGCATGGCAGAATTGCAAAAACTGATGTCACTGATATGTCAGATATGAAAAATTAAAACGTTCCTTCATAATAATTAAGAAAAGTCACTGGTATAATCACATCTGTGCTTTTCCAAAGGCATGTAGAAACACTTTATGTCTGCATTTCAGACCATGCATTTAGCATGCGTTCCACCCCAATACCATACGTCATTGCCTAATGCCTTATTAGGCGCGCCAAAATTCAAACACAACCAAAAGACCGCCAAATTACGCGCATTCAGAGCAGTGTTGCCAACTTAGCGACTTTGTCGCTATATTTAGCGAGTATTTAGACCCCTCTAGCGACACATTTTCAAAAAAGCGACTAGCGACAAATCTAACGACTTTTTCTGGTGTTATTGGAGACTTTTGGAGACTCTCTGACGTGAAAGCACATATCTTTCTTACTCTTCTCAACGAGCAGCGGGTGCTGCCGTGGGTCCCACCCCCGTCCCAAAGCACTCACAGGCGGCCCAGTCCTCGCGCAGCAGCCCCTCCCAGCTGCAGTCAGAGCAGGAGATGTTCACCCCTCCGCGTACAGACTGCAAAAGAATCGCGCAAATGAGTCGCTATTTTAGCGACTTTTCAAACGTCGCTCACTCTAGTAGCTACGTCTACCCTGTTCAGTAAATGGCTGAGAGGAGCAGCAGCACATTCATCTGTTGAGCGCACGGCCGCTGAGAGACGTGAATGAGCAGTGTTTTTCCACGGATTTATCACTTATCTGCTTTTCTTTTTTATTTTACTTAAATAATTTAGTTTCCTTCCTTTTCTTGTGCTTACGGTATTACTTGTAATAGGCTACTCACCATCACAGAGCTTTTGTTCATCCGGCTCCCAAACTCTCTCAATTGGCCTATGAAAAAAATTAGTCATTCTCTAGGCCTATATCATAGCTACTCGTTCTATTGTCTGACAAAACATATATAGGAAACGAGAACAGCTTTATTTTACATTCGGCTACATTATATATTATAATATATTAAATACAGTATGTGAGCTGAGCATTATTATAGAGAAAACACATTAGACAAGCAAAACGCAAGTACGACGCGATGACGTCACGAATATGCTAATTGACGCATGACGTCATCTAGCGACATTTAGCGACTTTTAGGGAAGGCGTTAGCTACTTTCCTTTGAAAATAGTTGGCAACACTGATTCAGAGACCAACGGATGAAGAATGTTCGCCCTTGTCGAGTGGAAAGAAGAAACTGATAATTCATGTTGGAGCATTTTTCCAATATCACACATAAAACTTCAATATTAATGATTTCTTAGACGTGATGACAGATCTGTAGGCTATTTTTAATTGAGTGGAGAGGTGGACCGAAGAAAAAACCTAAAGGCGGATGCCGTACGAGGCAACTGTGCATAAGTTGCAGGTAAGTTACTTTTATTATAATTCACACATTGATATTGCACAGAGAATAAATAATTAAAATAATCGCTGAATTGCATGAGCTATTTATAAGCTACTGATCATATCGAAGCTAGTACAGATCGGATAATTGAGCAGATATTGAGTGTTTAACTGTTAAGGTTTTTTTTTTTTTTTTTTTTGATCTTTACTATTAATACTGCTTTATTGTGTGCGTTGCATTTTCATGTTCTCATTTTTATGGTCATGTTTACGAGCTAGGAGTAGGCCCAGATTAACGTCAACGTTACACTGCAGTGCATCATTCTAAGATATTTAAATGTTTTTTTATGTGAGAATAATGTCTTAAAAAAGTAAGATTTCAGCTGTCAGACACATGTAGTGGAGAAAAAAATACCCCAGTAAAAATATCTCAAATGTATGCCAATGTAAACTTGCAGGATATTAAATCCCTGTCAGTATGTGTGCTAATATTTTGAACACTGTCCACCATCATGACATCAATAATTTTGTGGGTGCATAAGCGCTTACTGTACGTTCACACCGCCGCCGACTTGAGCGTCAAAGAAGCTCTGGCCGCTCTGTCAAGGACGCTTGTCAAAAAGCACGGGGAATCTCGTTGACGCTTTGGACGCTCTGACGTAGCAGGGAGAAGATAAGCGTCACAACATGACATGTAATAAACAGAAAAAACAAGCAATACATTGAAGAAACCTTTTATAATGACAGCATTTTTATAACCGTTTTGGTCACATTTGGTCGGGGGAAAAATAATAATTAGCTATTATTATTTGCATTAGGCTATAATTTGCATTAGTGCAATTGGTGAAATCGTTGTCACCGTGACCAAATGAATTGCATTCCCGCTTAAAAAGAGCATTCGTAAATATTTCAAATAAAAGTTGCGCTCATTCTCAAATGTGTATCACTGGATCATTATGGAAAATCGCGAAGAAAATCGCTTAGAATGATGCACTGCACGTCTGAAAAGACAGTAATTATGCGATAAAGATGTTTCCAACATGTTTTATTTTGTTACACTTATTGGTGTTCAACAAAATACTTAAGAAACATGCATTTCCTCCCTCTGAAAAAATTGCACGCATGCTCAGCTCATCGGTTCTCAGTATGTCGGATGTGTCCGAAAGAAACAGTTCTCGGTTCTGTACTGGTGATTGAGAACGGCTGTAGCCTACCAGTACGTTCGGTAGGCTAGTATGCGTATGCTCAGTATCAGCTGCTCGTGCTCATTACTTCTCTCAGCACGTCTCAGTTCAGTGAACTGTTGGAGTTACTGGAGTAACATATACTCCAGGATATTGGTTTATTTCGAGTCGGTGTCTGAAAGTGAGTAGTTGTGGATGCGCGGAAACTGTTTCGCACGATTCAGTCCGATTTTGTGTACCGGTTCACTAAAAAGAACCGATTCAAAAGAACGATTCGTTCCAGAACCGAACATCACTAGTATATAACAAAGTTGTGTGTTCAGTAGTTTTCTAATTTTGCTCTGCTTAACATTTTTTCTTTTTAAATTAAAACTGTTTTAATAAAGTTTTAATGTTTTAACTTTTACTGTATTCTTTTTTGCTAACTGCACCGTTTAACATTTAAGGTTTAGGCATGTCATGTGCATTGCAATTGTGTAAGTACACGTCCATAACCTATATTTAAAACTATTTAAGAAATTAATGAAAGCATGTTTTTCACATTTGTTTAGTTTACACCATACATTAATGCAAAACATTTTGCAATTAATATACATAATATAAGAACATAACATTCAAAATATGTGAACACAATGTTTTTATATATGCCATTTATATATTCCATATACATGTATCAAAAAAAAAAAATATATATATATCATTTTAAATATATAATATATATTAAGACGATATAAAATAAAAAAACATATTAGGGACATATATATGTCACATGTATGTAAGCAATATGCTATGCATATATGTGTAGTTTGTATATTGGACATGTCATGTATATTGATAATTATATATGTGACATATGTATATAAAATACTATTATACATACATAAAACATATGGGCTAGTTTTATATGTCAATATATGAAATTGTTCCATTTTCTAATAGGTTTTATATATGGGCAGATATATATGTACATATATGTTTTCACTTTCTATGTGGACATATTTAATATATTTATATTTCATGTGTGTACATATATTACATTTCCGTATCCTCATTTTCTTTCCTCGCAGCCTTCCCTCGCATCCTACAGGGGGAGGAGCTAAGACGTGAGGAAAGGAAACGAGGATCCAGAAATAAGAAATGAGAAGCACCCACTGAGTTTTGCAAGCGCGAAGAGGGTGGGTCCACCTTCATCATGTAGCCAATCAAATGAGCTTCTCGCTGACACTCGATTTACTCTGATCGGTTCAATAAACACGCCAGTCACCAGAACACATCTTTATCTTTATTTGGCTCAGAAATGTTCTCATTGCCGAAATGGTACTTTAAATGCACACATGCATGTTAAATAAATAAATAAATAAATAAATCATGATTGCTAAATAGGCTGTGCACCATTAGGCTGACTATATGAGCCAAAACTGAATTTCGAGCTGGTGTTAAAGGGACAATGTGAAATTGTATTTTGCATTCAAACGAATTGTGCTCTCCAGCGCCTCGCTTTTTCAAATGTGTGTTGCATCTACGCTAGCTGTTATGTGCCAAAAAGCTATGACAGGATGTCTTCTATTAGCACTTCGTCGAAACGAACGAAAACGCGTTGTTGAAACGCGTTGGCCTAGTACTTTTTGACCCTCTCTGCTATTATAGTTTTTCGAAATGGACCTCCATGGACCTACCCGTCACATGTATATAAAGATAATAAATTCTTCGTTTACGAGGATAAGTCAGACCATTGGCAGAGGTATTTGTACACCACTGAGGACATATTTATGAACAAAAATATTGATTTTAGATAATAAAATACCTAAAAAACTACACATTGTCCCTTTAAGAAAGAAAATTTCTGTCTATTCAGTGCATGTATCCTGCTCATCAGGCCATATTAATTTGTAGTCTTGATGCTGCTGAATGTAGGCCTAGTATCTGGACTACTGCATGCATAATTTAACCGGTCTACTGATCAGGGGGGATTTCAGAATTATTATTTTACTAAAATGAGTTATAATAATATTTTTTCCCTTTAACATGTATTTTAAGAGCATCTCTAAATTATGCACCATTTATCACCTGCAATTCCATCGTGTAACCACTAGATAGCTGTATAGCCCTATACAGGGGTTAAATTGGGATTTATTATGTGGGTGTGCTCTCCCTACGGGGGTCCGGGAATTTTTTTTTGAAAAATAAACCATTAAATAGCACTTTCTGGAGAGTTTTGTGCAAAGAAATGGAGAAATTGAGTATTACATGATATGTGAAAAACTGCAAGGTTAAGAGCATTCACTTTGCATTGTTTAGTATCAACAGGTATTATTACATTTAGCATTTACATTACTGTTAATCAGTCATCACTTGATTACACATTGTATTACCTTGTTATGATATATATAGTCACCCATACAATGTGCCGAACATAATGTGCCACATGAAGAGACAGTGCAGCATATGACAGTGGCAACAGCTGAGAAGATTTGGGTCTGTGGTGACCAGGTCCACCTCACACACACTTCCTTCTCCCATTCTCTCTCTTTACTACTACAGCACACACACACACAGTGGCGTCATGCCCATTCAAAGTGAGGGGGCACTTGCCCCCTCAGATTTTTCCTCCCTGATAATTTTTTTGCCACAACTTTATTCCTATTATGCTCCATAATTACCAGAGCCTATAACGACTCAAATCTATTCTTCTGGATGTTTAATAAATCGGTCAGCATCAGCCCGCCCCTTTTTCCTAATATGGTGTCTGTGTATATAAAATCTAGAGCGCTACGCGCGTAGTCTAGAATCTTTGCTGTGTATGTTCAAGCAACTCACTCGTCTCGCACGTTGAGCTGGCAATGTCTTGAAGTGGTAAGTGGGCAAAGCAACAAATCGGCATTGAATTAGTTATCGGATGATATTAAAAGGTTGTGGGATTATTTGTGGTTGACCTGGAAATTTTAACTTGATCAAAAAGTTATGGATTTGATATTAGCTGCGAATTCAGAGCATAACTTTAGTTGTGTCAGTGTAACGTTATCGATAGCTAGCTTAGTCTAACCGTAAACTAGTTGGCTAACGTTACTGCCTGCCATTCAAAGCCAATAAGCCATAGTAACGTTATCTGATCGGTTTTGAAACATCTGTTCTGTTCTGTTTTTTCTTGTCTTGTGTCAAAGTCTCCAGCTGGTTCAATTGTTTTCAGTTTCATAGAAACGAGGGTGTTAAATGTGTTGTAGGCTAACTGCAAAATCCAACCTAACGTTATCAAGGCATCGACTTGATGTTTCTCCCATAGACTGTTATTCACGGTTCTTCACGGATCAGGCAGCTAATTCAAATGCAGTGAAAAAAGATAGGCTACCCGTTCGAAAGCTACAGCATAGTTGTTATACAGATCGCTATGACCGTGATGTAGGCTTAGAGCCAGTGTAACTACAGTATTTCAATGATTTTACTAAAGTAATGATACATATTACATTTGATTTGATTACTTTTTTACATTTCTGTCAAATATTAACCATTTTCAAATAAACAGGGTAGTGTTAACCTTATTCAGCACTGAAATCTGTCAAACTTCTTTCAAAGTCCTTCATCACATATTAATATTAAAATAACTTAATTTCAGAGCACCACAAAGTCAGACCTCAGCACCTTTATGTACCTTTAATGTAAGATCGTTCTTAGGTCACATACCAATTTAAAATCATAACATAAAAACTGCAATGGTAGCCTACTGTTTTTAAAATCATGTGTAGTAGGCCTAAGTGTACAGTAAGTGTGTGTGTAAACATGCTTTAATGAAGTAGACTTCAAAAGCTTTTGAATTTGAGCTTACAGTTCTTTCATCAACCTGTCTTTTACATAAACTTACAAAATAGATACTTTAACTTAGTCCTCAGATAGAGGGGGGTTGCTGCTGGCTCCGTTAAGGTATTTTTTGTCCCTCCCAAACTGCATTGAAATGGTATGTTTAACAGCCAGAATTGAAAAAATTTTCTCCCCCTGACCCCTCCTAACATGATCCATATCACCCGTCAGAAAACAATTGCAACGTCTCAGATTGTGCCCCCCCAGAATTTTGACTTGCATGACGCCCCTGCACACACACACACTCATCCTACTCTGCATCATTTCTCATCAAGATATGCACAAGTCACAAAAATAAAATCAATCTATCCTTGTGGAAAGGTTGCTCGGTAGCTAAATGTAGGTCTAGCAAGTCTTATTTCTGTAATTCACACAGATCAAATACAAATATGCTGGCTGAATATATTGCTAGTTTATTTTGAGTAACCAGCTAGCAGTTCTCTTGGCAGTTTGCTGTTAATCCGGTGTTTGAAGTAAAATGCTCAAAACATCTCCTGAGATAAATCACATGGTCAACCTAGTCTTGGTTATTTAATTTTGATTTAGTCTTATTTTCCTTACCTTGTCATTCAAGGCCAGGGCACTTTTTGTACATTTCAGGAACTTTTGCGCGCTTCCACATCCCGCGCAACTACGGATCTCCCAGGAATATTCATTATTGCTGCGTACATTTATCCGTGTCACCTAGATGCGCGTGCAATAATTCTGACTAAAATATACATTTTGCTTGGAAAATTAATATGCGATATTTTACCTTTAATGAGTGACGACGGAGGACAGAACTAAACATTCAAACGTAGCCTGGTTACACTTTAGATATGTGATATTAGTCTGATTTTTTCAGATTTCAGCTTCCAAAGATTATAAAAATAATATATTGAGGTAAAACCATTAAAATCTATAGCCGCATTCTGTCTAGCGCAACTTCCTTCCCTTCGCAGCAGTACGCTGTCATTTCTCCCTAAAACTCAAACTGAACGACACAATCAGCACGATCGGTGATTGTTGTAAAATGCCATCTAGCTACTGTTGCTAAATTGCGGGACACGTTTAATAATAAAAAAAGAGCTATTAAAAGCACAAAAAGAGATGCTGTTCTCAAGGCGGCATGCGCTCCGAAACAGACAAGCAAATTATACTTTGGGTTTCATGTCAAAACGATCAATTGACACATTGTACATTTTTGTCATTTTGACGATCAATCAAAATGAGCGTCAAAATGACAAAAATGTACACACTCGGTCTTAAAGGGGAAGCAGTCTAATAAACATGCTGACGATTACGCCATACTGCGAATCAAACAACAAAAGGCAAAGAGAAAGTCACATTTACAGCTCTTGAATGAATAACTTCAGCTTTAATAAGCATTAATCTATCTATGATAAACTATGCAGTGTTATTTTACATTTGATTCCTGTTCAGGTATGGTCTAAAAAGAAATCTAGTAAAGTAATGTTAGTAGACCTTCCTGAAATTAAAGCATTGTGAAGGCCTATATAATGTGCATCTTTGTTTAATTATTTATGTTTTGTTTATATATATATATATATATATATATATATATATATATATATATTTTTTTTTTTTTTACAAAAAGAACCAATAAGAATACCGAGAATAAGAATACCATTAAGAGTAGTAATACTGTTAAAATCTTAATGATACCCATCCCTAAGAATGATATACAAGTTTTTTTTTTTACCTTATTGGAATCAAAATTAGGAATCAATAAGAATTGGAATAGATAGGCAGAATCGGAATTAATAATTCAAGCGATTACCAACCCTACTCAATACTCATTCTTTTACAGCACAACTCACACTTACCTTGTCTAGTCACACAGTAAGAGCAGCACAATCATCACTGCCTGGTGACAACTGGGTCTTATGGCTTATCTGAAAATATGAAATAAAGCGTTACATACAGACAAGAGGGTTACACTTTATTTCGATAGTCACTTTAGACATTCTACTAACTATAAGTAACTTTTCAACTACATGTCAACTAACTGTCATTAGAGTATTAGTAGAGTGTAGTAGACTGTCAGTAGACTGTTAGGTTAGGGTAAGGTGTTAGGGTTCGGGTTAGGAGAACAAGTTGACTTGTAGTTGCTAAATTACTTATAGTCAGTAGAATGTCTGTAGGAGACCAACAAAATAAAGTGTTAGCAGATATCAAGCAGACAGTCTACTAATACTCTAATGAGAGTTAGTTGACATGTAGCTGCAAAATTACTTATAGTAGAATGTCTAAAGTGGACTATCGAAATAAAGTGTTACCGATAAGAGTTCTAAAACATGCCTAATATATGAAATATACCAAAGGGGTAATGTACAGTCAGCCAGTAATTGATGCAAAATAAACATGAACTGGATGACCAGGGTCCCTCAAACACAGTTACTGACCAATAAATACTGTATGTGCACATGAAACATTTATTTGAGATAATATACAAGTAAGATTACAAAATAGTTTCATTTCAAATAAATATTTCAATATTAGATAAATGTTTAAATGTTACCCAAGGTAATGTTCATGGCTTTTTATATGCATTATATTATGTGCGTGTTCGATACAGTATGTCAGGTTGTGTGTAGCTTCACACCTGTTTTATAAGGACACTGTTTTATGAGGACATCATAAGAACATGTTCCTGATGTTTGACTTAAAAGAATAATCTCAGTGTGTTGTGTTAGTTTGACAGAAGTCTGGTCTATGAGGACAGTAGTTTTACCGGGATACTGTAATTTATGTGCACAGGCGTATAGTCCTTCACAAATCAACCCTCAACAAACTATTTGTCTGGCTTAAAAATGTATAATACAGAATTTGTCGGGTCTGCGTAGCCACGCGAACCGGAATTATCCCGACAACGTTTTATCTGTACAGAGGTAAATGGAAGGAGGCCTTCACAGGGGAGAGACTAGTTGACACTTCAGGACTGCGTTGTCATCGTGTCCAGGCGCTGGTCCTTCATCAGATCTGGATACAGCCTGGATCTGGTTGACTGCGGTAAACCTCTGGATAAACAGAGAGACTAATATTAGCGTGGACACCATCCTTCTTATGATGTCCCAGTACATCAGAATTTATGGGAAGTGTTCCCGGTTCAAACAAACAGACAAAAATATAAACCTTGATAAAAAGTAGTCTTTGAGAAAATCTAAATATATATATTCAAATATCCACATCCTAAAAAAAAGCAGCAGCAAATATGTCTAAAAACAACTAGAGAATTCACAAGCTTCTCAATAAAGAGATATACAGGCATCTAGCGGTTACACTATGGTATTACATGTTTTTCTTTATTTCCTCACCAGATGGCGCTAATCTGCTTTAAGTTGGATTTTAAATGCCTAGTCTCCATTTTAACCAGGAAATACTGCATTCATTGAAAAATAATAAATCAAATGAAATATGTGGGGAAAATTTTGTATTTTTTCACTGGGAAAAAAAGTATCAATTATTGCATAAATAGTTGCATAGCATCACTATTATTAAATACATGGATTCTGGTCTCATTTGATTTCATTCAAAAGCTGGTCAATCTTACTCATGCAAGATGGCAGTACAAGTAACTATGGAGGGTAACAACTCTTCAAAAAGGAAATGCATACAACAAATGAATAAATACAATAAACTCCAAAAGAAATTACAAATTTCCTACGCAACACACTAAATCCACGAATACACACCAAAACTCTTTCCACACCACACTGGTGTATGAATCAAAGTGAATTATATTATTATTATTATTATTATTATTATTATTATTATTATTATGAAAACTAGCACCACATCATAAACATTAGTTCCAACTAGAAACCACCGTCCACATATTTATTACAATCAACAACGTTAAAATATGCAAGTTGTTTCAGCATTACATCAATAAAAACAAATACCTTAGTTGCCTTTTGGCTGATTTCAGAAGCCACAGGAAGTACAACAGCCGTTAGTATAAATCGCTCATCCAGCTCAACATAGCCAACGTGAGGGCCTTTAAAACAACTTTTCTACAAAAGAGTCATTTGTCTTAATACATACAAAAGGGAGTGTCAAAGTGGGTTGTTTTATTGTATAAAATGATCAAAGTGTAAACACTCATGTGCAGTATGCTGCAATGATAATTCAGTGTCCACCACTCATCCAGCCAAACCTTATCAACATTAGGGCATTTAGACCACACGTCTAAAACAAAACAACTACAAGAGACAACGAATTGATTATGCACAGCTGGCCCATTTGAATCATCATTGTTGCTAAAAATCGCTGGATCTTGGCCAACACATCAAAATGATCACAAAACATTATAAATGAGCATTAAAAACACTTCTCATAACCATAACACCTATTAAAATAAACCTACCAGAGCTTGTTCTTCCAGCGACCATGCCAAACAATTCAGGCACTGCAACCATTCCACTCATAGGATGTGGCATATTTAAAGGGAAATTACACCCTCCACGGATACCCTCAGCAGCGCCCCCTATTGCCTTGGCATATTTAAAGGGAAATGACACCCTCAACAGATACCCTCAGCAGCGCTCCCTATTGACTTGGCTACATACACCTCTGTCTTAATGGTCACCGTCCCGGTGAACAACCAGAGGGGAATCTCTACTGCCAAGGCCTAAAGGGGGTAGTGAGGGAGCTAACCTCTGCTATACCAATGGACCCATTCTGTGCCACAGACTGGGGGAGATGAAAAGGATTTGGGTGTTGGCCTGCTGTCCTATGAGTGGAACG
Organism: Gila orcuttii; assembly: GCA_026230005.1. NCBI lineage: Eukaryota > Metazoa > Chordata > Actinopteri > Cypriniformes > Leuciscidae > Gila > Gila orcuttii. The sequence goes on from JAPDVR010000023.1 coordinate 25,307,862, forward strand.
TCTAAGCAAGGGACTAGTCCTATTCTGGCTGACCGACTGACTGGTCTACAGGGCACTACAGGAATATCTACATTAATTACTAGATCAGACTCCTGCTCTGGTGTGATTGCATAAAACTGCACTCCCGTGGGTTCTCTTATACTTCTACTGGAGGAACGGTCTCTTGTTGGTCTTGCTAAACTAACACAATGGTCTAATAACTGAGGGCTAGAATCAACTTGGGCACCCACTCTAGTATGGACCACAGCTAATTGTGGCTGACTTTACACTTCTGGTTCCTTAGGACTCGCTTCACTACCAAGACTAAATGAGGAAGATGAAACACGCCCAGTGGGTTGAAAAGGCCTATCTGTGCCATGGGGAACCAACTTAAGCACTGAACGATGCATGACCTTAATAGGGCCATCTTTTCCCTGTGGTCTTATTTTATACAAAGTCCCCAGTTAACCAGTGCAAGTTACGATTTCAAACACAATAGAACTCCAGACATCCTGGATCTTGTGGCAGCCATGAAAGTGATTTCTAAAGTATACTAAAGGGTTAGGAGGCAGTATGGATATGGACTCAAAACATCAGCTCATAAGGAGAGTGTCGAGTTGATTGGTGCACAGTTGTATTATATGCAAAGAGGAGCTGGGACAGCAATTGCCGCCACTTTCGTTTCTGTTCAGATGGCAAGGTACGAAACAAATCATGCAACGTCTGATTAAATCGTTCGCATTGGCCATTACCCTCAGGATGGTATGGGGTCGTTCTACTTTTAGTAACACCATACAGGCCACACAAGTGCCTCAAGAATTCCCCCTCGAAACTACGCCCCGGTCGGAGTGAATACTCTTTGGCACCCCATACACATAAAACCATTTCTCAGTCAAGATCTTAGCTACAGTACTCGCCCTTTGATCAGGTGTGGTGTAAGCTTAGGTAAATTTGCACAAAAACGTCTGTTACAATAAGGACATTTTCCTGCCCATTACTAGCTCTGTCCAAGACTGTAAAAATCAATTGCAATGATTTCTAGAGTTCTACTAGCCAACAAGCTTCTCAAATATGATCTCACCTTGGGTTGTGAGGCCTTGGCAACAGTGCAACGTTCACACTCAGTGTACCATTTCTTTACATCTTGCCACATATTAGGCCAATAACATCTTTGACGTATAAGATCAGTGGTGCGCTCTATCTCTTGATGACCATGATTATCATGGAGGCTAGTAAGCACCTCTACTTGGAGTCCCTTTGGCAATAACAATTGCCACACCAACTCTTTTGTTGGAGGCACCTGAACTGTTCTATACAGAACCCCATCTACTTCTCGCACACTGGGCCCACTGTTTTACAAACTGTTGGACATCCCTTGGCATATTCTTCAACGAAGCAACTATTGGGCACTGCCCCTGCACCCAAAATTGTAAAAAGTTCTTAATACACGGATCTGCAGCCTGCAATGCTCTCAAATCAGCCTTACTCTGGGCAGGAACAGCATCCACTGTTGATGATTCCACCACATGGGGGCTCAATCCAGGTGGTTTCTTCTGCATTAAAATTGACTTGGGGAAAGTGATACCTGGTAAAGCAGTTGCAGATTGATCAGCAGAGGGCAAAGGTAGTCTGGAAAGTCTGCGTTGCGGTTTGCAGTGCTGGGGTGATATTTGATCTCATTGTTAAATAAACAAAGCTGGAAAACCCAGCGCTGTTCAACCACCCCCAATTCTGCAGACTCAATGTAACGCAAAGAATTGTTATCAGTGTAGACAGTCACCCTACTACTGATATTCTCTAAACTTTTGTCATTGCCCATTTAAGGACCAGGAGCTCCAGCTTCATTGCACTATAGTTAGACATGTTCCTCTCACTTGGCCGAAGCCCATGACTAGCAAAAGCGATAGGTCTCCATAGGTCTCCCTGGTCTTGTGACAACACTGCGTCCAATCCTAAATGACTTGTCTCTAGGATAAAAGGAAGAGTGCAATCAGCATACCCTAGCACAGGAGCTTGGATGAGTCATTCTTTAAGTCACTAAATGATCGTTCACATGTGTCATTCCAGTATTGTGCAAAGGGACCCTGCTTAATGGATGCGACCCGCTTTCGGGTACTCTGTAGAGCACCAACTAATTTATGCAGGGGGGCCGCTAATCCAGCAAACCCTTCCACAAACCGACAATAATGATGCAAACCCAAGAAATGACCAACCTCTGTTTGGAAGAAATAGCACTTTAGTTTTACTTTCAAATGCTGGGTTTGAACCCGACTCAATACCATCTCCAACTGCTCGAGATGTTGGTCAAAACTACTGGAGAAAATTAAAATATCGTCCAGATATAACAAAAGAGCATGGAGGCTCTGATCACCAAAAATACGCTCCATGAGCCGTTGGAAGGTGCTCGGCGCATTGCACAACCCAAAGGGCATACGATTGAACTCAAATAGTCCAAATGGGGTGCAGAATGCTGTCTTTTGCCCTATCCTGAGGGGACACAGAAACCTGATTATAACCACTTGCCAGATCCAATGTACTAAACAACTTAGCCCCACTAAGCGCATCTCTATTCGAGGCAAAGGTAAGGCATCCTTACGCGTTTTGGCAATAAGTTCACGATAGTCTACACCAGAGGTGTCCAAACTCGGTCCTGGAGGGCCACTGTCCTGCAGAGTTTAGTTCCAACTTGCCTCAACACACCTGCTTGTAAGTTTTTAGCATGCCTAATGACCTTCAACATTTAATCAAGACCTTGATTAGCTGTTTCAGGTGTGTTTAATTGGGGTTGGAGCTAAACTCTGCAGGACAGTGCTGGACAGATGTTAAAACAGGTGACTGAACAATATGTAATTCTCCGAGTACAGTCTTTGGCCAAAGCCAACAATCCTGATTCCCCACAATAATAACTGGCACCTTCACTACCCCACATACTTGTTTCAAAAAACAAGTATTAAATGAAGCCCCCAACCCCTGATGGCAAGTTGCCGGAACTGCTGGCACTCCCACGGCTGGGCCCTTCTGAACTCGAGCTGGACCCACATACCCAGTTTCCAAAGTTCCAAAGATGCATGTTCCCAAAGTTGGCACTCAGAAAAAAAAAAAACATCTGCCATACGTTCCCTGCATGTTTGATAGGTGGAGTGTTAAATAGCCTAGTCCCATGCTCCAAAAACAGTTCTTGGTAACAACTGCTAATAACATTAATTCCCAGCTGGCCAGGAACCTGTTCTCGATTCAACTGGATAGCAGGATGCCCATCTTGGGCAAAGTCTTTCCAAGTATGCCTATGGTAGTTATGGTAGTTAGTTTCTAAATACCCCAAATAAGGGATATCAAGGCCATTGGCTGCTTTGAGCTTAAGTCATTTGCAAGGTTGCAACTGAAACTGGAAATGTGGTTGCAAATACTACTCAAAAAATTGTTGGGTGACCAGTCACCATAGATACTGTATCCAGCAAACATGCCACAGTGACCCCACCAATAGAAATGTCTACTACTGGACATCATCTACCTAGCAGTTGAAGCTCCTCCACTGGGGAAATGCCCAAGGATTCCCCACTCGACGCATGGTCAGTGCCGTCGGGGGGCATTAGTTTTCCGATGACTGACTAGCAGATCTAGGCCCTGCAGCTACCCTGTGCGGCGTGTGAGCTGTACCAAGTTCAGCTTTGCAAAATCTCGCAATATGACCAGGTTGATTACAGCGCAAGCATATAGGTCTAACACCTGGATGATAAAGATACTGGGGGCTACAAGTACCACCCCTCAGAGGAGCAGGAACTCTAAACGCTTCAGAATATTATCTAGCTGCACTTGCTGTTTACGAATACTTTCTTTAACTTCCATCAATTCATCTGGGGGTTTACCAAGAACAGCATTAGAATGGGCTGAGAGTTCCGTAAGATTAGCAACATTACAAGACTGGGCATGAGGCCGCTGTACACAAGGGTTGTCACCCTCTTCTACCCAAGGCAAAGCTTCCTGTCGGGCATCTACAAAACTCAGGGTTGGATCCAACCTAACATGGCGACGTAATTCATGTTCGGGTCATCTCCTTCAAAGACTGGACGGAACCTAACCTCTGTCCTAGCTTCACCATATAGCAAATCAAAAATGGCCAAAGCCTGCTCAGAACGCAACATTGGACGAATAGACAGATGACGTCGGGCCTTCTCAACCCAATCCTCTACAGTTATTGAGTCTTGGGATATTCTCCAAGAAAATCTAGGGCACTTGCGTTCTCGTGGAACATAAACATAACGTTCTATGGCTCCTACAGGACTTGGTATAGTAGAACCACCCATAACACTAGCACCAGCAGCAGAAGATTGTTGTTCCCTCATAGGGAGAACACCCATGGGGACAGAGGATGAGCTCTGACTTGCCTCTGATCTAAGCTGTGCATTTTCTACCTGGAGCTGTTGCACCAACACAGTAAGTGTCCTAAGCTGAGCTGTCATATCCTCATCTACCATCCTATAAAAAAAACAGAAAATTAAAAAAATAAATAAAACTCAAAACAGAGCAAATCAAACAAAAACTAAACTATAGGAGGCACCGTTGTCTTGAGGCTTCACCACGATGACTGGAATCCTTGACCACTGTTTTCCCACCTTTCAAAACACAAGGAATAAAAACTACCCCCCCAAAAAATAGGCCCAGACAGTAATAAACAAAGAAAAACAAAGAAAACAATAATAGCAAAAAAGCCTTTAAAGAATCCTGCCGACTACGCCAAATGTGATGGGGCAATAGGGTTGCTTTTAAACTACTTTGGTTACTAACGTAACCTCAGTTCCCTGAGAGGAGGGAACGAAGTATTGCGTAAGCTAGCTTACGCTATGGGAAAACCCCTTTTCTCGAGAATACTGAAGCCAAAACTTTAAAACGCAATGTAGCTGCACAGCAGACACAGATGAGCGCGAGTGCGGTCATTGGCTGTGCTGCGGCAACTGCTCGGACCTATGGCGAGGCAGCTCAGACGCTCGAACCAATCAGGGCATTTCGCGCCCTGACACGTCAGAGCCCGCCAAAATGGGCGTGGTCCGCGTCTGTAAAGGACCAGGTCTCACCTAGGGAGCCCAGGTTTAATCGACTGAAGCAATACCCAATCACATCACAGTAGCACGGCGGGTTACGCAATACTTCGTTCCCTCCTCTCAGGGAACTGAGGTTACGTTATTAACCAAAGTAGTTCCCTTTCGAGAGGTCTCTTGTATTGCGTAAGCTAGCTTACGCTATGGGAAACCACTTCAAAACGCGCGTGCGTGCTTAACTTCGCTCCATACTGTAGCCCGAAGCAATATGCCTGAGGCCCATAGATGAGTAAAGTTATGAATCCCAATAGAAACCGGTCATTTGACGAGCCTCGTATGGGAAGCAAGGAAATGGGCCTAACAGGGCCAAATCCTTATAATGTGTGTATATAAATATATATAAGGACCGTAGTCCGAGTTTAGCCAAGACCAGATATGTATCGGGCCCTATGGCCTAGGGGGGTTTGTGCTTGCACTTACACTGAAAGACCTCTCGCTTGCAAAGCAGGAACTTCGAGATTATAAAATCTGATAAATGTGGACGGCGAGGCAAAGCCGGCCGCCGCACAAAGATCTTCCCTGGGTGTTCCACTTGACCAAGCCCATGCCTCTTGTGGAATGAGCTCTGACCCCTAAGGAGCAATGCAGTCCCTTAGACTAGTTGTTCCCAAACCTGTCCTGAAAGACCCGCAACACTGCACATTTACTTTGTCTCCCTAATCAAACACACCTGATTCAACTCATCAGCTCATTAACCCATGTGATTATGAGCTGATGAGTTGAATCAGGTGTGTTTGATTAGGGAGAAAAAGAAAACCTGCAGTGTTGGGGGTCCTTCAGGACAGGTTTGGGAACCACTGCCTTAGACTCATAAGCCAGCGCGATAGCGTCTATTTATCCAACTCCATAATCTCTGCTTTGTCACACCGAGCCCCTTGGTGCGGCCGCCAAAGCATAAAGAGCTGTTCTGACTGTCTGAATGAGACTGAACGCTCCACAAACTCTGATAGCCCTGACGGGACAGAGTAACTCGCGTCTCTTTCGTCTTCTGGTGAGAAAAGAGCTGCTAGTGAAATAACCTGCGCTCTGAACAGAGTCGAGAGCACTTTTGGAACATAACCATGCCTTGGCTTGAGGACGACTCTGGAGTCGTTAGGCCCAAACTCAAGGCAGGAAGCGCTTATTGACAGCGCTTGTAAATCGCCCACTCTTGACTGAGGCGAGCGCCAGTAAGAGCGTTTTTTTAGCGAGAGATGCTTCAGGTCCGCAGACCGCAGCGGCTCGAATGGGGCCCCTTTCAGTGCTTCCAGAACCGTGGAGATGTCCCAGATAGGCACAGGAGGTGGTCGTGGAGGGTTCAGCCTCCTTGCCCTTTTAAGGAAGCATATGACAAGGCAGTTTCTTCCTAGCGATTGGCCGGACATAAGAGTGTGAGAAGCTGTTATGGCCGCCAAATACACTTTGAGCGTGGAGGGGGTACGACCCGCGCCCAAAAGCCTTTGTAAGAAGGCAAGTACACTCGATACTTCGCATGAATAGGGTTCCAGGGTCCGTGCAGCGCACCAGCCAGAAGATACCACCCATTTCTGAGCTTAGAGGCGTCTAGTTGACGGCGCTCTTGCCTCAGTGATAGTTTTTAGCACCCCTTTCCGGGAGACACCCGGGTATCCATTAAGGGACCATACATGAAGGGCCCACAAGTCGGGAAAGGGATGGCAAATTAATCGGTTTGCCTGCGTAAGGAGGTCTCTCCTCAGCGGAACCAGCCATGGGGCTGTTTCCAGCAGCTGTGCCAGCCCGGAGAAACATAATTGGGTCTTCCAGAGAGGTGCTATTAGTAGCACTGCACACTTGCTCTCCTTGATCCGTTCGATGACCTGTGGTAACATCGTGACCGGAAGGAATGCATACAGCGGGTGGCTCGGCCAATCGTGGGCAAGCGCGTCCCTGCTCTTTGAGAAAAATATTTGGCAATGAGCGTTGTCTTCTGAGGCGAAGAGGTCGACCTCTGCCTAGCCGAAGATGCTCCATATTAGCTGAACCGTCTGTGGGTGAAGAGACCATTCCCCGGGGGAACATTGTCTCTGGATAGCATATCCGCACCCTGGTTCAGAATGCCTGGCACATGCACCGCCCTTAGGGAGTGCAGGTTGTGCTGAGCCCATAAGATGAGGTTTTTGGCCATGGTGTGCAGGTTGCTTGACCTGAGACCACCCTGGCGATTTATATAGGACACCACTGCCATGTTGTCCGTCCAGACCAGGACGTGGTGGCCTTTTAAGTACAGGAGAACAGCTTACAGCGTTAGATCGAATGCTCTCATCTCTAGACAGTTTACATGTAGGCACGCGCCAGTTTACACGCGCCTGCCCTGAAGATGCCGTTAGGCACTACATAGTGAGCGCGCACTCTGATGTGAGGCGGCTTTCATTTGTATAGGGTCAATCACTGTACCCAGGAAAGAGATACTTTGGCTGGGAGACAGTGTGCTCTTTGAAATGTTGATCCTGAGTCCCAGGCTTTCTATATGGCTAAGGAGCCATTATCTGTGCGTTATCAATTGTTCCTCTGATTGGGCTATAATCAGCCAATCATCGAGGTAATTCAACACTCGCACTCTCCGCTGTCTCAAGGGGATAAGAGCTGTGTCCATGCACTTCGTAAAAGCACGAGGTGCCAGTGATAGGCCGAACGGTAGTACTGTGTACTGGTAAGCCTGCCCCTCAAGGCGAATCTGAGAAATGGCCTGTGATGGAGTGATATCTGGATGTGAAAATAAGCATCCATCAGATCCACTGAAATAAACCAATCCCCTGGGCGAATCTGCGCAAGGATTTGTTTGGTTGTCAGCATTCTGAACGGTCACGTCATAAGCGCTTTGTTCAAGTGTATGAGGTCTAGGATGGGTCTGAGACCGCCATCTGTCTTTGGGACGAGGAAGTAAAAGCCCGAATCGCTTTGTGATAATGGGACTGTTTCCACAGCTCCCTTCTCTAACAGTTTCGACGGTGCGAAGGACGTGAGCCACGTCTCTTCTCACTGTAGTCTCGACCACGGCTGAAAAGCGCAGGGGTCTGCGAGCAAACTGTAGTGAGTAGCCTCGTTTTATTATGTTCAACACCCATTCTGATATACCGGGGATGGCCTGCCAGGCCTCGGCCCGTATAACTAGGGGTTGAATGAAAACTGGGGACGGGCCGCTGTGTAATAGGGACCCGGCCGCCCAGCTGTTTAATGTTGGCTCATGTTCGGGGGCGCACGCATTACAGCAGATGCACCCTTTATCACTGAATGAACAGTTTTCACATGTGGGGGTGCATACTTCACAGTTGGCACACAACACACGTTTATTATCGCACGAGCTGGGGGTAGAGTTGATATTAAGGTGGTCTCGTTTATGTGTAGGGGTGCACACTTCATAGTGGGCACTCGCATTACATTCATTACACTCTCTGCTGGAGAGCCTGATACTGTGTGAACAGTGCTTGTGTGTAGGAGTGCGTACTTCATAGTGAGCACATGATCTACTTTTAATGCGATCTCCTCGTGTGTGAGTAGGGGTTCATGCTTCATAGCGGGCACGCGCACTGCGGTCATTAAGCTCCCAGCATGAGCTGGAGGAAAACTTGATACTGTGTGAACAGTGTTTGCGTGTAGGAATGAGCACTTCGAAGTGGTCACATTACCTACACTTAATGTGTTTCCAGCGTGGATTGTGGGAGAATTTAGGACTGTGGGAACAGTGCTTGTGTGCAGGGGAGCACACATTACAGTGGGCTCATAACCTGCATTTAGGATATCTCTAGCTTGAGCTAGAGAGGATTGCTGTCCATGCTTAGTCCAATTGTTTTTCACTTATGCTGCACTTAGATGGGGGGTGGGGTCAAAGTTGAGCCCGACCAATCCCCGTCTTCGGACGCTGCCAAAGAGAGTGAGTCACGCAGGGCGGGGCCGGCGTGAGCTCGTCTGCTTTGGTGAAAAGATTCAGCAGGGAGACACGTAGCTGGGATTCAAACTGGGGTCTCTGGCATGAAAGTCTTATATTCCACCACTGAGCCACAGGGCGGTAGGGCTGCAACAACTAATCGATATAATCGATAATAATCGATTATGAAAATCGTTGTCAACGAATGTCATTATCGATTAGTAGGAACTTCCGGGAGACTTGGGATGTCTGTATTTTGTCTCGGGCATCAGGTTGTGCAATCATTTCGCTCGCAACATAAGTGATGGATTAAAATAGCGCTACGCAGAAATAGGCTAAATTAAAACGGTGTTTAGAAAGTGAAGCACTAAATATAACGGCAGTTATTAACAGCAGCAGTAAAATATTGTTTTTTAGTCACTGTAGTCAGTGGTTTTCAGCGAATGCTTGTGCACTAATGCATCATTTTCTTGTCCTTTTAATCAAGCCTGTTTGCTGCGTCTCCATTCCGTTGTCTTTTTATAGCATTTGTCTTCTATTAAGTTTTAATTGTTTTACAAACGCGATCTACTGCGGCTCTACTACGTTCACACGCTTTTTTTCAGTCTTTCTATATTTATTTTAGCAATTTATCCTTATAATTAATTGAATCTTAAATAAAAATTAAATGAATTATGTACTTTACATGTTTTTGGTTTCTATCTTCACATCTGAACATGTCTGTGTAAATTAGTTTTTAACAAAAATTATGTTAAAACAATGTTGTATATAATTTAGATTTTTTTGTTTTTCATGGTTGTCAACTTGCCATCAGCAATTATCATTAAAAACAATGCAAATATTGATATTAGTAAAACTCAATGTGTGGCTTTTGTACACTTTTACACATAAATACCATGATTAAGGGTTTTATTTAGTTGTAACAAACAAAAAATCAAATTGAAATTTTATCCGATTAATCGAAAAAATAATCGTCCGATTAATCGATTATGAAAATAATCGTTGGTTGCAGCCCTATAAATAACAATAAGCGTCATTAAAAATAAAAATCATAATAATAATAAGAAGAATATTAAAGCTGCAAGCAGCATTTAGCGGGGTTCAAGTATTTAAGGCCTTTAAGCACATAAGCATTAAAAATATTAAGTTTTATTTTGCAATCATTTAACCACTGACATTATAGGTGCGCCAACTAGTGGCCGATTTCTTTCAAAATTCTTACAGACCTCTAGGGCCATGAGTCGAACATGCCCATCGAGTTTCGTTCCAATCGGCCTTCGTTAACCTTGTCTAAAAGGTGCTCAAATTTCATTGACCTATGGCGGCCATGTTTTTTGAGATACGACAATGTCCTCATAGACATACATGCAACCTTGGACCAAGACACTGCATACCAAATTTTCAAGTCAATCGGACTAACGGTCAGGTGGTCATAGCCCTTTTTAATTTTTTTTAATGTTATAGCGCCACCTAGTGGCCAATGACTTCAAATTGAGCTCTCACATATGTGTACCAAGTTTGGTGAAAATATCTCACAATATCTCACGATTTACCATGATTTACTATGTTCTAGCAGGATTCACCATGATTTACCATGTTCTAGGATGATTTATCATGATTTACTATGATCAACCATGTTCCAGTATAATTTACCATGTTCAGCATGATTTAGCATGATAAACCACGTTCTAGTATTTACCATGTTTTTACATTTACATGATTTACCATGTTTCTAGCGTGATTTACCATTATTTACCACATTGCCAGCATTGATGTGAAGTGTCAGTACAAACGAAGTGATAAACTCTGACAAAATATGATTGTCTTATAATAGTATTTGTTATATAAGTGATTTTATAGAGTCTAAATATGAATGCAAAAGCACCTCTGAAAGACTTTATTAATGAGTAGAATGGCCAGCAGAGGGCAGAAGGCCACTTATTGGCTCACTTTCATTTTATCAGCCTTGATTTTTACCAGTATTCTGCACTAAAGCAAACCGGTTTTTCCATGTTAACTCCATTATGCATGCTTACACACACACACGTATGTTTTTTGGGATATGTTATTGTAAAAATATCTTTTAATGGTCTATGTGCCTTTCACATATTTCTTTGTGATCTAATAATATAAAACTTTATTACCAGTCCATTATAATAAAAATATAGCTTTAAGCATTTATTTTGTAGCCAATGCTGAAAGCTGATAAAAAGATGAAAAATTATGCAAAAGCCTGCTGCTCCCTCTAGTGGTAACAGTGGTACCGCCTCCATCTTACAGTTTAAGTAAATGAATGAATGGGGTGAATGAATGAATGAACGAGAAGGCGAAAAAACTGAAACTCGGATGTTAGATAGTGCTCGAGGGGCCCTGTGGAACGAGACCATCCTGGTGTTGCTGGGCGATTGGGGACGGGAGTTGCGCCCATTCAAAGGCATATCTTTGTTGGCTTATATATCGGGAATGCCCGGGCCAAATCGCACCAAACTCGAATCGAAGCTAGGTGACGACAAGCCCTTTCCAACGAGCTCTCCCCCAAGGACAGGGGTGGTCTGGGTCGGGAGAAACAGCCGTTCAAAGTCGAGGGGCGCTCCCGAGGCCCGCGACGATAGATTTAGATCAAGGTCCAATAGAGGACATTACCATCCAAATTTGAGCGCGCAGGGAGTTTCCGTTTTCGAGTTATGGGTGAATTTGTACAAGGGGGTGTGACCGTCAATGGAGGACGCCATTTTGAATTGCGCCCGGTGGTTTTTCGATAATATCTCGTCGAAATCTCAACAAAAATGCCTGAAATTCATACCGTTTATAGAGTTCATCTCGACGGTTCGAATAAGCCATGTGCTGTCAGGATTGATGGGGATTTTCTTTAAATTTTGACTTTCAAAGAAATTTGGTGATGGTCACATTTTGAAATGACCCTGTTATAACCATCCAAATGCCAAATTTCAACTTTTTGATAAGTTTTGATCTAGAGAGTCCATAGATTTCTCCTAGAGTCGTTTGGTTCCGATCGGGCGAAAAACCTAGGACTAGTTCGCAAAAGTAGGTTTTTAACATATTCGTGAATATTTAATGAACAATTTGATTGACAGCAGTGGTTCTTGAGGCAAAGTTGTTCAGTATGAGGAGATCTATCAAATGATATGCATATTGTGTGGATATGTGCAACACCACGTGATTACAGAGCCATAAAACTTGTTAGCACCAACTAGTGGCCGATTTCTTTGAAAATTCTTACAGACCTCTAGGGCCATGAGTTGAACATGCCCACCGAGTTTCATTCTGATTGGCATCCGTTAACCTTGTTTAATTGGTGTTCAAATTCATTGGCCAATGGCGGCCATGTTTTTTGAGATACGCCAATGTCCTCATAGACATACATGGCACCTTAGACCAAGACACTGCATGCCAATTTTTAAGTCAATCGGACTAACGGTCAGGTGGTCATAGCCCTTTTTATGTTGTTTTCATGTTATAGCGCCACCTAGTGTTCAATCGTCGATTTTCTTACTGTGACCTCAGATTGAACTCATACAGATGTGTACCGAGTTTGGTGAAGCTAGCTCATTTGCTTCTTGATTTATAGCCATTTTAGTAAAATAGGCAGAGGCGGCTGGCCAATAGAGGGCGCTAGGGCGCCGCCCCCCCATGAGCCAGACCCTGGCCAGACCACAGTTTATGAGCCACATACATAAATAAATACATGTAAATACATAAATAAATAATATATACAAATTGTCAATATTTGTGTGTTTGAGATATTAAATGCACCCAGTATATGTGAAAAATATGATAGAAATTCAAAATGTCTGTTTTTTCTACACGTCCCCTCCAGCTCTGTGCACGTGATCAGCTCTGGGGCGCTGGAGAAATCGCCCCAGAAAGCCGGGTCTCTGGAGCAGTTTACCCAATTGCTGATTTAAGATATAAATGTTTGACATAATCTGTAGCCATTCAGCGAGCTCCAATCAGGTCAGCTATGGGCGATTCTTTTAGTGCCCCAAACTGCACGCGCATCTCTATCAGACAGCAACACTATCGGACCTGTACACTAGAAAGGCCTGGCTAGCTGGATGCGGTCATGACCGTCATGCTAATGCCTTGTTTTGGTGATTGCTTTTTAAAACAACAGTGACAGATCCAGCATGGACAGTTACCGGAGTGAGGGAAGCAGCACCTGTCTGAGAAAGTAAACAGTTTGAGTTAAATTTCAAATGTAAATGGAAAGTTTGTGCAATTTGTTTGTTTTTGTGTAAGAATGCCTCAGCCTTGTAATATGGCATTAAATAATTACTGACTATCACAAAGCACTGGTATCATTCAGTTTGTGTTAAAATGTGTTTGGGTGGTTATTAATAATAATAATTATTATTATTTGTATTTATATAGTCTATTTCCAACACCCAAGGTCACTTTACAAAGATATGTAAAGGCAGTGGTTCTCAAACTGTTGTACGTAACGTTACGTACGTGAAGTGACAGAAGGGGGTACGGGAACAAAATGCTGAATTTTGCAGTTCATTTAAGTCGACCTCACCTTAAAATAAGATTTAAACTGAGCATGTTTTTCTATCAGGTAAAATTCTGTAAATACATGACATCCTCGTGCAGATTGCTGCCTTGGCAAATCGCACTATACTACCATTCTAGACAATGTACCTTTGTAAAATAAGAGATTTAGCACTTACTAGCATGCAGAACAAATATAGACAGGCTGTGCATGGAGATCGATATAAGATTCAAACTCTCTTCGATACAGACACATTCCCTGTGTGAGTTCTTGTGTTTAATGTTGATCACATTATATGAAGGTCCACACGATTGCAAATGTGACATTGATTTTATACAATGTCACATTTGCAATCGTGTGGACCTTCATATAATGTGATGTTCATTTAGGCTACAACACAGTTGTCAGTATTTTTTACAACAAAATAATAGCTCCAACGAAAGCCACAGCAGAACTGCAGCACACAGCAGTGTTTGTGAACAAATCTGCGGCTTTGAACGAATCAGAGTCAATGATTCAATTATTAATTCATAAATACATCCACTTGCTTCGTTACTGAATGAATGACTCGATGACTCACCACCTATTGGCAGTTTTAATTTAACATTTAAAAGCATCACTTTGTTTTTACCATCATTGCGCATTTCTCTATTGAATTTTTTTTTATTTAAATCAATTTAAGGGGGCAAATATTGTCCCTTACTGAAAAAGGTGTGACTGAAGAGTGGGGGTACGAAGTAAGATGTTAAAAGCCTCATGGGGTACAACTCTAAAAAGATTGAGAACCACTGGGACTGGGTTAAGGAATAGAACAATCAACATCAAAGCACAATACACATACCAAGGACAGAAAGTAGGCCTAATATACAGAGGTCACTTACAAAGTTAGGTTAAAGATACAAACAAAGAGGGATTCAAACAAATCGCATATCAATAACAATGTTTAATTTACAGACTGTGAGCTGAAGAGTAATATACAGAATCAGATAAAATGTTTTTGAAGGAGAGAAGGGTGGATGTTGGACGGATCTCTTGAGGAAGAGCATTCCACAACCTCGAAGCCACTACACGAAAGGACTCCCATGTTACCAGACTATTGAAACCGACAGAATATGACACAGCCCCACCTCAGATATTTTTCACCAGCTGCCACTGAAAATAGGCTCCTTCCACAACGTTAATTTTGCACCCCCTTGCGATCGTGAATCGAAATTTCAACTTTTTAGGCTAATTATTGATAATCAGACAGAGCGAGGCACATGGGGACTAGCCCAGCGCACGTTCGCTTGTGTCTGTCCACTCTGGCATCCCCTGTGAGTGTCGCTTCTTTGCGCGGCTCGATCAAAGGGAGAGAGGGAGCGGGAAGCGCGGGGTCGTCGGTGGTGAAAACAGCCAGTCTAGCCCGCATTGTGGGGAGATAAATGTCGTCACATTTAGGGCAGCCGCCCTTAGCAAGTGCAGCTTTCGCGTGGTCCCAGCCCAGACAGGAAGCGCAGAGAATGTGACGGTCTCCGCCGAAGAGAGGGCCTCTGACGAGGCGCATTTTAGAAAGAGGCATTTGAAACAACACCTTGGAATTGCTCTTTTAGAAAGTGTGACGCAACGGCGAACACACTACTGCATTAAAACGATATAGCGCACCGGATGGCACAGCAGAAACGGCGGGCTGAAGGCGGCGAAGGGAGCCGATGTCCTCAGAACTGCGATGCAGCTGCTCGTCCTGCTGGAAGCGTTTCAACGGCGCGAAGGCTTGTATCCGGAGGTCAGCGATGTGGTGATTCGCTGAAGGAGATCAAATCTGGGCTCCCTAGTCGAGACCTGGTCCTTTACAGACGCCCATTTTGGCGGGCTCTGACGTGTCAGGGCGCGAAATGCCCTGATTGGTTCGAGCGTCTGAGCTGCCTCGCCATAGGTTCGAGCAGTTGCCGCAGCACAGCCAATGACCGCACTCGCACTCATCTGTGTCTGCTGTGCAGCTACACTGCATTTTAAAGTTTTGGTATTCAGTATTCTCGAGAAAAGGGGTTTTCCCATAGCGTAAGCTAGCTTACGCAATACGAGAGACCTCTCGAAAGGGATGTAGGGTATTTGGGTGAATCATTGACTCAGTCCCTCTGAAACAAATGAAGCACATCCTTCCTAAAACCCAAGGTCTTTTAGAATGAATGTAAATTATGGACATTGGCATGAGAATGCCTAGATGAGACTGTTTCTGAAACATTTACGACTCTGTGATGTGTCCCCGAACAACTCACAAACTTCCCCCACTGCAGGCAAACCCAGGTGGCCTGCATGCAGGACCTCTCAGTCCACACACACACACATAACTTTTAATGAATTTTCCCATTAAAGACATTTTAATGAGATATATTTCATATGTGTTATATGGTTCCGAGTGCCCAGGGCCTATGAAGATATGTGTGAGTGTATTGTAGTTCTAAGTGAACGACAAATGCCTGTATTATGCATTTTTACTGAATAATCCAGCAAACTCACTATCCTAACAAAGTCTGTGAAACTTTGCTCTGCTAACACTGGCCGAAGTCAGTGTCCTGTTACGGGTTTACGACCCAAAAGAATGTGCATGGATTTGATTCTTGCTGAGAAGGAGAAATGAAACCTTTTCAATCATATATATTCTATATATATATATATATATATATATATATATATATATATATATATATATATATATATATATATATATATATATATATATATATATATATATACATATACAACCATGTGAGAAATGTATTACCATGCATCTAATGTTCCAATCTCATGATGTGTCCTTTTATATGGTTTGTTTCATGTAAACTCTAATACTTACTATTCCAGACTGTTCACACTATACTTAACCAGAGTCAGATGTGAGACATATTTGGTCTCTAAAACCTGGTACTTTGAAGATCGACGTGACTGTATACACGATATGTCGGTAACAACAACATATTAACAGTAAAAGCATCTTTCATAGTTTCTTCAAAGAATGGACAACCCCAGCATCTACGTTCAACACGTGCACCAAGCAGCACCACGTGACGCTTACCTAAAGGACTCCGCTCACGTCTGGCCGTGCAGGAATGCCGCGACACAGAGAGACCCAGAAACTTGTGCAAGTATATCTCTTTATAGAGCTTCTAAGAAGCATTAAGATGATGTTTTCGTGTTGTTACAGACAGGTGACTGTCAGGGTGAATGTTGCCAATGCTCTCTCTCTCACTCCCTCTCCTCTCTCTCTCTCTCACACGTGTTTCCCTTGTCCAAACTCTATGCATTTCTCGTTCATCGATGCCTTATCGTGTTTTGTTGTTTATTATGTTTGTAAATACATATATC
This sequence comes from Gila orcuttii, assembly GCA_026230005.1. Classification (NCBI taxonomy): domain Eukaryota; kingdom Metazoa; phylum Chordata; class Actinopteri; order Cypriniformes; family Leuciscidae; genus Gila; species Gila orcuttii. The sequence goes on from JAPDVR010000023.1 coordinate 25,324,657, forward strand.
CCATGTAACCGTAGTAAATACAAGTAGTTCTGCCTTATTAAATTCATTATATTAATTTGATTGATGTACTGCTTTTGGCTCACTTTCAAGTCCCTTAAGTGTGAAAAGATCTTACAAGCTTACAAATTAAAGATACTTTACAGAGTATTTGCTTATATGGCAGGAAACCCAATTCTTGTGGCCACAGAATTGCTTTTCCTGAAATCCTATAAAGTAGGATGAAATTGCAAGGATACCCATGCATGCATGCAGGTAAAATGACATATCATCCCTTATCAGGAGATTTATTAACATGTAAGACTGACCTAATCCAAACATGTATGAATAATTATTAATTACCAATTATTAATTATGATATGCAAATCCCCCACGGATTAGATCCGCCCCTGAGTCTTTACATAATTGGTGGAGAATATGCTTGGCACACTTTAAACTTGTTTTTAAGCAATTCAGTTTCAATCTATGTCTATATTGTGATTTAATATTGTACGCGCGCCTCGAATGAGCGAACGCAATGCAAACTCACTGGCTGACTGATTAAAGGCAAAAAGCCGTCTCAGTTCAGCAAAACTAAAAAGTAAACTGCAGTTTCATAGTATTAAATTTGTCCTACAAAAGACGAAGAAACCTCTTTTGAATTACGACATTTTTAATGTTAAACTCCCCTGTCCGAACGAGATTCGTCAGGGTGAAGACAAGATTTAGTGAAACGACGCTCTTTCACTATTCTTAAGAAAGGCCTGCTATTATAATCGTTAAATTAACGATAAACTCCTGGTTAAACATTGACGTAGCTACTCAATTGTAAAAAACCTGACGCATATTTAATCATAAGTTCTATTTGATAATATGTCATGGGAGTCGAAAAAACAGACGAATATTTCCTGTTTTCTTTTGCACGATGCAATCGCGCCAGACGTGTTTGTTAAAATATAGCACAAAAAAAAAAAAATCCAAAACCTTAAAAACATTTTTAATCATAAGTGCTATTTGATAAATGTTATTTGGATCCGAACGACAGACGTATAATTCCTGTTGTCCATATTAGTGTGTGGAAGCAAAGAAATCCTTCCGTGCACACGTGTGTCGAATAGAAAAAACCCGCCGAGGTTTAAAATTCATAAGCGAACATGTGTGAATCATAGCGCTAATTGTTGTATGTGGGAATCGAAAAACAGATGCCTAATTCCTGTTGTCCCTATGTGTGTGTGTAGAAAAAAAAAGGAAAAAAAATCCTGCCACGCCGTTTTGTGAAATATAGCACCAAAAATCCGCCCGAGATTTAATTTTGGATAAGTGTGATTATCAAAGCGTCTGCACGCTCAAATTTGAATCACACATGGAAGCAGGCTGGTTGTTATTCCGCTGACACACACTAGAGGGCAGCCCTTAGGCCTAAGTGCTTGACAGTTCTCGAATTACGCACCGCCCCCTGACTTCATCCTGCAGGAACGAAATGTCGCCATCGTGTGGACACTAGTAACAAGGTCATCCTTTCCTAAACAATTTCTCTCGTCACAATTTCAGATTTTTTCCAGTGAATTTCTGAAATTGTGTTCCTAACTTTCAATGCATGTGCAAGTTCCAGTTATACTAACATGATTTCACTCCTGACTGTGTACACTTATTTTGAATTTGGTTCAAACCACATTTGAACTTAAAATTTAAAAGTATGAGCAGTTTTTGATGACCACTTAGGAGGAATGCGCCCCTTGTGGCCTCTTCCCCCCTCTACGTCAGCTCATCACTTAGTTCCTAACATTCTTTTCTGAAGTGGCTTTCTCCCAGTTGGTTTTATTTTGGTTATTATCATTGATACCTCACCGTAGTCGTGATCATCATCAAATATAATGCCAACCTTTAATTTCCTACACTTATTCAAATTTGGTTTGAAACAAACAAATTTCAAGATCAATTTGAATTAAGTCTCCTTTCCTGTTGGGAATGGTTTTATGGCTTTATTTCTATATTTCCTTTTTCAAATTATTTTTAATAATTTTGATTTGATACGTTATGACAACGGTATCCTTACTATTCTAGAAGTTACTTAACATCTATGCATACGCTTGATTTGAATTGTATTTAAACCAGTTTGAATGCAATTTAAATCAAGTTCTCTGTCAGCCAGGTTGACCACTAAGAGGAAGTGGCCCAAACCCTTTGTGGCCCAAACGCGCCACTACAGCTTGCTTCCTCCTGTGCTCTTCCTGCTGCACTTAATCTCTTCTCTGAATGGAGGCTAGGTTGTTCTGATAATTAACATTGTCATAATTCCCTTTTTGTTTGTACCATAATTTTAGTAAAGCCGTTCCCTTTGATGATTTTTCTACAAAAAAAATAGACACTCAATTTGATTTAGATAGAGAGAGCTTTAATTCACGTTGAGGTTCACTCGTCCTTCATCCTGTTTTGTGTTTGTAGGTAGAAATTTCTCTCGTGCTGTGGTGATTTGACAGTCATCTCTGCTTGGGGTCCAGCAAGCTGGTTCGTCTGACCTGCGTCACCAGCGCTGACTGAGCACGAGTCTCGGACTTTCCTGTATTTCTCCGTTGGTGCAGCCCGCAACACGACATCACTAATTTGGCACTGCCGGTTGTGTTCAAAGTCAAGTTGCGTGAGGGCACACATCGGTACAGATGTACGGAAGGGCCAGAGACACTGCGGTTTAGTGTTTGGGGACGACAGAAAGACCAACCACGATGCTGACTCCAACCTGAATGACCTCATTTCACCCCAGGGAAACTAGAAAAGGTATTAAATCCATCCACTTAGTATTGGCCACAGGATCTAGAGATTCCCCCGGTCATTGAAGTGTTTGGCTCCCTCCTCCTCTCCGAGCCACAAACCGCAGGCTTAGGCCTCCTCTTCCCCTGTAACACTTCCTGTGTACTATTAACGCCATTTCATTACAGACCTTTCCATCTTGGATGGTTGCATGTTACTTCAAACTTTGCTATCTTGCCATTTCTCTTTTCTGTTGTGCTCTGTTCCTTTCAGTTCACCTAGAGACAGAACCTATCTGAGACAACAAGGAACGCTGAATAATAGTTTGACAACCAAGCCGTTAGCATCAACAGGTGACCCCTAAGCTACCGCCCCGTTAAAAATCTTTATTCAGGCCCATGCTGACCTAACCAAATTGTCCCACCGAATGATTTAACTGTCTGCATCAGTTAACCAAAATTTTCATACACGGCATAGCCCGTATTACAGCTCGTTAAACGTAGAACGAACTTGCATTGGTCTCTCTGCGTGTGTTGTGTTCCTCTCGCCCACAGTGAAGCCAGTATGTTCCGAGTCCCACAACCCGCTGGGACAATCTGGAGACATGGCTGAGATTCATGACACCTCCATTCCTGCCCAAGGTCGCTAGTGACTCAGAGCCCCGAGCATCGCAGACGTGGATAAGCTGATGGCGCAATAACCAAGCCAAAGCTCCCACGACAAAGACCGGTCAGACACATCAAAACCTCGCTTGCCAGCTCATTGCACAAGCACGCCTTCACGAAAGGAGCCGCATCGCCCTGGAGCACAAAGTTGCAACGCTAAGGATGCAAGCCGAGTATGACAAAGACCCCGAACTACAGAAGGAAGTGGAAAGCCTTCAAACTGCCCTGTCTGATCCTCATCTGCACATAGACCGAAGAGAGCAGTCAGAGAAAAGAACCAGAGAGGAACTCAACGAGAAACTCCGACAAAAGTGAAGCCCCTTGCAAAGAGCAGAGACTGAACTTAGGTGGCTTTTCCACTGGGCTCGTTTGCTGCGGTCCGAGCCCGTGCGCGATTGTTCCCGGCGCCCCCCGCAGTGTTGGTCTGGTTTCACACTCAACTTGATTCTATCGAACTCTGGTGCGTTTGCGTGCATCTTACGTCATTGTAAACGTGCACGGCGCATGATATAAAACACGACGCGGGTCAATATATTGTGTTTTTTATTAATTTGGTGCTATTATTCATAGCTGAGTAAACAACGCAGGTTTAACTGTGTGTGTTTCACATAAGCTGTCTTTCCGCTGCTTGCAAATGGACTCTTTTGAGGAGACAGTGGATTTCCATTAATTTGTTGCCCTGATTGTACGCACTATGCGCGAATACAATGCAGACTCACTCTTGCTCGTATCCAGGGTAAATCTTCATCCCTTACGTGTGTTTTATTTAACTAAATAGGCTACATCATAATAGTCTAAAACGCATGCGCAGGATACTTCACTTCCTGAACAAGTGCGCACCCGAGTCCTTGTTGCTTTCACATACACGCGAACCGCAGCACGGTTCGGGAGCAACCGAACTCAGACCACCTCCTCCAGGTAGTCTCGGGTTCGGTACCCCAGTGCGCACCCAGGTCCCATGACAGCGTTCACATTAGCGATTTTTCATGCGAACCGTGCCCCGTTCCGAACTAAACTGCCAGTGTGAAAGCCCCCTTAAAGAGACTCGAAAGCCACAGCCTGCGAAAGAAACCCGCAAGAGGCCCGTGCTACCATCCACAAGCTAGTTCAGCAGAGACAAGATCTCGAACACGAACTTGACACCGTTCACACAGAGTTGAAACACTCTTATAGACTGCAGAAGGACCGGGAAGGGGAAACACACACCACAAAGATTCCCTGACCAGCCAGTCCGCACCTTTCAGCCAAGAACCCAGAGCTGTAAAGGGGGGGTGAAAGCCCACTGTTCAAAACATCACCAGCCAGCCCACATAGCATGACTACAACAGCTAAGAGAAGCTTACACCAAGCAAAAGACTGTGTCCGAAAAGACTTTGAAAACCCCACAATCTACTCTGTCTCTGAACCCTACGCAGAGCTGCCACTAGAGGGCGCCCCACAACACCATAGCCCTGTTTACAGAGAGTCAAGACCGTTCCAGGCCAGCAGAGGGCAGCACAACCGTGATGGTGCTCGTCCAAGGCACCAGAGTAGGCGCTCTGAAAGATTCTGGGAAACCAGCCGGCGACCCAGAAATAGCCGACCCCCATCACCAAGAGACTCAAGCCCAGACAGCCTGGAGTGGTACCCCTCTCAACAAGCCACTGGTGAGCACAAGTCTGAGCACACATCAGACAAACACAGTGCCGCCACGTCTGAGACAGCCGAGACCCTGAAGTCGCTGAAAAGCTTCTTCACAAAAGACTTTCCAAAGAATACAAGAGGGACGAGCCTGACATCCTATGCCTGAGCGTAAGACCTACAACAGGCACACAGAACACTGCTCGTCAGCCACAGACCACAGAGCAAACTGTCACATCACAAAGTGACAGCAGCACACTGCCACCACAGCTGAAAGCTGCACAGGCTGAGCGAGACAGCACTGTTTCCCACAGCTGGGTCCAAAAGCCCAAAAGACCTAGAAATGCTGCTTTGTCTGTCTGTCTCCGCAGAGAACTACACAAGACCGGCCCTAACTGCCCATCGATCGCCACACCAGCCCCTACGCCAAGACTCCTGGGGAACCTGATCAAAAGGGGGTGGGCCAGGAAACTCTACCTACCCATCACTCTGGACAATGAGGTGAGCCTTGAAGCCCTGGTAGACACCGGCTCAGACCTCACTTTAATGTCAGCTCAACTCTTTGAAAGACTCAGCGCTAAAGCTAAGAGCAAAGATCGAACTCTTATACCCCAAACGTGTGAGCTGAACGTGCAGTCGTACAGTCAGAACAACATCCGGCTCGAACAGGTAGCTCCCATTCACCTGACAATTGGTCCTTTGAGTCCTACCCACCCGGTGTACATCTCACAAATGGACACTTACCCCTTTCTGATTGGCAAAGATCTGCTAGAATGCTTTGAGCTTTTATTAGACTTCAAACACCTGACAGTCTGGGCCCAAGTTCAAGAACCCCTCCCCCTCCAGTCAAACAGGTCACCAAAGCCAGACTGGCCGGTCACAGAGGTCACGAGAACTACAACAAAGCCAGAATCCAAGGGCACAGAGTTCCCAGGAACTCCAGCAGCCATCCATGGGTACACAGCCTCAGCACCAAGTCAAGACTCAAGTTCGCTACCCTGCACCTTCCAGCTTGCCAAAGACCAAGAAATGCTGCTCAACGATGCGTGACCTGATGCAGAAGGCCTCTAACACAGAAGGCCTCCTCAGAAAGGGTCCCTAAGACCCCATTGATTCCGAACTGCAAACCAGAAGCCACACAGCATGAACACATTGCAAGACTCTGTAAAAGGGTCCCTGGTCAGCATAAAACATAAAACTTTTTAAAATAGATGAAAATGTGTGCTCGAAGAGAAGCAAGACTCTGCATTAGACAATTTAGAATTTTACTGATTTAAAGAAAATCTTGAATGGACGTGTAAGCCTCACCTGCCAACACACTATGCACGACTCTTTCGAAACAAACATTTGCTACATGCTGGTCGAAATGACACTGTTAAACATTAGTTTCCATGACAATGAAGGGTTACAGGAAACACTAGCTCCAAATAAGGCATTCGTCACCTTGACGCCATAGTGTAGGAAAACCACCTGAGTTTTAAACTACTTTTAACCTACAGGTGTGCATGTGATCATTGCGATCCAAACGGAATACAACATGCGATACGCATTTCTAAATGTCTAAAGGCAGATAAAATAATAGCTGAAATTGACATCCCTACTGTAAGTGAAAGAGTCTTAGATTTCCAACTAATATCAGTAAGTTCAGCAGTAAAGCATAAGTCTGTTTGACAAAGAAATCTCATATCAGCAGCTTGTAAACTGTACCGATATCTATTCTGCTTTGGTTAAAGAAATCCAAATTGCACTATTGCTAAACCTGTTCCTGACATAGAAAGCTCAGGACAGGGTTTTATATATATATATATATATAGACCTGGGTGATGCTCCCCTTTCTACAATGTAAAGGACTTACAAAGTATTGTTAGATTGATGTAATTAACCTAAATTTTAGCTGCATCTACAAGCAAAGAGAGCTACCTCGCGATCAAAACTGTTTACTCGCTGAAAAGTCAGCATTTATGCATGAGAGGGACGTAACTATAGATGCTTAGACAAGCTTTGACTTACAGCAAATCTATTTCCTTACTCTGCAAACAAATAGAATAAGTTGTGCAAAGTAAAAAGAGTAAAATTAGCAAATGCCAAAACAGCGTTGCATTTTACTTAAAGTAACATCAAGTTCTTGAAAGACTTAAAGTATAAGCGCCCCCTTTTAACCCGTTTAAACATGCATAACTCATTTAAAAAGGTGCAGACATTCTTCAGGTACTGTCGAATTGTTCTGACATGCTCTGGTTCCCATGACAATGACTTGTCACAGGAAGCGCTAACTCGTGATGTCACTTTGTAAACAAACCAGCCTAAGTGGCTAAGCTATCCTAGCCTAGCATCCATCCAGCTTACGCTAAGCTAACCTAGCATCCATCCAGCTTAGGCTAAGCTAAATAATAACTTCTACAGTTAGCAGCTAGCGTCATTTACTTGAAGCCGTAATTACAGCTTTTGTTTATACAGTGCAAAGTATTCTACAATACTTTCTTTAACCCAGTTAGGGTTTGTAATTCTTCACTTTCCGTACTTTCAATTCTTCTCAGCTAAAGTTCACCTTCACTAGTTTAGGCGTAGTCCTTGCTGAGCACTGTAGGCAAAATTTGCAGATGCCCCGCCAATTAAAGTTACGTTTAATTACATATAAAATGTGTAGCTGAAGAAGAATCAGTATAGTAATGAGAAATTTTCATTAGCATGTTGACTAAACCTTTGTAGGGACACACAGAGTGGTCTTGAACACGCAACCGCAGTTACCAACTATGGCGTGTTGGTCCAGGCAAATCCAAAGTTTAGTCACTAGTGCTACTGACTATTCTCACATTCAGATCATTCCCGCTGTTTTGACCACTCACCTAAGTTTTTTTTTTTTTTTACTTTAATAATAATAGCAGTCAGCTATTACCTTGTCTTTTCGGTCATCTATATGATTTAATTCCATTTCCTCTCTTGTTGGAATGTGGTTCCATTTCCCATAGGGCCCAGAAAGGAAACAGATGCACCTTTATTCGTGATTTTGTTTATTTTCAACAAGTGCACTCATTTTTGTGACCTTGCAACACAAGTAATTTCAACAATTACTAGGGCATAACTATAGGTCCCGAGGATTGATAATAAACATAATTTGAATATGAAAGCTGTCCTTTTTCCCCCTATCATTCTCTTCGTCAAGCCGTAGTGAACCACTAGTTAAGTCCAGAGAAATAATTTAGTCATAAGAACCATCTTAAGTCATTTATTTCATCTCGGCTATGCCCTTTTCAGGACATACTCTCGGAACCACATAAAGTCTTGGCCTCCTAACATTCACAGCTAAGATAAGGCTACAAGACACACTTAACTAGCTAGCCACACGTGAAACGCCTAGCTTTATGCTACATACCTAACACCCGTTAAACTGTGGTTCTGAACTTTTAGGGTCATGCATTAGTCTCTCCCCACAAGTGTGACAAAATGTCACAGAACCTCTGCTTAACCTGACCATAACCTTCCAGCTTACCAAAGTCTATGACAAACCAATGGACATTATGAGAAACCACCTCTCAGACCCCTCCAACCACCCTAGCACGCCGTCTGAACCCACCGACGACCGGTGCCCCAGACACCTGCAATACACCTTGCACATGCTGCGTGCACAAGACAACATTCAGCGTTCTGCACCTGATGCCATCACTGCGCCACAGCTCGTGGTGCCACAGTGCAAAAGGGGGTCATGCCAATGTATGCCCATGACGCACCATGTGCTGCACACCGCAGCACCAGAGACACTTGCAAGACACACCGAAGCAAGTGGCATACCGGTGTCCTCAAAGCTGAAATTTTGCCTCCCTTTCTCTTTCTCTCTCCCTTTCACTTTTACCAGGATGCTGCGGTGGTTCGCCATCCCGTGCCTCCAGCCAACCAGAGGGCAGCTGCAATCGGACATCTCACCAGGTCCAGCATCAGGCATCGTCCTAAGGGAACAACCAGGACTCCTTTTCTGCCGGACCCGCACTCAGAAAGTGTATGTGCCACCTGATCCTTGCAACGCCTACAGAACAATACAGCTGGGTAGGGGCCGATGGACAGAAGACGCCCTCACTCACGCTGAGGCCGATGTCGAGCACATGCTCAACGAACTTGAGAAAATGACTGTCACGCTAGTGGAGCCAGGGAACTGCTCTTGACTACGCCACTCCAATTTTGTTTGGGTAGGAGATCCCAAATCACTAGAGGGTTTCCTGCTTGGCTATCCATTTAAATGAATAAACTATTAAACACTATTATTAAATACATGGATTCTGGTCTCATTTGATTTCACTCAAAAGCTGGTCAAACTTACTCATGCAAGATGGAAGTACAAGTATGGAGGGTAACAACACTTCAAAAATGCACACAACAAATGAATAAATACAATAAACCCCAAAAGAAATTACAAATTTCCTACACAGCACACTAAATGCACAAATACACACCAAAACTCTTTCCACACCACACTGGTGTATGAATCAAAGTGAATATCCTCCCCCCTTAGTTACAATATTGAAAACTGTAGATAATGACCTAGCTTTAGTTCACAAAATAAACTATATACAAAATACAACTGATTAGTCTCTGGGCCAACAAACAAAAGTTAAAAAAAAAAGTAAAAAAAAAAAAAAAAAAAGCTATTTGAAAAAAAAAAAAAAATTAGGTAGGGAAAACAGTCAGTTATCAGTTGCACATAATTATTATTATTATTATTATTATTATATCTAAACATAACATTGAAAACTAGCACCACATCATAACATTAGTTCCAACTAGAAACCACTGCCATATATTTATAATCAACAACATTAAAATATGCTAGCTATTCCAGCATTACATAAGAAAATAAAAATAAATACCTTCATTGCCTTTTGGCTGATTTCAGAGGCCACAGGAAAAACAACAGCCATTGGTATAAATCGCTCATCCAGCTCAACATAACCAACGTGAGGCCTTTAAAACTATTTCTCTACAAAAGAGTAATTTATCTTAATACATACAAAAGGGGGAGTCACTGATCATTTCATACAATAAAACAACCCACTTTAAAAGTGTAAACACTCACGTGCAGTATGCTGCAATGGTAATTCAGTGTCCACCACTCATCCAGCCAAACCTTATCAGCATTAGGGCATTTAGACCACACAAAACAAACCAACTTCATAAAGAGACAACGAATTGATTACGCACAGCTGTCTCATTTGAATCAACATCATTGTCGCTAAAAAATAGCTGGCTCTTGGCCAACACATCAAAATGATCACAAAACATCATAAATGAGCATTAAAAACACTCTTTTCATAACCATAACACCTATTAAAATAAACCTACCAGAGCTTGTTCTTCCAGCGACCACGCCAAACAATTTAGGCATTGCAACCATTCCACTCATAGGAAGTAACTAAAGGGAAATTACACCCTCTGCGGATACTCTCAGCAGCGCCCCCTATTGACTTGGCTAAATAAGTATAAAAAGGATCTAACTACTTATTGCAAAGAAAATATGGCTATTTTTACATGGTGTAAATAGAAAATAAATAAAGAGGAAGTAGATTATGGTACCATTTGGTGTGGTATGGTATAATTTTCTATTTATTGCCTACACAGGAAAAAAGAAAAGAAAAAAAAGGCATTGACAAATTGGCTGAAACTGACCCAAACTGAATCTCAGCATAAATACAAACAGTAAGTTAAGAAAATAGCACTTGCTTTAACCAACACAAATTCTTTAAAGAATTTGTTAAAAAAATAAATTTGCATTATTCATTCACCCTGATGCTATCCCAGATACAACTGCCTTTCTTCTGCAGAGCACAAACATTTTTAAAAAGAAATTCAAGATCTGTAGATGCATACCATGAAAATGAAAGGATGAAATCATTTGGAAAGTCCAAAAGTAATGCATGCACAACCTGATCAATGAATGTCTTATGTAGCAAAATAATAGGTGTATAAAAGCTGTATATAAAAGCAAAAGCTGTGTAACGCAAGTATGCTGGCATGCTAATGTGAGAAGTAGAAAGAAGTTTTGATTGCAATAGAAGAATGAACGTCACATGAAAGTTCAGACAATTCAAACGGTATCAGAGCCCTGGTCCAAAGCACTTGTTTAAAGTTAAGAATGTTTTACTAATTGATTTGTTTCTTACATTAATCACAATGATGGAACCCATTTTCTTGCATTGTATGCATCCTAAAGAGCTTGAATATCCTCCAGATTAAAAATATGCATTTGTGTTCTGAAGAAAGTCATGGAATTTAACCTTGGATGGCATCATGGTAAGTAAATAATTAAATTAAATTCAATTCAAATTTATTTGTATAGCTCTTTTCACAATACATATTGTTTCAAAGCAGAAATGTACATAGAAAAAATACAGTTAGTTAATCATGTATTAATTTAGGGCATAACATATCGCCGGCGTTGAGTCGTCTCTTCACAGGCGTCGAGTCGTCTCTTCACAGGCGTCGAGTCGTCTCTTCACAGGCGTTTAAGTCATCTCATCGCAGATGTTGGGGGATCTGAAGTCTCCGTGAGAGGCTGGATACAAACTGGAGCTGACGAACGCCATTTACCTCGGGACTAGCGTCCCAAGATAACAGCAGAAAAGCAAATGGGATATAATTAGCATAGCTGCTGTTCATAAAATTAATGCATTCGATCTGATTCAACAGTGGTATAAAAGGTAAGCATCATGTGAATGCTTGGCTAAAGAGATGCGTCTTTAATCTAGTTTTAAACTGGGACAGCGAGTCTGAGCCTCGAACAATATCAGGAAGGCTATTCCAGAGTTTAGGAGCTAAATGCGAGAACGCCCTCCCTCCTTTAGTGGACTTAGATATCCCAGGAATGACCAGAAGCCTCGAATTTAGTGATCTTAAAGAACGCGATGGATTGTAGGGCGATAGAAGGTCCATTAAATACACAGGAGCTAGACCGTTTAGGGCTTTATAGGTCAGTAGTAGTACTTTGTAATTGATACGGAACTTAATAGGTAACCAGTGTAGAGATGATAAAATTGGTGTTATATGATCATATTTTCTTGACCTAGTAAGAACTCTAGCAGCTGCATTTTGCACTAACTGTAGCTTGTTTATTGAGGATGCAGGACAGCCAGCTAATAAAGCATTACAGTAATCTAGTCTTGAGGTCATGAATGCATGAACTAACTTTTCTGCATCAGAAACAGATAGCATGTTACGTAGCTTAGCAATGTTTCTAAGGTGGAAAAAGGCTGTTCTTGTAACATATGAAATATGATTTTCGAAAGACAAGTTGCGGTCTAGTATAACACCCAGGTCTTTTACTGTAGTGGATAAAGTAACAGAACATTCTTCTAAATTAAAGTTGTATTGTACAAGGTTTTGTGGGTAGTTTTTTGGACCAATAAGTAATACCTCCGTTTTATCTGAATTTAATAGCAGGAAATTACACATCATCCAGCATTTTATATCTTTAAGACACTCTGTCAATTTAGATAAGTTAGTGTTTTCATCTGGTCGTGATGAAATATATAATTGAGTGTCATCAGCATAACAGTGGAAATTAATTCCATGTTTTCTTATAATATTACCAAGTGGCAGCATATATATTGAGAATAGCAGAGGGCCTAACACCGATCCTTGTGGCACTCCATAGTCTACTGACGTTATCTTCGATTTTTCCCCATTTAAACAGACAAAATGATAACGGTCTGATAAGTACGATCTAAACCAGCTTAATGCCTGTCCCTGAACACCAGTGTAGTTTTGTAGTCGATCCAAGAGTATTTTATGATCTATAGTGTCGAACGCAGCGCTAAGATCGAGTAGAACTAGTATTGAGATACAGCCTTGGTCAGAAGCTAAAAGTAAATCATTTTTAATTTTAACTAGCGCAGTTTCTGTGCTATGATGCGGTCTGAATCCTGACTGAATTTTTTCATAGATATCATTTAAGAATAATAAGAATGTTAAATTTTTTAAACTATACTGAACTATATTTTTAAACAGTATGATAACAGTTTTAAGAGGAAAAAACAATGTCAAAGAGAAAAGTGTAAATTGCACAATCCAATGAGAGGAACTTGTGTTTGGTAAGGATCACACTGACACAGAAAGTAGCATCAAATTATCGTAACTTTTTACTTCATCTCACTGTCTTTCAGACCGACGTAAACGAACGCATACATTAGCCAGGCACAGCAGCAGAATTCATTCAGCACAAACTCTAGAGAGAACACAACAGAACTAGTGCGTGAATAAAACCTTAAGAAGAGACCAAAAAAAAACAAACAAAAAAATCAGCCAACACGTTACACTAACTCTAGATAGTCTAGATCTGGCAAGAGTTCTGATTAAATTGGTCAACATGCCCTGGTTTGAGATGAAAACATTAAGAAAATGTTAGTGACTATATAGCACATGGCAAAAGATAGTCATCATCAACACTGCACACAGTTTTAAACGAAACAGAAAATGAACTGGTAAGTTGATTAACATAATTAGAAACTTATTAAGTAAATACATGAGGGTGTATGTTGTGTCAAGGTTTTCAGGTTCATGGACTCGTTTTTGTTGTCTCTCCCTTTGTGCTCGTTAGTGCTGATTGAGTCATCTGTATCACCTGGTCGTCATTAGCACAACTCTACTTAACCTGTAACTTAACCTGTTCTGTGTTGTCAGAAGTTTGGTGTTTTTTGTGCCGTATGTTCCAGCGCACAGTTGTTCCTTAGTCCTTTTCCAGTGTGGATGATTGCTACTCTATCAAGTTCGGATTGTGTTTATGGACTGTCTGTTTGCGGCTCTGGTTGTTGCCTAGATACCCACGACTCTCTGTACTAGTGTTTAACTGGCTTTGCCTGCTGTTCACACTTGTATTTGGCTAAAAAAAATTCACCTTACTGCATTGGCAATTGCATCTGTTTAGTTAATCCCTGACAGTTTGTTAAAGTAGAGAAAACAAGACAAAATATAACCTTAACAGAAGCAGGGGCCAAGACATGACAAGACAGTTTAGCCGTGTATAAAATTAAGTGATTGTGTATTTTTCAGTTAGCCAGAGAGGAGTGAAAAATAAGTAATTGAGTGTGTCTGTAAGCTATGGGTGTATTCTCTGTGCGCTACTGGAAACATACATGTGAATTTGCATGTGCCTCACAAATGCACAGATAGCATTGCATGTGTGTGCACAAAGTTCGCATGTACATGACCGTTCTAACTAAATCGGAAATAAATGTAAATCAATTTAAGGGTTTCTATAAAAGAAAATCAAACCACTTTAGCAATATCACCTGTACTACAGCTGTTCCAGGCAGGTCCAAGTAGTTCCAGGCATCTTGAGGATTTGACAGCATTACAGTTCCATATCACTTTGCCAAATGATTTCAGTTATCTCAAAAGTCCTTAGAGCCTAGAACAGCAAAAGAACCAAAACCCACAAAGAAATTGATCAAGCAAATAAATATAACAAACAACAGGATAAAAATAAAAAAATATTTTAAAGTTCTCTTACGAGAGTTCCTCTCGTACTGCGTAATATCTTACGCTATGGGGGAAAACCTCTTTTCCACGAGATATTGAAGCCAAAAATTATCCTTAATTTTGAATTAATGTAAAACGCATTGCGGCAGCATGCAGACATAGGCAAGGCGGCTTGCGTGCCTATTGGCTGACCTGTGGCAACAGCAGCAACCTATCGAGAGAGGCCCCACGTGACGCCATATCCAATGGGGGCGCTTCGCGCCACTACGTCAGGTCCCGCCGAAATAGGCGTGGCCTTGACCTATAAATATAGCTCTACAGACGAGGCTTGAACCTGAAGTCGCTGGCCTTCACCTCGCCGCCTTCAGCCGCTGTACCTGCTACGCTTTCCGGCGTCAATATCCTTTTACTCTGCTGAGAGTGTGTGTTCGCCACTGCAACTCACACTCTCCCTCTCTAAAAGAGCTAGCATCTTTTTCAAGATGCCCAACAATTCCTGTGGCTCATGCCGAGCCGCACTAAGCGACGGGGACCGCCAAATCATCTGCGCTTCCTGCCTGGGTGAGGATCACGCGGCTCTCGCGCTCGCTGACGGCGGATGGCCTCATTGCGAGCTGATGCCCATGGTGACTCTGAGGACTCGCCTGGCATCCTTCGCAGAGCCTGCACTTCTGCCCGCTGTAGTGCCGCGCCGCAAGAAGCGCCCTGCTCAGCGCGCTCCCGAGCCTTCTCCTGCCCGCCAAAGCTCGCCGGTTCGCCCGCCAGCTTCGCCGGCATCGCTCGAGTCGGTCACCGACGGACAACGGCCGCCGTCTGCAGCCGTCTGCTGCCGCGTCTGCCATCGAGATCGATGAGACAGCCGAGGCCTGCTGCTCTATCCTGGCATCGGACAGTGAGGACTGGGCGAGCTCTGTGGACCTCCCCCTCTGCCCGCAAGCCTTCAGGGAAAAGGGCTGGCATCGAGTCAGAGCTGATGCGTCTGCTCTCACAGGCCGTCGACAACCTCGGCCTCGAGTGGGAGGCGCCCGGGCAGCCTGGGCGCAACCGGCTGGACAGATGCTTCCTGCAAAAGGACCGCGCCCCATCACAGTCTAGGCCCGCGCCTTTTCTTCCTGAGCTTCACGAAGAAGTCGCGAAATTCTGGAACGCCCCCTTCTCGGCCAGATTGCGTACCTCTGTCTCTGCAGCATTCTCCGTGGTGGACGGTGCTAAAGACAGAGGATACCTTTCTTTTCCTCCAGTGGAAGCAGCTGTAGCAGCCCATCTTTGCCCGCCCTCCGCTGGACAGCGCGCTCAGACGGTGCTACTCTCTAAAGCCTGCCGTGCGACTTCCGCCATGCACAGTCGCGCTTAAACCGCCGCTGGGCAGGCCGTATCAGCGCTGCACACAGGCCGACCTTCTCCGCAAAATGGACGAGGAAGGACCGGAAGCTATCAGCGTGCCGGATTTAAGGAGCGCTACAGACCTGGCTCTTCACACCGCGAAATCCACTGCACAAGCCATTGGGCGAAACATGGCTTCTCTCACCGTGGCTGAGAGACATCTTTGGCTGACGTTGTCGGAGATGACAGACTCGGAGCGCTCTGTGTTCCTCGACACGCCCATCCCCCCAGCTGGCCTCTTCGGATCTGCCGTCAAGGATTTCGCGGACAGATTCGTCGAGGTTCAGAAAACGTCACAGGCGATGAAGCACTTCTTACCGAAGCGCTCTAGTTCCACAGCAGGTCACTCAACACAGCCGTCTGCTCGGAGCTCCCAGCCGCAGCCTCCGCCCACCGCCGCCGCTCCTCAGCGCCGCCAGGCCCGAGACCAGAGACCGCGCTCTCGCTCTGCTGGCCGCCGCCCCCTGCACGCGGGCCACGGCCAAGGATTGAGATAAAGCCCGAGGTCTCAAAAACTTCCTAGCCCCCCTAGGAAACGACGGTGTTCAAATCCCGCTGCGGCCGGATTTTCACCAAAACTTCTCGCTCGTTCAGTTTCAAACAATGTGACTGTCCCAGTGTATTTTGCAGTAAACAAGCCGGTACCACAACCCGCTTGCCTGCACGCAAACGCCGTTTTTACGGCGACCCAGATAAATCTCAGAAAGAGTGTATTTTCTGGTATTCCGGCCACGGCCGACGGTGTTATGAGTGTTATAAAAATGCCCACTGCTCAGTGGTCATTCCAACACACAAACACAGCCCACTACAGTACAGGGCTCACACAAATGAAATCGACTCATGTCGATTGTGCATTAAACGTAGTGAATGTGCCCACGTCACAGTGCCCACAAACACTACACGATACATGTCCCATGGTTTCTGTAAAAACGAAACCAACACATATTCAGTCAGCTCAGGCCGACGGTGTTCTCAGTGCAGTGAGTGTGCCCGCTGTCCCGTGCCCACATTCCCTCACAGACATGTTAAACCCCACAGGGTTCGCCCCGCTCGCTCTCTCTCCCGCTGTGATCAGCGCGCCCCCCGCCTCGAATGCTGCAAACACAGTGTTTACTTTTCAGCACACCGGAGCTCTTCGGTCGCCACTACGTTGCGGCCAAAGCCCAGATCTCATTCTACCTCTAGCTATTCATGCAAATGCGTGGGCAAAGCTTCCCGGGGTATCAGAATGGGTGCTGAACACTATAAAAAGAGGCTATTCGCTGCAGTTCGCTCGACGTCCCCGCCGTTACACGCGCATGTCGAAACTATGGTAAAAAACTAGGTAGCTCATCTACTTCGAGCCGAAATAGCGAAACTACTGAGCAAAGGGGCCATAGAACCTTTATCTCAGGCTCAGAGCGAAGGGGGTGTATACAGCAGATATTTTCTGGTACCGAAAAAAGACGGCGGCCTCAGAGCCATTCTAGATCTGCGGCAACTGAACAGAGTGCTTGTGAAGCGCCAGTTCAGAATGCTTACAACCAGGAAAATCCTCGCGCAAGTTCGCCAGGGGGACTGGTTTATGTCAATAGATCTGAAAGACGCCTACTTCCAAATACAAATAGCGTCACGTCACAGGCGTTTCTTGAGATTCGCCTTCGAGGGCCAGGCATATCAATACACAGTCCTGCCGTTCGGCCTGTCCCTGGCACCCTGTACATTTACGATGTGCATGGACGCAGCTCTCGCACCCCTGAGACTTCGGGGCATGCGAGTTTTGAACTACTTGGACGATTGGCTGATTCTAGCTCGATCACGCTCAGAGCTCATAGAACACAGGACCATATTACTCAAGCATCTCGAGAACCTGGGTCTAACAGTCAATTGGGCGAAAAGTTCGCTGTCTCCCAGTCAGAAAATGTATTTTCTGGGCACAGTACTGGACTCGCTGTCCATGACAGCGCGCCTGTCGCCGGAGCGCGGACTGAACGTTCAGCACTATAGTCCCGCTCAAAAGGTTTCAGAAAATGCTGGGCCTTATGGCCTCAGCATCTTCGGTACTCCAGCTGGGTCTGCTTCGCATGCGCCCACTGCAGTCATGGCTGAAAGCGCGAGTTCCACCTCAGGCATGGGCCTGCGGTCTATTTCGCCTCAAGGTCGATCTGAAATGCGTCTCAGCTCTGGAACCCTGGAAGGCGATCGACTGGTATCAGTCAGGCGTGAGTCTGGGGACTTCCTCGAGTGCGATAGTGGTGTCCACGGACGCCTCCACCTCGGGATGGGGAGCGCTGCTCGAGGGCAGACCGTTCTTTGGCCAGTGGTCAGAACGGGAGAAGCTTCTACACATAAACTGTCTGGAAATGATGGCAGTCGACAACGCGCTGAGGCGTTTTTGTCCCCGAATAAAAGGTCACCACGTCCTGGTCCGATCGGACAACATGTCAGTGGTGGCCTAAATAAATCACCATAAATCACCACATAAATCATATTATTTTTAGTGTATTACGCAATGCTCTCAGAGCAGGAGTACTCAATGGATTTAAATCGCTGTTATTTTTAGTGTATTACGCGCTGCTCTCAGGGCAGGCATAGCCTATTCAATAGATTCAACTCGCTGTTATTTTGGTGTATTACATGCTGCTCTCAAGACGGGAGTACTCAATAGATTCAAATTGCTGTTATTTTGGTGTATTACATGCTGCCCTCAGGGCAGGAGTACTTAATAGATTCAAATAGCTGTTATTTTAGTGTATTACGCGCTGCTCTCAGGGCAGGAGTACTCAATAGATTCAAATCGCTGTTATTTTAGTGTATTACGCACTGCTCTCAGGGCAGGAGTACTCAATAGGTTCAAAACGCTGTTATTTTAGTCTAGTACGCTGCTCTCAGGGCTGAAGCACTCAATAGATTCAAATCGCTGTTATTTTAGTGTATTACGCGCTGCTCTCAGGGTAGGAGTACTCAATGGATTCAAATCGCTGTTATTTTTGTGTATTATGAGCTGCTCCCAGGGCAGGAGTACTCAATAGATTCAAAATAGCTGTTATTTTAGTCTAGTACGCTGCTCTCAGGGCTGGAGTACTCAATAGATTCAAATAGCTGTTATTTTAGTGTATTACGCGCTGCTCTCAGGGCAGGAGTACTCAATGGATTTAAATCGCTGTTATTTTTAGTGTATTACGCGCTGCTCTCAGGGCAGGAGTACTCAATAGGTTCAAATCACTGTTATTTTAGTGTATTACGCGCTGCTCTCAGGGCAGGAGTACTCAATAGGTTCAAAACGCTGTTATTTTAGTCTAGTACGCTGCTCTCAGGGCTGGAGTACTCAATGGATTTAAATCGCTGTTATTTTTAGTGTATTTCGTGCTGCTGTCAGGGCAGGAGTACTCAATAGATTCAAATCGCTGTTATTTTAGTGTATTACGCGCTGCTCTCAGGGCAGGAGTACTCAATGGATTCAAATCGCTGTTATTTTTGTGTATTACGAGCTGCTCTCAGGGCAGGAGTACTCAATAGGTTCAAAACGCTATTATTTTAGTCTAGTACGCTGCTCTCAGGGCTGAGGTACTCAATAGATTCAAATCGCTGTTATTTTAGTGTATTACGCGCTGCTCTCAGGGCAGGAGTACTCAATAGATTCAAATCGCTATTATTTTTAGTGTATGAAGCGCTGCTCTCAGGGCAGGAGTACTCATATTAAAAATAGCTGTTATTTTAGTCTAGTACACTGCTTTCGGGGCTGGAGTACTCAATAGATTCAAATAGCTGTTATTTTAGTGTATTACGCGCTGCTCTCAGGGCAGGAGCCCTCAATGGATTTAAATTAGGGCTGCAACAACTAATCGATATAATCGATAATAATCGATTATGAAAATCGTTGTCAACGAATGTCATTATCGATTAGTTGCTCTGCTTACGTCACGGGGAGCATTTACTGGTGATTGGTTGAAACAGGCCTATCATGATGCGGCACACACGCACACACACGCAAGGTCTCTCTCCCTGTGCCGCTCTGTCGTGCGCGCGCTACACAGTTTGGACTTTGGAGCACTCTCTTCTGTCTCGCATGCGCTCTCTTGCTTGCACGCTCTAGATTCCAAGAGTTTGAACTAATTTGCGGGCATCAGGGAGCCGCTATCAATATGCGGGAGACTCCCGGAACTTCCGGGAGACTTGGGATGTCTGTATTTTGTCTCGGGCATCAGGTTGTGCAATCATTTCGCTCGCAACATAAGTGATGGATTAAAATAGCGCTACGCAGAAATAGGCTAAATTAAAACGGTGTTTAGAAAGTGAAGCACTAAATATAAAGGCAGTTATTAACAGCAGCAGTAAAAGATTGTTTTTTAGTCACTGTAGTCAGTGGTTTTCAGCGAATGCTTGTGCACTAATGCGTCATTTTCTTGTCCTTTTAATCAAGCCTGTTTGCTGCGTCTCCATTCCGTTCTCTTTTTATAGCATTTGTCTTCTATTAAGTTTTAATTGTTTTACAAACGCGATCTACTGCGGCTCTACTACGTTCACAAGCTTTTTTTCAGTCTTTCTATATTTATTTTAGCAATTTATCCTTATAATTAATTGAATCTTAAATAAAAATTAAATGAATTATGTACTTTACATGTTTTTGGGTTCTATCTTCACATCTGAACATGTCTGTGTAAATTAGTTTTTAACAAAAATTATGTTAAAACAATGTTGTATATAATTTAGATTTTTTTGTTTTTCATGGTTGTCAACTTGCCATCAGCAATTATCATTAAAAACAATGCAAATATTGATATTAGCAAAACTCAATGTGTGGCTTTTGTACACTTTTACACATAAATACCATGATTAAGGGTTTTATTTAGTTGTAATAAACAAAAAATCAAATTGAAATTTTATCCGATTAATCGATTAATCGAAAAAATAATCGTCCGATTAATTGATTATGAAAATAATCGTTAGTTGCAGCCCTAATTTAAATCGCTTTTATTTTTAGTGTATTACGCGCTGCTCTCAGGGCAGCCATAGCCTATTCAATAGATTCAACTCGCTGTTATTTTGGTGTATTACATGCTGCTCTCAGGACGGGAGTACTCAATAGATTCAAATTGCTGTTATTTTGGTGTATTACACGCTGCTCTCAGGGCAGGAGTACTTAATAGATTCGAATAGCTGTTATTTTAGTGTATTACGCGCTGCTCTCAGGGCAGGAGTACTCAATAGATTCAAATCGCTGTTATTTTAGTGTATTACGCACTGCTCTCAGGGCTGGAGTACTCAATAGGTTCAAAACGCTGTTATTTTAGTCTAGTACGCTGCTCTCAGGGCTGAAGCACTCAGTAGATTCAAATCGCTGTTATTTTAGTGTATTACGCGCTGCTCTCAGGGTAGGAGTACTCAATGGATTCAAATCGCTGTTATTTTTGTGTATTACGAGCTGCTCCTAGGGCAGGAGTACTCAATAGATTCAAAATAGCTGTTATTTTAGTATAGTACGCTGCTCTCAGGGCTGGAGTACTCAATAGATTCAAATAGCTGTTATTTTAGTGTATTACGCGCTGCTCTCAGGGCAGGAGTACTCAATGGATTTAAATCGCTGTTATTTTTAGTGTATTACGCGCTGCTCTGAGGGCAGGATTGCTCAATGGATTCAAATCGCTGTTATTTTAGTGTATTACGGGCTGCTCTCAGGGCAGGAGTACTCAATAGATTCAAATCGCTGGTATTTTAGTGTATGACGCGCTGCTCTCAGGGCAGGAGTACTCAATAGATGAAAATCGCTGTTATTTTAGTGTATTACGCTCTGCTCTCAGGGCAGGAGTACTCAATAGATTAGAATCACTGTTATTTTTAGTTTATTACGTGCTGCTCTCAGGGCAGGAGTACTCAATAGATTCAAATCGCTGTTATTTTGGTGTATTACACGCTGCTCTCAGGGCAGAAGTACTTAATAAGTTCAAATCTCTGTTATTTTAGTGTATTACGCGCTGCTCTCAGGGCAGGAGTACTCAATAGGTTCAAATCACTGTTATTTTAGTGTATTACGCGCTGCTCTCAGGGTAGGAGTACTCAATAGGTTCAAAACGCTGTTATTTTAGTCTAGTACGCTGCTCTCAGGGCAGGAGTACTCAATAGGTTCAAATCACTGTTATTTTAGTGTATTACGCGCTGCTCTCAGGGTAGGAGTACTCAATAGGTTCAAAACGCTGTTATTTTAGTCTAGTACGCTGCTCTCAGGGCTGGAGTACTCAATGGATTTAAATCGCTGTTATTTTTAGTGTATTACGCGCTGCTGTCAGGGCAGGAGTACTCAATAGATTCAAATCGCTGTTATTTTAGTGTATTACGCGCTGCTCGCAGGGCAGGAGTACTCAATGGATTCAAATCACTGTTATTTTTGTGTATTACGAGCTGCTCTCAGGGCAGGAGTATTCAATAGATTCAAATCGCTGTTATTTTAGTGTATTACGTGCTGCTCTCAGGGCAGGAGTACTCAATGGATTTAAATCGCTGTTATTTTTAGTGTATTACGCGCTGCTCTGAGGGCAGGATTGCTCAATGGATTCAAATCGCTGTTATTTTAGTGTATTACGGGCTGCTCTCAGGGCAGGAGTACTCAATAGATTCAAATCGCTTGTATTTTAGTGTATGACGCGCTGCTCTCAGGGCAGGAGTACTCAATAGATGAAAATCGCTGTTATTTTAGTGTATTACGCTCTGCTCTCAGGGCAGGAGTACTCAATAGATTAAAATCACTGTTATTTTTAGTTTATTACGTGCTGCTCTAAGGGCAGGAGTACTCAATAGATTCAAATCGCTGTTATTTTAGTGTATTACGCGCTGCTCTCAGGGCAGGAGTACTCAATGGATTCAAATCGCTGTTATTTTTGTGTATTACGAGCTGCTCTCAGGGCAGGAGTACTCAATAGGTTCAAAACGCTATTATTTTAGTCTAGTACGCTGCTCTCAGGGCTGAGGTACTCAATAGATTCAAATCACTGTTATTTTAGTGTATTACGCGCTGCTCTCAGGGCAGGAGTACTCAATAGATTCAAATCGCTATTATTTTTAGTGTATGAAGCGCTGCTCTCAGGGCAGGAGTACTCATATTAAAAATAGCTGTTATTTTAGTCTAGTACACTGCTTTCGGGGCTGGAGTACTCAATAGATTCAAATAGCTGTTATTTTAGTGTATTACGCGCTGCTCTCAGGGCAGGAGCCCTCAATGGATTTAAATTAGGGCTGCAACAACTAATCGATATAATCGATAATAATCGATTATGAAAATCGTTGTCAACGAATGTCATTATCGATTAGTTGCTCTGCTTACGTCACGGGGAGCATTTACTGGTGATTGGTTGAAACAGGCCTATCATGATGCGGCACACACGCACACACACGCAAGGTCTCTCTCCCTGTGCCGCTCTGTCGTGCGCGCGCTACACAGTTTGGACTTTGGAGCACTCTCTTCTGTCTCGCATGCGCTCTCTTGCTTGCACGCTCTAGATTCCAAGAGTTTGAACTAATTTGCGGGCATCAGGGAGCCGCTATCAATATGCGGGAGACTCCCGGAACTTCCGGGAGACTTGGGATGTCTGTATTTTGTCTCGGGCATCAGGTTGTGCAATCATTTCGCTCGCAACATAAGTGATGGATTAAAATAGCGCTACGCAGAAATAGGCTAAATTAAAACGGTGTTTAGAAAGTGAAGCACTAAATATAAAGGCAGTTATTAACAGCAGCAGTAAAAGATTGTTTTTTAGTCACTGTAGTCAGTGGTTTTCAGCGAATGCTTGTGCACTAATGCGTCATTTTCTTGTCCTTTTAATCAAGCCTGTTTGCTGCGTCTCCATTCCGTTCTCTTTTTATAGCATTTGTCTTCTATTAAGTTTTAATTGTTTTACAAACGCGATCTACTGCGGCTCTACTACGTTCACAAGCTTTTTTTCAGTCTTTCTATATTTATTTTAGCAATTTATCCTTATAATTAATTGAATCTTAAATAAAAATTAAATGAATTATGTACTTTACATGTTTTTGGGTTCTATCTTCACATCTGAACATGTCTGTGTAAATTAGTTTTTAACAAAAATTATGTTAAAACAATGTTGTATATAATTTAGATTTTTTTGTTTTTCATGGTTGTCAACTTGCCATCAGCAATTATCATTAAAAACAATGCAAATATTGATATTAGCAAAACTCAATGTGTGGCTTTTGTACACTTTTACACATAAATACCATGATTAAGGGTTTTATTTAGTTGTAATAAACAAAAAATCAAATTGAAATTTTATCCGATTAATCGATTAATCGAAAAAATAATCGTCCGATTAATTGATTATGAAAATAATCGTTAGTTGCAGCCCTAATTTAAATCGCTTTTATTTTTAGTGTATTACGCGCTGCTCTCAGGGCAGCCATAGCCTATTCAATAGATTCAACTCGCTGTTATTTTGGTGTATTACATGCTGCTCTCAGGACGGGAGTACTCAATAGATTCAAATTGCTGTTATTTTGGTGTATTACACGCTGCTCTCAGGGCAGGAGTACTTAATAGATTCGAATAGCTGTTATTTTAGTGTATTACGCGCTGCTCTCAGGGCAGGAGTACTCAATAGATTCAAATCGCTGTTATTTTAGTGTATTACGCACTGCTCTCAGGGCTGGAGTACTCAATAGGTTCAAAACGCTGTTATTTTAGTCTAGTACGCTGCTCTCAGGGCTGAAGCACTCAGTAGATTCAAATCGCTGTTATTTTAGTGTATTACGCGCTGCTCTCAGGGTAGGAGTACTCAATGGATTCAAATCGCTGTTATTTTTGTGTATTACGAGCTGCTCCTAGGGCAGGAGTACTCAATAGATTCAAAATAGCTGTTATTTTAGTATAGTACGCTGCTCTCAGGGCTGGAGTACTCAATAGATTCAAATAGCTGTTATTTTAGTGTATTACGCGCTGCTCTCAGGGCAGGAGTACTCAATGGATTTAAATCGCTGTTATTTTTAGTGTATTACGCCCTGCTCTGAGGGCAGGATTGCTCAATGGATTCAAATCGCTGTTATTTTAGTGTATTACGGGCTGCTCTCAGGGCAGGAGTACTCAATAGATTCAAATCGCTGGTATTTTAGTGTATGACGCGCTGCTCTCAGGGCAGGAGTACTCAATAGATGAAAATCGCTGTTATTTTAGTGTATTACGCTCTGCTCTCAGGGCAGGAGTACTCAATAGATTAGAATCACTGTTATTTTTAGTTTATTACGTGCTGCTCTCAGGGCAGGAGTACTCAATAGATTCAAATCGCTGTTATTTTGGTGTATTACACGCTGCTCTCAGGGCAGAAGTACTTAATAAGTTCAAATCTCTGTTATTTTAGTGTATTACGCGCTGCTCTCAGGGCAGGAGTACTCAATAGGTTCAAATCACTGTTATTTTAGTGTATTACGCGCTGCTCTCAGGGTAGGAGTACTCAATAGGTTCAAAACGCTGTTATTTTAGTCTAGTACGCTGCTCTCAGGGCAGGAGTACTCAATAGGTTCAAATCACTGTTATTTTAGTGTATTACGCGCTGCTCTCAGGGTAGGAGTACTCAATAGGTTCAAAACGCTGTTATTTTAGTCTAGTACGCTGCTCTCAGGGCTGGAGTACTCAATGGATTTAAATCGCTGTTATTTTTAGTGTATTACGCGCTGCTGTCAGGGCAGGAGTACTCAATAGATTCAAATCGCTGTTATTTTAGTGTATTACGCGCTGCTCGCAGGGCAGGAGTACTCAATGGATTCAAATCACTGTTATTTTTGTGTATTACGAGCTGCTCTCAGGGCAGGAGTACTCAATAGATTCAAATCGCTGTTATTTTAGTGTATTACGTGCTGCTCTCAGGGCAGGAGTACTCAATGGATTTAAATCGCTGTTATTTTTAGTGTATTACGCGCTGCTCTGAGGGCAGGATTGCTCAATGGATTCAAATCGCTGTTATTTTAGTGTATTACGGGCTGCTCTCAGGGCAGGAGTACTCAATAGATTCAAATCGCTTGTATTTTAGTGTATGACGCGCTGCTCTCAGGGCAGGAGTACTCAATAGATGAAAATCGCTGTTATTTTAGTGTATTACGCTCTGCTCTCAGGGCAGGAGTACTCAATAGATTAAAATCACTGTTATTTTTAGTTTATTACGTGCTGCTCTAAGGGCAGGAGTACTCAATAGATTCAAATCGCTGTTATTTTAGAGTATTACGCGCTGCTCTCAGGGCTGGAGTACTCAATGGATTTAAATCGCTGTTATTTTTAATGTATTACGCAATGCTGTCAGGGCAGGAGTACTCAATAGATGAAAATCGCTGTTATTTTAGTGTATTACGCTCTGCTCTCAGGGCAGGAGTACTCAATAGATTAAAATCACTGTTATTTTTAGTTTATTACACGCTGCTCTCAGGGCAGAAGTACTTAATAGGTTCAAATCGCTGTTATTTTAGTGTATTACGCGCTGCTCTCAGGGCTGGAGTACTCAATGGATTTAAATCGCTGTTATTTTTAGTGTATTACGCAATGCTGTCAGGGCAGGAGTACTCAATAGATTCAAATCGCTGTTAT
This sequence comes from Gila orcuttii, assembly GCA_026230005.1. Classification (NCBI taxonomy): domain Eukaryota; kingdom Metazoa; phylum Chordata; class Actinopteri; order Cypriniformes; family Leuciscidae; genus Gila; species Gila orcuttii. Next base: position 25,351,069 of record JAPDVR010000023.1, read on the forward strand.
TTTAGTGTATTACGCGCTTCTCTTAGGGCAGGAGTACTCAATGGATTCAAATCGCTGTTATTTTTGTATATTACGAGCTGCTCTCAGGGCAGGAGTACTCAATAGGTTCAAAACGCTGTTATTTTAGTCTAGTATGCTGCTCTCAGGGCTGAAGTACTCAATAGATTCAAATCGCTGTTATTTTAGTGTATTACGCGCTGCTCTCAGGGCCGGAGTACTCAATAGATTTAAATCGCTATTATTTTTAGTGTATTATGCACTGCTCTCAGGGCAGGATTGCTCAATGGATTCAAATCACTGTTATTTTAGTGTATTACGCGCTGCTCTCAGGGCAGGAGTACTCAATGGATTCAAATCGCCGTTATTTTAGTGTATTACGTGCTGCTCTCAGGTCAGGAGTAGTCAATAGATTCAAATCGCTGTTATTTTCGTGTATTAGCCTACACGCTGCTCTCAGGGCAGGAGTACTCAATAGATTTAAATCGCTTTTATTTTTGGTGTATTACACGCTGCTCTCAGGGCAGGAGTACTCAATAGGTTCAAATCACTGTTATTTTAGTCCATTTCACGCTGCTCTCAGGGCAGGAGTTCTCAATAGATTCAAATAGCAGTTATTTTCGTGTATTACGCGATGCTTTCAGGGCAGGAGTACTCAATAGATTCAAATCGCTGTTATTTTAGTGTATTACACGCTGCTCTCAGAGCAGGAGTACTCAATAGATTCAAATAGCAGTTATTTTAGTGTATTACACGCTGCTCTCAGGGCAGGAGTACTCAATAGATTCAAATCGCTGTTATTTTATTATATTACACGCTGCTCTCAGGGCAGAAGTACTTAATAGTTTCAAATCGCTGTTATTTTTGTGTATTACGCGCTGCTCTCAGGGCAGTAGTACTCAATAGGTTCAAATCACTGTTATTTTAGTGTATTACGAGCTGCTCTCAGGGCAGGAGTACTCAATAGATTTAAATCGCTGTTTTTTTTAGTGTATTACACGCTGCTCTCAGGGCAGGAGTACTCAATAGGTTCAAATCGCTGTTATTTTGGTCCATTTCACGCTGCTCTCAGGGCAGGAGTACTCAGATTCAAATAGCAGTTATTTTCGTGTATTACGCGATGCTGTCAGGGCAGGAGTACTCAATAGATTCAAATCGCTGTTATTTTAGTGTATTACACGCTGCTCTCAGAGCAGGAGTACTCAATAGGTTCAAATCGCTGTTATTTTAGTCCATTTCACGCTGCTCTCAGGGCAGGAGTACTCAATAGATTCAAATAGCAGTTATTTTAGTGTATTACGAGCTGCTCTCAAGGCAGGAGTACTCATGGCAGGAGTACTCAATAGATTCAAATCGCTGTTATTTTAGTGTATTACGTGCTGCTTTCGGGGCAGGAGTACTCAATAGATTAAAATTGCTGTTATTTTAGTGTATTATGCGCTGCTCTCAGGTCAGGAGTACTCAGATTAAAATAGCTGATATTTTTAGTGTATTACGCGCTCCGCTCAGGGCAGGAGTACTCAATAGATTCAAATCGCTGTTATTTTGGTGTATTAGCCTACACGCTGCTACAGGACAGGAGTACTCAATAGATTTAAATCGCTGTTATTTTTAGTGTATTACACGCTGCTCTCAGGACAGGAGTACTCAATAGGTTCAAATCGCTGTTATTTTAGTCCATTTCACGCTGCTCTCAGGGCAGGAGTACTCAATAGATTCAAATAGCAATTATTTTCGTGTATTACGCGATGCTGTCAGGGCAGGAGTACTCAATAGATTCAGATCGCTGTTATTTTAGTGTATTACACTATTTTTAGTGTATTACTTGCTGCTCTCAGGGCAGGAGTACTACATTCAAATCGCTGTTATTTTAGTGTATTACGCACTGCTCTCATAGCAGGAGTACTCAATAGATTCAAATCGCTGTTATTTTAGTGTATTACGTGCTGCTCTCAGGGCAGGAGTACTCAGTAGGTTCAAATCACTGTAATTTTAGTGTGTTACGCTCTGCTCTCAGGGCAGGAGTACTCAATAGGTTCAAATTGCTGTTATTTTAGTCCAGTACACTGCTCTCAGGGCAGGAGTACTCAATAGATTTAAATCGCTGTTATTTTAGTGTATTACACGCTGCTCTCAGGGCAGTAGTAGTCAATAGATGAAAATCGCTGTTATTTTAGTGTATTATGCGCTGCTCTCAGGGCAGGAGTACTCAATAGGTTCAAATCACTGTTATTTTAGTCTAGTACGCTGCTCTCAGGGCAGGAGTACTCAATAGATTCAAATAGCTGTTATTTTAGTGTATTACGCGCTGTTCTCAGTGCAGGATTGCTCAATGGGTTCAAATTGCTGTTATTTTTAATGTATTACGCGCTGCTCTCAGGGCAGGTTTGCTCAATGTATTCAAGTCGCTGTTATTTTTAGTGTATTACTTGCTGCTCTCAGGGCAGGAGTACTCCATTCAAATCGCTGTTATTTTTGTGTATTACGCACTGCTCTCATAGCAGGAGTACTCAATAGATTCAAATCGCTGTTATTTTAGTGTATTACGCGCTGTTCTCAGGGCAGTAGTAGTCAATAGGTTCAAATCGCTGTTATTTTGGTGTATTACACGCTGCTTCTGTCAGGGCAGTATTACTTAATAAATTCAATCGCTGTTATTTTGGTGTATTACACGTTGCTCTCAGGGCAGGAGTACTCAATAGATTCAAATCGCTGGTATTTTAGTGTATTACGCACTGCTCTCAGGGCAGGAGTACTCAATAGATTCAAATCGCAAATTTTTTTAGTGTATTAAGCGCTGCTCTCAGTGCAGGAGTACTCAATAGATTGAAAACGCTGTTATTTTTAGCGTATTACGCACTGCTCTCAGGGCAGGATTGCTCAATGGATTCAAATCACTGTTATTTTAGTGTATTACGCGCTGCTCTCAGGGCAGGAGTACTCAATGGATTTAAATCGCTGTTATTTTGGTGTATTACGCCCTAGTAACTGCTCTCAGGGCAGAAGTACTCAATAGATTCAAATCACTGTTATTTTTAGTGTATTACGCGCTGCTCTCAGGGCAGGAGTACTCAATAGATTCAAATCGCAAATTTTTTTAGTGTATTAAGCGCTGCTCTCAGTGCAGGAGTACTCAATAGATTCAAATCGCTGTTATTTTTAGCGTATTACGCACTGCTCTCAGGGCAGGATTGCTCAATGGATTCAAATCGCTGTTATTTTAGTGTATTACGCGCTGCTCTCAGGGCAGGAGTACTCAATGGATTTAAATCGCTGTTATTTTGGTGTATTACGCCCTAGTAACTGCTCTCAGGGCAGAAGTACTCAATAGATTCAAATCACTGTTATTTTTAGTGTATTACGCGCTGCTCTCAGGGCAGGATTGCTCAATGGATTCAAATCGCTGTTATTTGTACTGTATTACGCGCTGCTCTCAGGGCAGGTTTGCTCAAAGTATTCAAGTCGCTGTTATTTTTAGTGTATTACTTGCTGCTCTCAGGGCAGGAGTACTCAATAGGTTCAAATCGCTGTTATTTTAGACGTTTTCACGCTGATCTCAGGGCAGGAGTACTCAATAGGTTCAAATCGCTGTTATTTTAGACTATTTCACGCGGATCTCAGGGCAGGAGTACTCAATAGATTCAAATCGCTGTTATTTTAGTGTATTACACACTGCTCTCAGAGCAGGAGTACTCAATAGATTCAAATCGCTGTTATTTAGTGTATTACACGCTGCTCTCAGGGCAGGAGTACTCAATAGATTTAAATCAATGTTATTTTAGTTTATTACGCGCTGCTCTCAAGGCAGGAGTACTCAATAGGTTCAAATCACTGTTATTTTAGTCTAGTACGCTGCTCTCAGGGCAGGAGTACTCAATAGATTCAAATAGCTGTTATTTTAGTGTATTACGCGCTGTTCTCAGGGCAGGATTGCTCAATGGGTTCAAATTGCTGTTATTTTTAATGTATTACACGCTGCTCTCAGGGCAGGTTTGCTCAATGTATTCAAGTCGCTGTTATTTTTAGTGTATTACTTGCTGCTCTCAGGGCAGGAGTACTCCATTCAAATCGCTGATATTTTTGTGTATTACGCACTGCTCTCATAGCAGGAGTACTCAATAGATTCAAATCGCTGTTATTTTAGTGTATTACGCGCTGTTCTCAGGGCAGTAGTAGTCAATAGGTTCAAATCGCTGTTATTTTGGTGTATTACACGCTGCTTCTGTCAGGGCAGGATTACTTAATAAATTCAATCGCTGTTATTTTGGTGTATTACACGTTGCTCTCAGGGCAGGAGTACTCAATAGATTCAAATCGCTGGTATTTTAGTGTATTACGCACTGCTCTCAGGGCAGGAGTACTCAATAGATTCAAATCGCAAATTTTTTTAGTGTATTAAGCGCTGCTCTCAGTGCAGGAGTACTCAATAGATTCAAATCGCTGTTATTTTTAGCGTATTACGCACTGCTCTCAGGGCAGGATTGCTCAATGGATTCAAATCGCTGTTATTTTAGTGTATTACGCGCTGCTCTCAGGGCAGGAGTACTCAATGGATTTAAATCGCTGTTATTTTGGTGTATTACGCCCTAGTAACTGCTCTCAGGGCAGAAGTACTCAATAGATTCAAATCACTGTTATTTTTAGTGTATTACGCGCTGCTCTCAGGGCAGGAGTACTCAATAGATTCAAATCGCAATTTTTTTCAGTGTATTAAGCGCTGCTCTCAGTGCAGGAGTACTCAATAGATTCAAATCGCTGTTATTTTTAGCGTATTACGCACTGCTCTCAGGGCAGGATTGCTCAATGGATTCAAATCGCTGTTATTTTAGTGTATTACGCGCTGCTCTCAGGGCAGGAGTACTCAATGGATTTAAATCGCTGTTATTTTGGTGTATTACGCCCTAGTAACTGCTCTCAGGGCAGAAGTACTCAATAGATTCAAATCACTGTTATTTTTAGTGTATTACGCGCTGCTCTTAGGGCAGGATTGCTCAATGGATTCAAATCGCTGTTATTTGTACTGTATTACGCGCTGCTCTCAGGGCAGGTTTGCTCAAAGTATTCAAGTCGCTGTTATTTTTAGTGTATTACTTGCTGCTCTCAGGGCAGGAGTACTCAATAGGTTCAAATCGCTGTTATTTTAGACTTTTTCACGCTGATCTCAGGGCAGGAGTACTCAATAGGTTCAAATCGCTGTTATTTTAGACTATTTCACGCGGATCTCAGGGCAGGAGTACTCAATAGATTCAAATCGCTGTTATTTTAGTGTATTACACACTGCTCTCAGAGCAGGAGTACTCAATAGATTCAAATCGCTGTTATTTAGTGTATTACGCGCTGCTCTCAGGGCAGGAGTACTCAATAGATTTAAATCAATGTTATTTTAGTTTATTACGCGCTGCTCTCAAGGCAGGAGTACTCAATAGGTTCAAATCACTGTAATTTTAGTTTGTTACGCGCTGCTCTCAGGGCAGGATTGCTCAATGGATTCAAATCGCTGTTACTTTAGTGTATTACGCGCTGCTCTCAGGGCAGGAGTACTCAATAGATTTAAATCGATGTTATTTTAGTGTATTACGTGCTGCTCTCAGGGCAGGAGTACTCAATAGGTTCAAATCACTGTAATTTTAGTGTGTTACGCGCTGCTCTCAGGGTAGGAGTACTCAATAGGTTCAAATTACTGTTATTTTAGTCCAGTACACTGCTCTCAGGGCAGGAGTACTCAATAGATTCAAATCGCTGTTATTTTAGTGTATGAAACGCTGCTCTCAGGGCCGGGGTACTCAATAGATTAAAATCGCTGTTATTTTAGCTTATTACGCGTTGCTCTCAGGGAAGGAGTACTCAATAGATTCAAATTGCTGTTATTTTAGTGTATTACGCACTGCTCTCAGGACAGGAGTACTCAATAGATTCAAATCGCTGTTATTTTTAGTGTATTACGCACTGCTCTCAGGGCAGTAGTAGTCAATAGGTTCAAATCGCTGTTATTTTGGTGTATTACACGCTGCTCTCAGGGCAGGAGTACTCAATAGATTCAAATCGCTGGTATTTTATTGTATTACGCGCTGCTCTCAGGGCAGGAGTACTCAATAGATTCAAAACGCTGGTATTTTAGTGCATTACACGCTGCTCTCAGGGCAGGAGTACTCAATGGATTTAAATCGCTGTTATTTTTAGTGTATTACGCACTGCTCTCAGGGCAGGATTGCTCAATGGATTCAAATCGCTGTTATTTTAGTGTATTACGCACTGCTCTCAGGGCTGGAATACTCAATGGATTCAAATCGCTGTTATTTTAATGTATTACGTGCTGCTCTCAGGGCAGAAGTACTCAATAGATTAAAATTTCTGTTATTTTAGTGTATTACGTGCTGCTCTCAGGTCAGGAGTACTCAGATTAGCTTTTAGTTTTAGTGTACTACGCGCTGCTCTCAGGGCAGTAGTCGTCAATAGATTAAAATCGCTGTTATTTTGGTGGATTAGCCTACACGCTGCTCTCAGGGCAGGAATACTTAATAGATTTAAATCGCTGTTATTTTTAGTGTATTACACGCTGCTCTCAGGGCAGGAGTACTCAATAGATTCAAATCGCTGTTGGTTTAGTGTATTACGTGCTGCTCTCAGGGCAGGAGTACTCAATAGATTCAAATCGCTGTTATTTTTAGTGTATTACGCGCTGCTCTCAGGGCAGGAGTACTTAATGGATCGCTGTTATTTTTTTTGTATTTTAGCTGTCCAGGCGCACCAAACTTACGTGTGAAGCATGTAACAATATAACTGTGACCTTAGTGCTATTTTGTTGTATGACTTGTCAAAGAAATTGTCTGTTTTGAGGGCGTTATTAATGTATTTTAGCTTAAAGATCTTAAGGTTTCTACGAGTAATTCTATTTGTTTACATTGCTACATTGGTAACACTTTAGTCAAGTCAAGTCACCTTTATTTATATAGCGCTTTTTACAATACAAATTGTTTCAAAGCAGCTTTACAGAGATAACAGGAAAGTAAAGTTGTAATAGTATTGTTAAATTCAAAATTAAATGTTAAATGTCCCCAACTAAGCAAGCCAAAAGCCAATGGCGAATAAAGGCGAAAAAAGGCGACAGTGGCAAGGAACCAAAACTCCATCAGGTGACAGAATGGAGAAAAAAACCTTGGCAGAACCCAGGCTCAGTCAGGGGGCCAGTCCTCCTTTGGCCAACAAACGAACAGTGTATGATTATGGTTTAGGCGGCATAATAGGTCAGAAGTCAGATTGGATCAGAACTTTCACAATATTTATCCAGTTCATCTGGTTAGGGGTCGGAGTCATCACGCCGGTATGGAGATGAGTTTGTTGAGGTGTCCATGAGGCCTTCACAGTGTTGATGAGGCTGGCACTTCAGGGATGCGTTGTCGTCGTGTCCATGTGATGGTCCTTCCTCAGATCTGGATATGGCCTGGATCCGGCGGTTTGCGGTAAACCTCGGGATAAACAGAGAGACTAATATTAGCGTAGACGCCATCCTTCTTATGATGTACAAAGTACATCAGGATTTATGGGAAGTGTTCCCGGTTCCGGCTTATCTAAACTATGCAGCCTAACATTGAATTATAGCAATCTATAATGTGTTATGTGTATGCTAAGCCAAAGAGATGTGTTTTTAGTCTAGATTTGAACTGACAGACTGTGTCTGCTTCCCGGACCATGTTAGGAAGATTTTCCAAAGTTTTGGTGCCAAGTAGGAAAAGGATCTACCGCCAGCAGTTGATTTTGATATTCTAGGTATTATCAACTGGCCAGAATTTTGAGATCGCAATAGACGTGAAGGACTATAATGGGTTAAGAGCTCGCTCAAGTACTGCGGAGCTAAACCATTTAGTGCTTTGTAAGTAATCAGCAATATTTTAAAATGTATACGATGTTTAATAGGGAGCCAATGCAGTGTTGACAGAACCGGGCTAATATGGTCATACTTCCTGGTTCTGGTAAGAACTCTAGCGGCTGCGTTTTGAACTAGCTGTAGTTTGTTTATTAAGCATGCAGGGCAACCACCCAATAGAGCATTACAATAATCTAGCCTTGAGGTCATGAACGAATTAACTAATTGTTCCGCATTTGTCAATGAGAGCATATGACATAATTTAGATATATTTTTAAGATGGAAAAATGCGCTTTTACAGATACTAGACACGTGACTTTCAAATGAGAGATTGGTATCAAAGAGCACACCCAGGTTCCTAACTGACGACGAAGACTTAACAGAGCAGCCATCAAGTGTTAAACAGTATTCTAGGTTATTGCATGTGGAAGTTTTTTGTACAATAATTAGAATCTCTGTTTTTTCAGAATTTAGTAGTAGGAAATTACTAGTCATCCAATTTTTTATATCAGCTATGCATTCCGTTAATTTTGTGAATTGGTAAGTTTCGTTAGGTTTTGAGGAAATATAGAGCTGAGTATCATCCGCATAACAGTGAAAACTAATTCCATGTTTCCTAATGATATCTCCTAACGGTAGCATGTACAGAGTGAACAGCAGCAGTCCTAGTACTGAGCCTTGTGGTACGCCATACTGAACTTTTGACCTATAAGACATCTCTTCATTTACTGCTACAAACTGATAACGGTCAGATAAGTATGATTTAAACCATGCTAGTGCAATTCCACTAATGCCAACATAGTTTTCTAGTCTATTTAATAGAATGTTGTGGTCAATGGTGTCAAATGCAGCACTAAGATCAAGTAACACTAATAGAGAGATACAACCACGATCGGGTGATAAGAGCAAATCATTTGTGACTTTAATGAGAGCAGTCTCAGTACTATGGTACGGTCTAAATCCGGACTGAAAATCCTCGCAGATATCATTTCCTTCAAGAAAGGAACACAGTTGTGAGGATACTGCCTTTTCTAATATCTTTGACAGAAAAGGCAAATTCAAGATTGGCCTGTAATTGACTAATTCTGTAGGATCAAGTTGGGTTTTTTTAACAAGCGGTTTAATCATAGCCAGCTTAAAGGGTTTTGGTAGTATCCTAGAGACAAAAACGAATTAATGATATTGAGAAGAGGATCTATGACCTCTGGAAGCATCTCTTTCAATAGTTTAGTCGGTATAGGGTCTAACATACAAGTTGTCAATTTAGATGAGTTAACGATTTTGCAAAAGTCTTCTTCTCTTATAGCAACAAATGAATCAAATTTTTCCTCAGGGAGACTACAAAGCACTCCCTGATGCGATACTGTAGTAGACGGTTACATAGTTATAATTTTGTCCCTGATATTATCGATCTTATAAGTAAAGAAGTTCATAAAGTCATTACTGCTATGTTTCTTGGAAACTTCTGGGCTTGAAGCTTTCTTTTTCGTTACTTTAGCCACTTTTTCAAATAAATACCTAGGATTATGTTTATTTTCTTCTAATAGGGTTGAAAAAATAAGCAGATCTAGCAGCTTTTAAAGCCTCTGTGTAAGCAATCGAGCTCTCCTTCCATGCAATCCGAAATACCTCTAGTTTTGTTTTCTTCTAGTTGCGCTCCATTTTTCTGGCTGCTCTCTTAAGGGCCCGGGTGTGCTCGTTGTACCACGGCGTTGGACTATTTTCTTTAATCTTCTTTAAGCGCAGCGGAGCAACTGTGTCTAAAGTGCTGGAAAAGAGAGAGTTAAAAGTTTTTGTTGTAATATCAAGTTCTTCTAAGCTATCCAGGATGCTGAGATGATGAAACTGATCAGGAAGATTATTGATAAAGCAATCTTTCGTGGCAGAAGTGATAGGTCTATCATATTTATAACACAGAGTCGGATTTGCAGCCTTGGCTAAATGTAATTTACATGAGACTAGATAATGATCTGAGATGTCGTCGCTCTACTGCAGTATTTCAACGGCATCAACATCTATTCCATGTGATAATATTAGATCTAGAGTATGATTACGACAATGAGTAGGTCCTGACACGTGTTGTCTAACTCCAATTGAGTTTACAATCTCTTTAAATGCCAATCCCAATGCATCTTTTTCATTATCTAAATGTATATTAAAATCACCAACAATTAGTACTTTATCTGCAGCCAATACTAATTCTGATAGAAAGTTAGCAAATTCTTTGATAAAGTCTTTATGGTGCCCTGGTGGCCTGTATACAGTAGCCAGCAGAATTCTCAAACATGATTTATCGTTTACACTATACATTTTTACATTAAGCACCAACACTTCAAAAGAAGTATATTTAAAACTAGATTTCTTAGTGGTTTTGAAAATATTACTTTAAATTACAGCAACACCTCCCCCTTTGCCTTTCGGACGAGGTTCATGTTTATAACAGTAATCTTGCGGGTGGACTCATTTAAAGTAATGTAATCGTTTGGTTTTAGCCAGGTTTCTGTCAAACACAGCACATCTAGGTTATAATCTGAAATCATATCATTAACTATGAGCGCTTTTGAAGTAAGGGATCGAATATTCAGAAACCCAAGCTTTATCGTTTGCTCATCTGTATTATATCTGTTTTTTATTTGTTGAACATCAATTAAATTTTTAACCTTAGATAGGTTTGGAAGTTTTTTGTATTTCCAAATTCGGGGAACATACACAGTCTCTATATGATGATATCTAGTTGAAAGAGCCTCTATGTGATGGGATTTATCTGACCTTGGTGACGCGGGGCCGCTAGCAGACGGTCGGTTTAGCCAGTCTGTCTGATTCCTGACCTGAGCCCCAGATTGTCATGTTTTATCTCTAAGACTATGAGCCAAATTACTAGAGAGAAGAGCAGCACCATCCCAGGAGGGATGAATACCATCTCTTTTCAACAGGCCAGGTTTGCCCCAAAAACTTTTCCAATTGTCTACGAATTCTATATTATTTTGCGGACACCACTTAGACAGCCAGCCATTGAATGAACACAATCTACTAGCTATCTCATCACTCCTTCGAACAGGAAGGGGGCCAGAGCAAATTACAGTGCCTGACATCGTACTTGCGAGTTCAAACACCTCTTTAATGTTAATTTTGATTTTAGCACGGCTCTTCGTTACTGTGTTTACCCTGGTAAAAACGTGCATGTGTTTGTTTGTGTCGTGACTGAGTTTTGCTGGCCAAATAGTTGGGCGTGGCCAAAGCCAGTTAAACTACTTATTCTAGGCATTTGCTAATAGTTGTTAGAAGAAGCATTAGAACAACAGGAGAGAACATCAGTCTGTGAGTTTTACTTTCTCATTTGATTTTAGCGCGGCTCTTCGTTACTGTGTTTACCCTGGTAAAAACGCGCGTGTGTTTGTTTGTGTCGTGACTGAGTTTCGCTGGCCAAATAGTTGGGCGTGGCCTGCTGTATTCATTAAATGAGGTATTAGGCGTGTATATAACTGGTTAGCGCACCGCGGCAGCGGTCGCGGCTGCCCTCGTGCGAAGCCCTCGTCGTGTGAAGACCAAAGAGTGTAAAGACCAGCGACTCTACCTGTGCGACTCCACTGAGCAAGGACACCGACAAGGCACTTGAGTATTAAATTCTTCTTGTTTATTTATTGTTGTTTCCTTTCTCTTCTACAACTTTTCGTCAGATCTTTCTGTTTGGGAGCTCCTTTTCACTGTGTTTTCAAATCCCTACTATTACTAACATACGTAAATCAAATGTCACACGTCGGAGGCGGTACACTCCTAACAATCTCCGTACCCTTCCGGTGTCTTCTAATACTTTATTCTCTTTTCCTATTGGTCTCTGGAACTGCCAGTCCGCTGTTAACAAAGCTGATTTCATTACATCTTTTTCAAGTCATTCAGGTCTCAGTCTATTGGCCCTGACTGAGACTTGGATCAGACCAGAGGACACTGTCACACCTGCTGCCCTCTCCACTAACTTCACTTTCTCGCACACCCCCCGTCTGACCGGAAGGGGTGGTGGTATTGGTCTGCTCATCTCAAATGACTGGAAATTTGATTCTTTACCACCTTTATCTGACTACAGCTCATTTGAATCACATTCAATTATCACTAGTCCTATTAAAATCCATTTTGTAGTTGTATATCGTCCCCCAGGTCAACTTGGCAGTTTCTTGGAGGAGCTTGATGTGCTACTCTCATCCTTCCCTGAAGATGGTACTCCTCCTGTAATTCTTGGAGACTTCAACATCCACCTAGAAAAACCTCAGGCTGCCGATTTCCACACCCTGCTTGCATCATCAAGCAGGGTGTGGAACCTCAAACGAGTATCTACTGTGGCTACTCACAAATCAGGTAACCAATTGGACCTTATCTACACACGCTACCGACAATACACTGGTCAGTCCACTGCACACCTCAGATCACTTCCTCCTCACTCTCAACCTCAACCTGCCTCAGAACACAACACACACTCCTCCACATGTCACCTTTCGACGGAACCTACGCTCACTTTCACCCTCTCACCTATCCTCTTTGGTCTCATCCACACTTCCTCCACCTGATCAGCTCTCAACACTAGATACTAACAGTGCAACTGATACTCTTTTCTCCACTTTAGCATCCTGCTTGGACAACTTCTGTCCCCTTTCCTCCAGGCCAGCCCGCGCCACACCCTCTGCCCCCTGGTTATCTGATATTCTCCGCGAACATCGTACTAAACTCAGGGGTGCAGAGAGGAAGTGGCGCAAATCGAAAGATCCGACATACCTGGGTCTTTAGCAATCCCTCCTCTCTTCCTTCTCTGCTAATATCTCTACTGCTAAAATGGCTTACTATCACAACAAAATTTTAAATTCTTCTGACTCTCGCATGCTCTTCAAAACCTTCTCCTCTCTTCTTAACCCTCCTCCTCCTCCTTCATCAACCCTAACAGCTGACGATTTTGCCACATTCTTCATGGAAAAAACAACCACCATCAGCGGCCAATTTACCAATCTAAAAACTGACACACACATCTTACCAACAAACGCACACATTCTACCCTCCTTCTCTCTACTTTCAGAGGCGGAAGTCTCTAAACTCCTCCTTTCCAATCGCCCTACTACCTGTCCGCTTGATCCTATCCCCACTAATCTACTTCAAGCCATTTCTTCCTCAGTTGTACCCACACTCACGCACATCATAAACACCTCTCTTCACACTGGTACCTTTCCCACAGCTTTTAAGCAGGCTCGAGTAACCCCACTGCTTAAGAAACCCAATCTAAATCCAGCACATCTAACAAGTTACAGACGGTATCTCTTCTTCCATTTGTCGCGAAAACACTTGAACGAGTTGTTTTCAACGAGATCTCCTCCTTTCTTACACAGAACAACCTCTTGGACAACAATCAGTCTGGTTTCAAAAGCGAACACTCAACTGAGACTGCCCTGCTCTCAGTAATTGAAGCTCTGAGACTGGCAAGAGCAGCTTCCAAATCCTCAGTCCTCATCCTGCTGGATCTGTCAGCTGCTTTTGACACAGTTAACCACCAGATCCTCCTGTCAATCCTGAAGATGATGGGCATCTCGGGAACTGCACTCCAATGGTTCGAGTCTTACCTCTCAGGTAGGTCCTTTAGGGTGTCGTGGAGAGGTGTGGCATCTAAGACCCTACATCTAGCTACTGGGGTGCCTCAGGGCTCAGTGCTTGGACCACTCCTCTTCTCCATCTACATGACATCACTAGGATCTGTGATTCAGAAACATGGCTTTTCCTATCATTGCTACGCTGATGACACGCAACTCTACCTCTCATTCCAGCCTGACGATCCGATGGTCGCTGCTCGTATCTCAGCCTGCCTGACAGACATTTCTGGCTGGATGAAGGACCACCACCTTCAACTAAACCTTGCGAAGACAGAGCTACTTGTGGTCCCGGCCAACCCAACACTTCATCACAACTTCTCCATTCAGCTAGGCTCGTCATCCATAACTCCATCAAGGTCAGCTAGGAACCTTGGGGTTGTAATTGATGATCAGTTGAAATTCACAGACCACATTGCTAGAACTGCCCGGTCCTGCAGATTTGCCTTGCACAACATTAGGAGGATCAGGCCCTTCCTTACAGAGCATGCTACACAACTCCTTGTCCAAGCAGTTGTTTTATCCAGACTGGACTATTGTAATGCTCTCCCGGCTGGTCTTCCAGCTTGCTCTGTCAAACCTCTACAATTGATCCAGAATGCTGCAGCCAGAGTAGTTTTTAATGAGCCAAAGAGAGCACACGTCACTCCTCTCCTCACAAAATTGCACTGGTTGCCAGTTGCCGCTCGCATTAAATTCAACGCACTGACGTTTGCCTACAGAACAACCACTGGCACTGCTCCCTCTAACCTAAACTCATTACTTCAGACTTATGTGCCATCCAGAAACCTGCGCTCTGCTAGCGAATGTCGTCTTGTGGTACCATCTCAAAGAGGCACAAAATCTCTTTCTCGGACCTTTACCATGACTGTTCCCTGTTGGTGGAATGATCTGCCTAACTTAACCAGAGCTTCTGAGTCAGTAGCCACTTTCAAGAAACTGCTGAAGACGTATCTTTTTCGGCAGCACTTGATTCAGTAGTATTAACACTTTCTCTTCTCTTCTATAAAAAAAAAAAACTGCACTAAAATTAAACTGAGAGGGGTTATAGCACTTACGTATTGTTGTCCTACTGTTAGTTTAACTGCTTCTATTGTTCTCATTTGTAAGTCGCTTTGGATAAAAGCGTCTGCTAAATGAATAAATGTAAATGTAAATGTACTTTTGGTGATCTCCGACTGGCGGAGTCGAACATCATTAGTGCCGACGTGAATAATAATCTTAGATAATTTACGATTAACATTAGCCAGCACTTTTAAATTTGCTTTGATGTCAGGCGTTCTGGCTCCCGGCAAACATGTGACTATGCTGGCTGGTGTCTCTATTTTCATGTTCCGTGTAATAGAATCGCCAATTACCAGGGCACAGTCAACAGAATTCTCAGTCGGTGTTTCACTGAGTGGGGCAAATCGATTTGTTATGGTAATCGGAACGGAAGAGAGTTTTTTTGATCCGCGACTAGAGCGATCTCTCACTAGCCGCGTTTCCACTGTCGGGCCAGGGCCGGGCCAGGGCTAACAGCGAGCCGAGCCGGGCCACTGGCCTCGGGCCTCAAGCACCGGGTTTGCGTTTCCACTGCCGGGCCAGTAGCCCCGCAGCGCTGATCTAAACCCCGCCCTTAACACGCCTTTCTGGATCAAACGTCATACAACCTAACCCATTTCAGCGGGTATTATGAATTTATTATTTTTTTTAGTTAGGAAGATCGCATGTATATTAACTCACCGGCCGTGGCTGCCATAATGTCCCGACTTGTCTCGCCACTAACAGAGGGACTGTGACCCAGCACACTGTCCATTAAGTCGAACCATGGAAAGTTCCTTCTCTCGGCTTCGCTTTGTCCATTGTGCGTTTTAATCGCCTCGTACTGCGTCCGCAACTTTTTTATTTTTTCCCGAACTTAAAGCTTTGTTCGCTGAATGCTTAGCTTCAGCAACGATGTATTTTATAACGTCCTCGTTTCTGCACACGCCGTCAAATTGACGTTGTACCCTTTCTTCTGCCCAAATGCTCAGAAGAGCTTTGGTATCTTCGACAGGCAGTAACGTTACAGGCGATTCTCCATTTCGAGCAGCGATTATTTTGCACTATATAAAAAATTGGCCCAAGGTATTCGACGGGCCAGAAATCCTGGCCGTTAGCCCCGAGTAAGCCCCGCTCAAGCACCGGAAGTGACAGTGGAAACGCGACTGGCCCTGGCACGCACTAGCACGGCCCGGCCCTGGCCCGGCAGTGGAAACGCGGCTAATGTCACCCATTTGCCATGCTGCACAGGCAATAATTCAGCCGGAACCGAATCATGTAAAGAGTTCACTATGCTAGGCGCATCCAAAATAGTATCTAAAGCTCTTGCACACTTACTATCCTCAATGAAAGTTTGGATGCGTGTCTCTAGTTCTGAAATCTTCTCCGTCAGCCTGACTGTTTCCTTGCATTTATCACATATCCTATATTGCCGACGGGGAAGGCTATACTAAACATGTGGCATGAAGTGCAGGTGACAATAACAGGACAAGACATTACGTACCGTGTTTGTTGACTGATTCTTACTCACCTGGGCTTTTATGAACTCAGAGGCGCGGGCGCACGAGAGATAAATAAATAAATAAACTGAGCGCATGGGTGGCGCGTTGACTAGCGAGTTACTAGTGTGTCGTGCTAAGAATAACGGAAGCTAGCGAATGTTAAGTAAGCTGTAATTAGTAGTATAAACAATTAGAAATGATAGTAAATGATGGTTCAAAACAGAAAGAAATACGAAGCTAATACGAGGGAGCTTACAGGCTTTTTTTTTTTTTAACCAGACATATTTATTTGAACCCTTTTTTTTTTTTTTACAAATTACAAATTTTTTTCTTTATTAAATCTTAACGATACAAACAGTAGGAACACACAAATAAGAGTCATTAATACATAAACAAAATATTAGACAATAACAGAGCCAGGGGAAGTTTCACATAAATACATTAAAGATAGAGCATAATTGAATGGTTTTAGCAGCCTTCTTATTTTTTGAATCATATATGGATTTGATGTACTGTTCCATCTCCCTACCAAAAGCAATAAAGGAAAGTTTAGAATTACTAAATTTGGCTTTGTGAATATGATACTTCCCTAAAATTATCAATAGATTAATTAGGTATATTTCTTTCTGTTTTTTACCTTTGTTGACATGGAGACCAAACAGCACATCCCTCCAAAACAAAGAAAAATCAGCGACAAGTTTAACAGTAATGTATCGGGACAGCTCTTTCCAGAAAGTGATGGTGTAGGGACATTGCCAGAACAGGTGTACCATTGTTTCTGGACATACTCCACATAAAGAACAGTTAACACATATGTCAAGCTTAAACCTAAGGAGATATTTCTTAGCAGGATAATACCTATGTATCATTTTGAAAGAGATTTCTCTTACTTTATTCGTAAGAAGGCATTTGTAAGGAAGGTTCCATATATTCCCCCAATTCAGGTTGTCAACAAAATTAGACCAATAGGGAACAACATTAGGGGTGCAGGTGACCTCTCTCTGGAATAAAGAGCGAATATTACGATTATTATTCCTCGTTGTGGTTGCAAAACATGTATTACCAACTGAGGTCAATTTAGGGTCCAAAGCAGGTAGGCAATATGGCTTTCCAGTCCCTTTTAAAAGAGTTAAAATACCAGATGGGATGGCATCCATAACAATTGCAAACTCTCTTGGGATGATTGGAATGCCAAAAGTATGAAGGAATTCAGAATAATTCAGCAATGAACCATTATCGTTTAATAGTTGGGATACTAGAATTATGTTATTATTGAACCAAGTTTTATAAAATAAGGATTTATTCTTGAATTTAATAAGCCGATAATTCCAGATGAAGCACCTATGTGGGGAGAAATTATGTTTGTAGATTAATGACCATGCTAGGAGCATTTGTTTATTGAATTTAGATAAAATTAAGGGGATTTTTTCTATTTTATAATCACATAAAAGTAAAAATTCTAGACCACCAACCTTAGAAAAAATATAGTTAGGAATAAAATTCCATGTAGATGTGGGATTTTTTAGAAAATTCTTTATCCAATTTATTTTAAAAGTATTATTGAGGGTTGTAAAATCAAGAAAGTTTAGACCACCACGTTCAAATGTGTTCATAATAACAGATTTTTTCACATAATGCATCTTGTTTTTCCAAATAAAATTGAAAAGTGACTTATCAATGGAATTACAGAGCTTTTTGTTGACAAACAAGGGGATAGCTGCTTATGTAAGATGGGATAAACCTTCTGCCTTTGTCAACAAAACTCGTCCTTTCAAGGATAAATCCCTCTGCAGCCATTGATTTAACTTTTTCTTTGTCTTATCACTAATTAAATTAAAGTTAACAGAGCATCTCTCAGAGGGGGTACCAGGATGTCATGTTTGGGGGGGCATTTGGCTTGTTTGGGGGGGCAACATAAACAATTGAAAAAATCTGTGCAAAATTAAGCTATACTACACACAATCTGTTTTAGTGCAGATCTTTTTCTAAGCCAGGAACCCAGAGATAGGCACAGGGCCCCTATTAGACTATAGGGCTATCACATAAAAGTTAATCAAACCAGGTCAACATTAATAATATGATGATGATATTATTATTATTGACAGATTCATATATAGCAGAAAGAAGTGAGAAGACGTGCTACACGAGTAGGCTACCGAGAAGGATGAGAGTTTTTTAAATGAATCTGAAGTCACGTTTGTAGACAAGAGGTAAATTAATTTGTTTCTTCTTCTAAACTGTCCCAGACGTAGGTGCTACTTTTAGGGCTTAAATGTTTCGTGAAGTACTCTTAGTAAAACACATTAGGAGTCTAAAGTTATGAGTCACACGCCCATTATTTTTAGGAGTTTCGCCAGTTAGGAGCTACTTGTAGCCTCTTATAAGATTCTTTGTGAATGCGGCCCCAGGTAAACAATTTTGATATGCTCATTTGAACAGTATGAGAACAGTATTTGAATGTTATTCTCTGGTGTCTTTGCACACCGCCCCTCACTCCTGACATGACAGAAGCACCATCATAACACTGAGACACTAAATTGTCACCATTGTAACCCAGGTCAGACAGATTAGACAGAATTTGGTCACACACATACTCAGCATCAAGCTGATTCAATTCAATGAGGCCGATTAGGTGTTCCTCTGGGATTGAGTTGCGGACAAATCTAATGATGACTGACAAATTCTCAATGTTACACCGATCCCTGGTACCATCACTTTTAATACAGGAGAGTCAGCCTCCTCATATTTGGTCTGGATGTCTTTTAGTACCATTTTGGCAAGAGTTTGAATTATCTCGTTCTGAATCAAATTGGACGTGTATTTCGCGTTTTCGGGAATGCTTTTTGCAATCTCTGCGAGTTTAGGGTCTTTTTGGAGGGTGTAATCAAATAGCCGAATTAAAAGACCTTCCTCATCCCCACCCCCGTGATGGTGCCCACGTAGAGCAAGTTCATTAACCGCCAGAAACTGAATAACTTCCCCAATACTTTTTACATAATATCTGTTTTTTTCTATGTGAGTTTGACCAAGCTGGTGAACAATGGTATTATCGGTCTCTGTCCGGTACTGGTATTCCTGCCACGCAGATATGGCTCTGACATGCGCAGTGCCGGAGGCATGTTTCTGAAAACCACTGCTTTTTATCAGCGCTTTTTTCCAATTGGTGTAGCCTACTTTTGTGAATGCGTCATCTCTTTCTGAATTGGAGACACTAAATTTACGGCAGGGAAAGCAAAAGCTGGCATCACGTAAGAGAGAATATTCGAGCCATGGTCGAGACTGATACCAGCCCGCATTGAAACACCTGAGAGCCTGTCCAAATGGGCGCTTAGGATAGCTACTTAGCTTGGGCTGGGATGGGCTATACAAATCTAAGTCAGGGGGAACAGACACGCTAGAGCTGGAGGAGGATTGTCTGTTTTGGGGAGGGCAGAATGTTGCTGGCTCCGACAAAGATGCAGAGCTGGAGGATGGTGCATGTGGATTTTGTGGAGGACATGCGTTTGGAGGATTTACCCCTGTGGATGCAACAAGGCTCTGCTCGGTGTCGGAAGCAGAGGTACTGGGCTTGTCAAAGGCAGCATGTTCACTGTTGCTAGCAGGTGAGCTGAGCTCAACAGAGACAGCTTGTATGGAGGGCGAAGGACAAGGTGCCTGTTTTTTTAATGAGCCACTTATGCATTTTTTATGTTTAATAAAAACTGGTCTAATTATTAAATCCAAAAGCCTACTTCATTGACTTCAGTCAGTCAGTGCCAACTTCAGTGACTAGAGACTAGCAACTTAAGTGAGTGACTAGCAGCTAGCTAAGCAGCCTGAGCTACCCAACAAATTAATAGCCTGCTAAAATGACAAAAAAAGTGCACACAAAACTTAACTGTTCAACCACAAGAATTTCAGGAAAAGCTTATAAGTACACACTAGCATTAAATGAGAAAAGAACAAAGTTGTGATCAGTGAGACTTTTAACACGAGCTGCCAACAGATTCAAAATCTATATCGTCTGTGTGCAGAGTGACTGTGACTGCTGCGCTCTCTGGTTGTTAAAGTGATCCGGTAGCAGACTGACACACCCCCAATAACGGCCAATAGAAAAGCAATAGGTTAAAAAAAAATTAATGAACGTTCTGGTTAGGACTGTTCGTTTTTTATTTAAGGAGCTACTGGAGGGGTTTTGAGATCTATAGTCAAAATAGACTTAGATAAATGTATTTAATTGCATACTTATATTTTTCACAGTCATCCTTTTACTTTAAGACCGGGGTAAAGCAAGGAAGACTACAATTTACCTCAACAAGGCGACATAATGAACGATACTAGTCTCATTCGTGGAGGTGGAAAAACAAGTTCTTTGTGAAATGCAGGATTTATTGTATTAAAATTTAAATGCAAAAGAAAAGGTATGAGTCTGCTGTTTTTGTCAATTTTAAGTTTTAATTTAAAATGTTTGCGAATCAGATTTTAATAAATGCATGGTTAAATATTTTACCACTTGCTTGAGCAACTAAATATATTCTATATATAGCATACGCACTGCACACGGCTTTCTCTCATTCATCATTTGGCCATTTCAGTAGATTTACTCACTAACATTGTTGTGGAAACACATTAAGCGCATGGAAACTAAAATATGATATAGTATAATATGATAGTATCGTGCTACAGCGCACATTCTATCAGCTGCAGTCCCAATACTCGACGTACATTCACATCACATGTTAATGCAGCGGTAGAGTTAAACTCACAGGACACTGCACTTATTCGCAATCACAAAAGTTCATTATTTGCTCGTGCTTTAAAGCAGGGATCACCAACCCTGCTCCTGGAGAGCTACTGTCCTGCAGACTTCAGTTCCAACCCTGTTCCAACACACAAGCATGTAATTATCAAGTAACCCTGAACCGCTTGATTAGCTGGTCCAGGTGTGTTTGATTGGGGTTGGAGCTAAAATCTGCAGGACAGTAGCTCTCCAGGAGCAGGGTTGGTGACCCCTGCTTTAAAGCTTTGACAGGTAAACATTGCACAAAATATGCACAAAACAATCCACTTTTATCTTAATTTATCATCAGATGGACAGATAATTTCTCAGGGGAGGCAGGGCTTATCCTAGGGGAGGCACTGCCTCCCCCAGCCTCCCCCTAGACACGCCCCTGGCATCTCTCCTCCTCATTTTTCATTACAGTAATCCCTAGATAAGTGATCTTATCTTTGATTGGAATGCTACAGATCCGGGAAGTGTCGCTTTCTTTAAGGGAAAAAAGCTCACACTTCTTCAGATTCAAGCAGAGTCCAGAAGCTGTGGAAAATAATTCTATTGTTTTGATAGCAATTGGCACTTGGCTGGCATTTTTTAAAAATAATGTAGTATCATCTGCTAGTTGGGTGAGGATAACTTCTCTTTCTGCAATTGAAATTCCTTTTAAAGCACTATTTTTAATATGGGTGGAAAGAAGTTGAGTACATAAAATGAATAGGTAGGGGGAGGCAGGGCAGCCCTGTCGGATGCCTCTGTGCAGCTCAAATCTCGGCGATGTCCCATTTTTTAGTCTGATAGAGCTATTGCCTTTGCAGTACATTGTACTAACAGCTTTACAAAAAAAACCCCACCAAAACCAATTTTCTCAATAGTTTGAAATATAAAGTTGTGCTCTACTGTGTCAAAGGCTTTATAGAAGTCCAAGAAAAGGATAAAACTATCATCAGGACATAAAAATGAATAATCAATTATATCTAAGACAAGCCGAATATTGTTTGAGATGTGTCTTTTTCTCATGAATCCTGATTGGACTTAATCAATAATAGGGTCTAAAACATTTTTTAAACGTTTTGCAATAATTGAGGCAAAAATTTTATAGTCAGTGTTAAGTAATGAAATAGGGCGCCAATTATCTATAAACAGAGGATCCTTTTTAGGTTTGGGGATTAACGTAATTAAGCCTTGGGTCAGCGAAGGGGGTAGAGAGCCTTTTTCAACACTTTCTAATAATACTTCAAGCAGAAAGGGAGCTGAATCTTGTGTAAAAGCCTGATAAAATTCTGCAGAGAGGCCATCAACTCCAGGAGATTTGTTAGTTTTACAATGTTCAATTGCAAATGTAATTTCCTGCAAAGTTATAGGGTCATCGCAGAGTTTCCTATCATCTTGAGAGATAGGAGTGACGCTAAGAGAGTTCAAGAATGTAGTGGTTGATTGATGGCAATATTTGGATTTGTATAAATTTCTATAGAAATCCGCACAGAAAACACCTATACTCTTTGGATTATCAGTTAAGCTTACAGCCTCGAAGCAGACAAAACTCACAGCACAGCAGGCAGCGAGGCAGACAGGAGCAATCGATCAGCGATCAGCGAATCCCAGTATGAGAGGCAGCAGATCTTTACAATAAGGTTTCATTAATGTTCCTGGCACCAAGTTTACTCCACAAAAGAAAGTAGTCCAGGAAATATTTGATAATGAGGATGTTCATTGTTTAATATCCAAAACTGAAGTCTGCAGTTGAAATACATTTTACGTTGTTGTTTTTTAATGACTGTCAGTGTACATTAAAACCAAAATCTTTATGTATTTCAATTGCAGGAAGACGTACGCTTCGGGTATTTAAGGAGGAACTGGCAGACATTTGGCAAGGCGACCCATGACCTTGGGCCTGGTTTAATGGGAAGCACATTCAAGTTCAACGACATTTTACACGGGATAGTTTTATAAACTTTCGTCGGAGACAAGTGGGATTCACTGATAATCCGCTGTTACTGGTGAATGGGGCTGAACGACTATCTCCCGCCTCGCCATTCATCCTCCCTTCGCGCCGACAACTGGTGCCATCATCGGCAGTGCGTGCCCACCGATGAGTGTAAGTTGCCTTGTGTGCTTATGTTATAATTATAGTAGGTAGTCCACAGTAACTCTACTAAATTCATCCATTCCAGCTGTAGCGGTGACAGTTGAGTGTGGCGACGGCAGCTTCCCGCGAGTGGGCGTGGTTTCAGCACAGCCAGCGGACACGTCCCCAGCGTTTGAGAGCAGAGACTACTGCTCATTTTTTCAAGATTTTGATAGCTTATTTTATGTACTTGCCGGCTTTTTTATCATTCAAATTTGGCTGGGTGGCTAATAACACATTTTTCTGTGGTGTGACAAACTCAGAACACATACTTAATTTTGACTTTACAGGGACTTTAATGATACATCTTTGCTCTGCATTTTTTGTGATGTTGCTGTATTATAAATTTAATTAACTGGGAATGTTTTGTAATAGTATAAAAAAGGAAAGTCATAATTAAATGTGAATTGATTATTTTATTGTAATATTAGACTAATATTAAAAGACCATTCAATAAAAAATATAATTAGTGAAATGATTATTTACAATCAACATTTGTTCTTTCATTTTGTTCTTATACAAAGAATCTCCACAACAGTCATTGAATGAAAAGACAGTAAAAGCAAGGTAAAACAGGGTTCCTACGCGTTTTCCATTTCAAAATTCCATACTTTTCTAAGGCTGGATTAGGGTTCAGGCTGCAGGATTGCCAAATGACTAAAGGAATGTTTCTGTCAGGACAACTGACGCTACGCTTGATTATCAGTAACGTAATAGAGGCCCGCGGGGTGATATTTTGTGGCCCCCTACTTGACATTATGTTTAATGTTAGTGCGGCCCGTCGTTGCGTGTGCCGCGTTTTTTTTTTTTTTTTTATCCCTTATGGGCTACCATAGATAGTCTCGTGACAGCTTACGGTGGGTTTGTTGTCAATAGTTGTCATAGACAACCGTGAAGTACAAACATACTGCGCCTGGAAAAACTGAGCGTGTCGCTTAAATTATGAGCGCGCTTGCCGCGCGCCTACATTTGAAATAACGAACTTGAGCGCACAAAATATGTGAGCGCGAAATGTGTGACACTAATCAGGCCACGAGCTACTGGTAGCTCGCGAGCGACGTGTTGGAGACCCCTGCTCTAAAACAATGTGAGAACAATCATTTTGAGCTTGTAATATGTGTCCAACAGGTTGATAAGAAGGTTTGCTTTGATTTGTGCAAAGTCAGTAATTTGCCTGAGACACTATACATGTGTAGAAAGAATTCAACAAGACGGGCAGACATGACTGCAAATATTTGTATTTCAAAAGCAATAATTGTTTTTCTAAGTATAATAAAAGGAAATGTGCCTTCCAAAAAAACATTCAACATCATTAATGTGTTGTATAAAGAAAATAAAAAGGACATGAGCAAATATAAGTATCACAAAGATGTGTTATAAGGAAAAGACAAAGAAAGTTTGTAAAATGAACTTCAACTGTCAGAAGGACAGCTCATGAAGAAACAATCATGTACAGAAAGGAATGTTAAAATTCAGAGGAACAGTTCAGAAGAAACGTAATAATAAAGCTTGAGAAGATTGGATCAGTTGTGTTCCTTTTTTGGAATACTTGAATACTATTTTTTGTGGAATACTTGATGCGGCCCAGCCTGACCCAGACTCTACCTCCAGCGGCCCCCAGTTAAGTTGAGTTTGAGACCCCTGGTTTAATGGCAATATGTGGTTATGGTTACACTTAAAATAGTTACAAAATAGATGAGATGATAACTTCTACCATTAATTGTACCCAGCATATATGTAAAATGTTACCTGAAAGATAGAGAGTGTAGAGTAAGAGACAAAGAGAGAGCCAGAGACTGAAAGGGCCAGAGCAACCCAAATGTGAGACGTTCAAACAGACGAATCAGTTAATTACAATTTCCCCCATTGTACTAAATGTGTGACGATTCAAAGACCTCCCAATGTACACACATTTCGGACTACAGGCCTTGTGCACTCTTTAAATTACAAGTCCTTGTTTCTCTGCAATACTCAGTGAGAAAATTAAGTGTTTGCACATAGATCCGCATTAGGATTTATGCATCACAAACTCAACTCTGTGAGACTGTACGCTTGTATCAGGTGGAACCAAACATTCTCCATCTTTGCATCCAGGCCTTTTGTAATCATAGACTGGGCAGCATCAGAGGCCTCTTCAGTCTTAGCTCCTTTGATTCATCCAGTTTCTGCCAGCTCAGTCAGGTAACGGAAGAATGAGATAAAAGAACAAGTAAATAATAGACCGAAAATAAATGGTCTACTAATGAAACGATTAAACGATGATAACAATGAAACGATTAAAAATAATCAAATACCCTTAAAATTGTGTATAGATTTACTAGACTATAAAACCAGCAAAAAATAAACTGGAAAAAAATACCAAAATATCAATACTATATAGAACAGTTACACTTTTTTTTTTACAGTATGTGCACTTACATGTACTTTACAGTGTACTTACCTAAGAAAGTACTAGGTAATGTAAGGTGAGACATAGTAACAGGGTAATAACAAGGTAGTCACCCTGAACCTACCCCCAAACCTAACCTTAACCCATGTTAACCCACTTACATGGGTTAAGGTTAGATTTGGGGGTGGGTTCAGGGTGACTACCTTGTTATTACTTAGTTACTATAATATGTACATAACATAGGGAACAGGAAAATAAAGTGATACCTATAGAACAAATGAGGGGGGAAATATTTTGTACATTGTATATTATGGGATTGTGTTACAACTTTGCTTTAGTTTTACAATAGTGATGCCCTTAAGAATTCTCTGGGAGGTGACAGCTATGTTAACTGAATGTTTTTATGAGTGTGTTTTTTATAGCAGCACATAGTACCAATACAAAATTCCTGCAATACCTGAATATTTCATTTAAATATTTCATAGTTTTTTGTGACACTGGCAAATTCTTCTCCAACGGAGAAGACCTGATTCAAACTTAAAACAAACAGATGTTAGGAGTAGACTAGACCCATGGAAATTATGTTTTTATTTATTTTATTATAATTTTTTATAATAATTTGTTACATTTATATAACGCTTTTCGGGGTACTCAAAGTGCTTTACATGGAAGGGGGGAATCTCCTCAACCACCACCAATGTGCAGCACCACCCGGACTGCAGCAATGCTGCACCAGAACGCCCACCACACACCAGCTTGCTGGTGGAGAGGACACAGTGATGAAGCCAATCAGTGTATATGGGGATGATTAGGAGGCCATGATGGACAGAGGCCAATGGGCAAATTTGGCCAGGATGCCGGGGTTACACCCCTACTCTTTTTCGAAGGACATCCTGGGATTTTTAATGACCACAGATAGTCAGGACCTCGGTTTAACATCTCAATGAATGTTGAATACTAAATGCTTTAACTAAAATAACAGTGATTTGAATCTATTGACTACTCCTGCCCTGAGAGCAGCGTGTAATACACTAAAATAACAGCGATTTTAATCTGTTGACCACTACTGCCCTGAGAGCAGCGCGTAATACACAAAAAATAACAGTGATTTGAATCTATTGAGCAATCCTGCCCTGAGAGCAGCATGTAATACACTAAAATAACAGCGATTTGAATCTACTGACTACTCCTGCCCTGAGAGCAGCGCGTAATACACTACAATAACAGCGATTGAGTACTCCTGCCCCGAGAGCAGCGCGTAATACACTAAAATAACAGCGATTTGAATCCATTGAGCAATCCTGCCCTGAGAGCAGTGCGTAATACACTAAAATTAACAGCGTTTTGAATCCATTGAGCAATCCTGCCCTGAGAGCAGCGTGTAATACACTAAAATAACAGCGATTTGAATCCATTGATCAATCCTGCCCTGAGAGCAGCGCGTAATACACTAAAATAATAGCGATTTGAATCTATTGAGTATTCTTGCCCTGAGAGCAGCGTGTAATACACTAAAATAACAGCGATTTGAATCTATTGAGTATTCCTGCCCTGAGAGCAGCGCGTAATACACTAAAATAACAGCGATTTGAATCTATTGACCACTACTGCCCTGAGAGTAGCGCGTAATACACTAAAAATAACAGTGATTTGAATCTATTGAGCAATCCTGCCCTGAGAGCAGCATGTAATACACTAAAATAACAGCGATTTGAATCTACTGACTACTCCTGCCCTGAGAGCAGCGCGTAATACACTAAAATAACAGCGATTGAGTACTCCTGCCCTGAGAGCAGTGCGTAATACACTAAAATAACAGCGATTTGAATCCATTGAGCAATCCTGCCCTGAGAGCAGCGCGTACGTAATACACTAAAATAACAGCGATTTGAATCTATTGAGTATTCCTGCCCTGAGAGCAGCGTGTAAAGCCTCGTACACACCGGGACGAATATCGGCTCGCGTTATTCGTCAGCGTTTTTCAACGCGTTTTTTGTGTTCACACCCAAGCGATTTTCACTGACGATGAGCCGAGTGAACATGCAAATTTATTCCCTGACATTAGATGGCGCTTAATGTAAAACAGAAATACCCCGGTCCACAAAGTGCTTCTGACACTCGCTTGTCACTCAGAAGAAGAGAGCAAGTTTGTCGCGTTTGTCATATAGTTCTTTATTCTCGTTGGTGTCTCTTTATAAAGACACCAACAAGACCAGCAGCTCTACATTCATCTGGCCTTGCATCTTCCTCGTCTTATTTCTTCCCGGCAGAGTGTAGTAGACGCTGTATATCTTCTTCGTCATTACGTATGTGTGCTCGGCAAGACCGTTTTGTGTTTGAGCGCCCCCAAGTTGTGTTTTACTGTAACTTCAGAAGCTCCAGACACGTGAGCAAAAGCGCCAATCTCATTGGTCGGATAGTTTTTGACGCGGCGCGTCAAACCAAAAAAACGAACCCGAGGCGTTTTTAAAAAAATGACGCTTTTACGCGTGGCGTTTTACGCGTCGGTGTGCACACTCACATTGGCGCCCATTGTTTAGTCACGAGGCGTTAAACGTTGCCGAATATCGCACGCGAAATTCGTCCCGGTGTGAACAGGCCTTAATACACTAAAATAACAGCGATTTGAATCTATTGATTATTCCTGCCCTGAGAGCAGCGCGTAATACACAAAAAATAACAGCGATTTGAATCCATTGAGCAGTCCTGCCGTGAGAGCAGCACGTAATACACTAAAATAACAGCGATTTGAATCTATTGAGTACTCCTGCCCTGAGAGCAGCGCGTAATACACTAACATAAGAGCGATTGAGTACTCCTGCCCTCAGAGCAGCGCGTGATACACTAAAATAACAGCGATTTGAATCTATTGAGTACTCCTGCGTCCTGCCCTGAGCAGTGCGTAATACACTAAAAAGAACAGCGATTTGAATCTATTGAGTACTCCTGCCCTGGGAGCAGCACGTAATAAACTAAAAATAACAGCGATTTTAATCTATTGAGTAACCCTGAGAGCAGCGCGTGATACACTAAAATAACAGCGATTTGAATCTATTGAGTACTCCTGCCCTGAGAGCAGCGCGTAATACACTAAATTTGAATCGATTGAGTACTCCTGCCCTGAGAGCAGCGTACTAGACTAAAATAACAGCGATTGAGTACTCTTGCCCTGAGAGCAGCGTGTAATACACTAAAATAACAGCGATTTTAATCCATTGAGCAATCCTGCCCTGAGAGCAGCGCGTAATACACTAAAACAACAGTGATTGAGTACTCCTGCCCTGGGAGCAGCGCGTAATACAATAAAATAACAGCGATTTGAATCTATTGACTACAACTGCCCTGAGAGCAGCGCGTAATACACTAAAATAACAGCGATTGAGTACTCCTGCCCTGAGAGCAGCGTGTAATACACTAAAAATAACAGCGATTTGAATCTGAGTACTCCTGCCCTGAGAGCAGCGTACTAGACTAAAATAACAGCGATTTGAATGTATTGAGTACTCCTGCCCTGAGAGCAGCACGTAATACACTAAAATAACAGCGATTTGAATGTAGTGAGTATTCCTGCCCTGAGGGCAGCACGTAATACACTAAAATAACAGCGATTTGAATCGATTGAGCAATCCTGCCCTGAGAGCAGCGCGTAAAAATATCAGCGATTTGAATCTATTGAGTACTCCTGCCCTGAGAGCAGTGCGTAATACACAAAAATAACAACGATTTGAATCCATTGAGCAATCCTGCCCTGAGAGCAGCGCGTAATACACTAAAATAACAGCGATTGAGTACTCCTGCCCTGGGAGCAGCGCGTAATACACTAAAATAACAGCGATTTGTATCTATTGAGTACTCCTGCCCTGAGAGCAGCGTACTAGACTAAAATAACAGCGATTTGAACCTTGAGTATTCCTGCCCTGCATGCTAGGGCGGGAGATGTATCAGTTTGACCGTTGAAATGTTGCGGAGATTTTAACGAGTTCTGTTGTCGCATATCATTTTCACACACAGCGAGGTAGCATTGGAAAAGCATGTTTTTCACCAGTTACCCCCTATAGCAGCTTTGTTGCGGTCAACTGATTAAACAGTCGAATCAAAATGCATACAATACGATATTTAGACGATAATTATTAGTTCTGTACAGTTTAATGTTCGCTGATTATCCTAATAAACGTTAAGAGATGATGAATTTTAACAAATATAGTAAAATCACTTACCTTGCAATAAAAGCTTCCTCCCACAAACATCTGTTTGTCTTGTATTCTGACTAATCCCTCCGCAGAGTCCGCACGTCCAAACGTCTTGACCCCACCTTTGCTTAAGTTTCATTGGTTGAAGCTGTAAACCAATCATTTTCCTTTCTGCCCTCAGAACATGTTTGAGTAAGTAAAACTCCCATCTTCAGTACAGCCCTGGAGCTGTCATTAATGTAGTCATGTAGAACTATGAGATGTAGCTCTTTACAGACCTTACATGGATGCTTGAGGTTGCAGGCTTCTACTGCATGTGCCAGACCTAATTATTTTAATTGAACACTATCACTTGGGATAGGTAGTAAGGTCTCTAGTGCTCTTAAATTTATTTGGGGTGCCCAGTCATCACCCAAGCGTCTACACGTCGACACTTTATAAATATCTGGGGCGTCTACACATCGACACCCAAGCGTCTCCAAATCGACACTTAATATCTGGGGCGTCTACCGT
Organism: Gila orcuttii; assembly: GCA_026230005.1. Lineage (NCBI taxonomy): Eukaryota > Metazoa > Chordata > Actinopteri > Cypriniformes > Leuciscidae > Gila > Gila orcuttii. The sequence goes on from JAPDVR010000023.1 coordinate 25,381,049, forward strand.
CGACACCCAATAACCTTTATACTCTAGCTCTTGCGTCTTCCGTTGACAACTGGTCGAGTTCCCTAGACTCTAACTTGTTTACTTGGTTCCCTAGTCTAACCTGTTGCGCAACAGAAAATAACAGACAGACCTCAGCAAATGTTCTTTAAATGCTTTAATCACGGCCAGGAGAGTTCTCGAGCAGTTCTCAGAGAATCTCCCTAGAAGAAGCAAGGCCGGTGGATCTCTGACAAATCCCATTGAGAATCCCACCAGTGAACACTAATACAACCGTTTTTATAATGTAACATGATACATCACCATGAGTTCTCAAACCCAGACATCTCAAAACAGAATCATCATGACTAGCATGTCACGCTCTTAATCATCATGATTGGTTACATTGTCAAAGCAAGTCCCCCCTTTCATTACCCTTTGTTAGTAACATCAGCAAAAATATCCTGTATCATCAAAAACATTGTGAGGGGTTAATATTTTAATCAATCATTTCACAATATAACGGTTAGTCCAATTTCATAGTTCCTTTTACCAAAGTTATATTAGGTCAAATGTTTAGGAGGTTAGAGTTCATCTGATGGCTACATCCTAGAGGAAAAAGGAAGTAAGCTCAATTTAGATTGATTGTTAGAATCAGGAATGGAAGTTTTAGTCATCTTCAGACATAAGACTAAAGGAAGTGTAAGAACTTATCACGAGATGTTAGTATAATTCATATCTTTGTGGTGTAACGACAATGAGTCTTACATTAAATGCATTAACATTAGCTCAAATGATATATATAGGGAATTTTAATAATTAATCATGAATATGATTAATATTGCATATTACAGTTAAATTATCGAAGTTGAAAATATATCGATTGTATATATGAATGATCAATCACAACGAATTATAATTCCTCATTCATATATCAATGGTCCCTTTCCAGATCGATTATATGAGATAACCTTTAATGGAATTAATTTAGCACTGGAACAATCTGTTTGTCCAGCAAACGGCCGTAAGATTAACTTATCAACTTCTCAACAAAGTTATCCCTTCTTATAAACTCCAAGAAATATCAATCTTCTGGCCGTAAACATTAATTTTCCTGTGTTTAGAAGATTAAACTACTCAAAGTAGTCCATAATAAAAGCTTTTGTAGCTAAAGGATCAACATTTCATTGACTTTGTAATACGAGCATTTTAGAAAATTAGCAATCAAGAATATAATGGTTTTAATAAAATTAAACTACGGATACAGAATTCTACATTTAAACACGGGATACATGTATGTACAGTAAACAGTAAACTAATGAGACAGACGAATAACGAACAGGAGTGAGAGAGAGAGATTGGGAGAGAGAGAGAGAGAGAGAGAGTAAGAGGATGAGAAAGTGAAACTAACGGTCAGGATGAGAGAGATCACCGGGGTGATCGCAGCATGGCAAAAATCACAGACAACGTAACCCTTAGAGAGACAACAAGAAATCACATCAATCAAATCAAATCAATAACCTATACTTGCGTATGGTTCTCTTTGTGTTGCTGAGGAACGCAGAGTCGTGTGCGTGTTTGTCCTTCGGCGCTATAGGCTTGTTCTCTCGTGTCTTCCGGGGCGAGCAGACTCGCGGGAAGTTTTAAAGGTTCACCGAACGTGAAGTTACCAAGGAAATAGTTCAGAGTTCATCTCCCTCGGGAGGGAGAGGCAAAAATGAGACTGAAACTTAGTAAAGACAGGAAAAACGGAGATGAGAGCTCACACTCCCATCTTCTTCCGTTGAGCGCAGCTTGCGTGTTTCCTTTAAGAGCCGCAGGGATTTCAAAGAGTCCTTTTAAAGTTGAAGTTGCAGGCTGTTCATTTCACTGAACGTAGGAAAGGTCCGAAGACGAAAATAAAGAAAAGACTTAAAGAAAAGAAGATAGAAACGGAGGAAAACTCCCTAACGGGAGTCCTGGGTCTTCTCTCTGGAAACGTAAGTGCTCTCTAGTGCTCTGTGAGAAACTTCTGTGTCAGTCTCTTATGGAGAGGAGGGGTTCACGCCTGCTTTGCGTACATGAACCAATTATCTTAGAGTATCTCGAGCGGGAAAAGTTCTTCTTCGTCTTGTCAGGATAATTTATGATGGTATGAAATTTTGTCATTTCTACCCAGAAAGATTGTACACACAGAACAATACATTTTACTGTAATATCCTATGTATGACTTGTTTAGTCAAAACAAGACGGTCAAACAGGTACCAAGAATGGCCGGAAAGAGTAGAAGAAACATAAAGTTACATTCATATGCAGAATTACACACATTTAATGTTCACTCACATGACTATAAAGCCAGAATACCGGCTACCATGACCTAGGAAAGATCAAATTCATGTTTATACATTTCTTAAGTGGTTATACTTATAGAAAATATAAGATTGGAGAGTCTATTCCTCTTTCTTTATCAGAATTCAAGTGGGAGTTGTGATTCCCTTGGAATTCCTTTTGGGGGTCATAAAGTTTTATGACCTAGCAAGAGGGAGAGTTACAGAAGATAATCCTGTTAGGTAATCTTTGTTTAGAAATACACTTACGATTCGAAGTTACAGACCAGTCTCCAATTACACCCATAGAATAAGACAAAACTAATTAGATATGCATGCATACAGGAAGGTCAGATACAATTCTGTGTTATATACATTAAGGACATTTCTATCCTAAGTTGCACACAAAGGACGTTTGTGTGCGGGTATGTGTGGCGTGTGTGTAAATCCACTTATCAGTCTATGGAGACATAATAATTGATGAGGGGGGGAAAAACTAGCTTGAGACCCTTGTTGTAAACCTTTTTTTCTTCTTAAGTGTAGGAGACTCAGAAGTGAAGAACCAGGAGACGTTGGTAGTATCTTCAGCAGGATTCTTTATTGAGAACACGAGCTGTCGGTAGCTGTAGTCACCAAGTCTAACTAAGGGAACTTTACATTGTAGTTTATATACATTTCAAGGGGGAGGGATTACATTGTGATGAACAAAGCATGTAAATGAGCTGAGACATGAGAACAGAACGGTGCAGGACTTCTCGCACTGAGACGAGAACTCCAAGACAAACGGTCTCAGTAATAAAATAGCAGGTGTTCAAACTTGCTCAGCATGAGTTTCACCCGGTGAGACACGGGAACAGGAAAGGCCTAGCCTTCTCGTAATGAGATGGGAAAGTCAGGAATATCCCGCTGGGAACCCCTACCGAGATTTCCTGGTCTCATCATTTATAAACTTTCTCAATATAAAATACTATTGTATTAGAAATCTAAATTAAACATTTAAATAAAATTTGTAATCCTACATTTCCCCCTTTGAGAGTTCTAAATAACTCTCACAAAATACAAATTTAAACAATTAAAAGTTCATTCTTGTAACTTGCGTAAGTTACAGGCACATAGCTTGCTCTGTGTTGATGTTTCTGCAATTGCATGTTGACACAGAAACAAAACATGCAATTCCGTGAGTCTTTTCTGGTTGGAACTGTGATTTTCTCGTGATCACTCAAGTTTCTGAACCATGAAGAATTATCTTCAGTCATATTGTTGTAATTTTGCTGAAAGATGAAGAATGTCTTGTTGGACCACCATGTTTGGGCACAAATGAGTCCTGGAATGCAGCCATCTTCGGATGTGACATGCAAAAGTTCTTTCCAGCAAACAATGCGTTTTTGACATATTCATCAGCTCTAAGAATATGTTGTTTCTGGAGTCCGGACTTTGTGCAGATCTGATGTGTAGTAGTAGGACAATCTTGATCATGTCGATGGATGACTGAAGGTTTCGTCGTCTCTGCGTTGTGTATTTTTTTCTTTTCTTTATCCTTTTGTGATAGTTGGCTCGGAAGTGGGTCTAGTTGTTTCTTGAGGTTATGTCTTCATACGCAAACGAGGAGGTCGACGGTGCATATGGGTCTCGTGTCAGCAAGTGTTACCTGCACAGAGGAAGAGGGAAAACAAAAGACAGGAGAGCAGTAATTGTTCAAACACTAGGGTTGTAAACTTTTCTGAGTCTGCTATTGTTCCCTCTTTCCCTATTTCTTAATTCCTTTGACACCTAAGGAACAGTGAGGTAATGATGAGAGTCTTCACCCCAGGGTTGACCCCCGACGCCTGTTGCATTCGGTTCTTCCCGGGGCTCCTCACTGGTTCCGTGTCCTAACCTATCCCTGTAAGTGGGGGACAACTTTACAGTGTGACACTAGTCCAGGTTTTTTTCTTCCCTGACACAATCCTGCAGCTGCTGTAATCAACATCACTTAATGTGGTCCATGCCACTCTAATGGCTTGTTTCTGAGTTATTTTCAATTACTTGAGCTGAACCGTCAACAAACAACTCAAATTCTGAATTCTCTATGGGAATCTCTTCCACTTCCCTCGAAGGTGTGTATGTAAGCGCAACACAATCATGAGTCATCTCTCCTTCAGCCTCCAACACAAATTCAGTCATTGCAGACATCATACATGAGGATAGGTGAGTGACAGGTGCACGTTGTCATTCATCAGTGTGGACACTGCATGAAGGCATTTTACATTTACAGTCTGACCTAACACCATTACTGATGAAGGGCCTGTGCTGTAGCATAACATTTAAGGCTGTGAGTTTACTTAACCAGTGTTCCCCAAAGGAAGGGTGAGATTGTCACTTTCCTTTTGTTCTATTAAACAAAAATAAGTCTTTCATCTTTGTTGTAAGTTAGTGGGGAAATTAAGCACTCACAGCCCAAATGGTTAACAACTAAAACAGCTGCCCAACGAGCTTAATGACGAGGGGACAGGCTGTTTCAGAGCAGCCAGCAGGCTGAGCAGAAGCTGAGTTACATTGTTAGTTTCTCTAACATTCTTTTTGTTTTTTCTACATTCTTTTCCCCAATGTCCATGTTTGCCACAATAATAACAACTGCTGCCCTCTCTCTTAGGACATTTGCGTTTCTGTTGCTTCTCTGCGTTGACCTTAAAGGATGCTGCTGCAATGTTTACTCTCTCTTTAACATCAGAATCTCTTTCCCAAGTAGCTAACCTGTCTAGGTTACTTTGCAGGGTACTGGTAGCCCATGTGACGTCTAAGAAAGGCAATGCATTTCTATGCTCTGACAAAAGACCATCATACCATGTGCAAACTAATGGCCCATTGTCATTTAACACCTTCTCTGAAGTGTCTGCTATGCCACTGTAAGTTACAGCTGACTGACAAAATCTTTGAGTGTACTCACTAACATTCTCATGTTTCTTCTGTACACAACTAGTGATCTTTGACCAGTCCATGTTTGGTCCAACAATGTTTTTCAAAGCTTTCAGAACTCCCTCTCTCAGTTTATCTTTTCTGGCATGTTGTAGTTCAGAAGTAACAGCAGACTCAAAACTGTTGAATTCAGATTCAGTTAGAATTTGTGACATCAGCTGTGTGACTTCTGCCAACGACATGTCGTAAAGACGCATTTTACTGATCAATGCCCTTCTAAACTCAGAAAAATTTCTTTGCACTGATGGCAAATTTTCAGCGATTCTCTCGATTTCTTTAGGACCTATGATAATTTGACTGCTTGTTGTTGCAGTATGGGGTATACAGATTGAACAGAGTCAATGCCTTTTGCCCTAGTCTGAGCCTTTTGTCTTGCTCCACACACTTCAAATGCATTTACATCTTTATCTATCAAACCAGAATTTCTAGTATTTTCTAGTCTACAGAAAGACTGTAAATCAGGATTGTTTTCATCTGACTGTTGGTCTTCAGAGTCACATTTGGTTGAGGCCTGATTATGGCTCACCTTTGTCTTGAAACAGGACACTTGAGTCTGTAATTGTTTGTTTTGTTCATTTAACTTATCAATACACCTAGTTTGTTCTTGTGCAATGGATAAGCTATATTCTCTATGGCAACAGATTATGCCTTTCATGTTTTTCTTTCTGATGCATGCACCTAACACCTTCTTGCATTCTTCAATAGACCAAACTTTGTCTGGATCAATACCAAATTTCTTTGTCAAATCCAATCTAACTGACTCAGTCACTATGGAGTCCATTTTCTCTCCTAACAATGACTTGAACTCACTGTCTGTCCATAAAGGGCTTGCTAATCCACGTTTCTCAGTAGTTGGAATAAGTCTAGCATTCTTCCTAACCATTTTGTGGATTTCTTTGTTAGCAACTTAATCAAAAAAAAAAAACTTCTCTCTATTATCTACAACAGAGGGTACAATCTTATTAGCACATGATGCTAAACAAACAAACACTAAAACTTCTCTGTTCAAAACAGAGGCTACACTTGTTAACACAGATCAAACTATTGTTAACCTTCCTTGGCAGAGCAAAGGGTAACACAAATTACTAGCACTTTACGCTAATCTTCCCTGATTGAATCAGAGGATACAAACAACTTCCCTGACTATTCAGAGGATAAAACCAAAATATTATTAGCACGTAATGCTAACCTTCTCTGTGACCAGAGGGTAACCAAACCAATATATTAACACGTAATGTTAAAACTTCCCTGCCTGACAAAAACAGAGGATATCTTTCATCTCTAAAAGCAAACTTTTAAAGGGTAACTTTAGTTAGCAAACTCTACAGCTGTTTGTTAACTTCTTCTCTGATGGCGCAGAGGAATAACAGATTTTTTTTTACTGGTTTTTCAACGGTTCTTTGAATAGAGTGAAACTCACCAAATTTTTGTTGTATAGAAAGATTCCGCCTGGAAATCTTGGTTCAGCTTGAAGTTTTCAATCTGGAGGAAGCTGGAAAGATTCAGTCTGGCAATCTTTGTTTAGCTGGATGTTTCAAAATTCAGTCTGGAGACTCAGTCAGCTTTGTTGAGATCTTTGAGCTTTGAAGTTTCAAAAGTTCATTCTTTGTTGAGTTTCAGTTTCTCCATCCGGGTCATGGCACCATCTGTTGTAAACCTTTTTTTCTTCTTAAGTGTAGGAGACTCAGAAGTGAAGAACCAGGAGACGTTGGTAGTATCTTCAGCAGGATTCTTTATTGAGAACACGAGCTGTCGGTAGCTGTAGTCACCAAGTCTAACTAAGGGAACTTTACATTGTAGTTTATATACATTTCAAGGGGGAGGGATTACATTGTGATGAACAAAGCATGTAAATGAGCTGAGACATGAGAACAGAACGGTGCAGGACTTCTCGCACTGAGACGAGAACTCCAAGACAAACGGTCTCAGTAATAAAATAGCAGGTGTTCAAACTTGCTCAGCATGAGTTTCACCCGGTGAGACACGGGAACAGGAAAGGCCTAGCCTTCTCGTAATGAGATGGGAAAGTCAGGAATATCCCGCTGGGAACCCCTACCGAGATTTCCTGGTCTCATCATTTATAAACTTTCTCAATATAAAATACTATTGTATTAGAAATCTAAATTAAACATTTAAATAAAATTTGTAATCCTACACCCTGAATGGATCAGTTCTTATTCTTTGTGACTGAACACAAATTGCAAGCAGTGTAAGGATTTGAGGACAACGGGGACCTGTTTCTTGATTGCGCAATGCGTCATAAATGAAGTTAATCAATGACCTGCTGGCAGACATTGGGGCACCATATCACATGATTCCAGGTTTTGTTAATTAAACATATATGTGTTCATATTTGTTCAGTAGTGAAAGGAGAACAATCAGGATTCGGTCAGTCGCTACAGTGGTTAGTATGATAATTAATCTTTATCTATTAAAAAATCCACCACAGTCACAAGAGTTGAGGTAATGGTCACTGTTGTCACAATGGGGACAATATGGCTTTGACCTTGAGCTGGGTTTCGGTAAGCAGATTGAGGGGGTCTTATGCCACTCTCATTGGCCAGGAGAACTGGTGTAGGTCACTCCTTTTGGACGAGTGGATGTTGTTCTTGGATGAGTCACTCTGGAACAAAGTAGCAGCTCGGCTGGAGATGCGTTTCACTTGAGACTTGATCTCTAACCAGGTGGCCAGATCAGGAAGTCTATACTGTAGGTCTCGTAAGTGCCCGTATGGAAAATACCCCTGCTTAGGCAGCTTTCAACAAAGCCGTCACAATAAACAGATGGTAATTTACTTAGCAGACAATCCATGTGAGAGCCACACATGAGCTCGTAACCATTCTGACCCTCAAGAGTCCTCAGCATGCCCACCAATGATTGAACGGGTAATGCAGGAATCAAAAGCGTTAGCATCACCCATTTTGAGTGATGGAGGCACCCAACTCCGACTAAACAAGCTGTCTTGGCTGGCCATACTTATCTTGAAGAGCCTGCGGTGCTACTGAATAAGCACGCGGGTAAATAAACAGATGGTATAAACATATAGCATCATTTAAACAATAAACATATAGGCTTTAGCCAGCTGCTGAGCCCTGGGAAGTTTCAAATGGCTAAGCAAGACATGATATTTGTACTGCTCACTGAGATGGCTGTGATTGCTCAACAAAATGTCCAGCGTCAACTTTAACAAGGCGAAGACATACTCATTACCATTTTCGAACACCAGCAACTTGGGTTGTGGGATGCCATAGGCTGATGCAAACAGTAGCTCTGTGCCAGGGTATGCTAAATGACCATCATGTGGAAAGGGCAAGAATGAAGGTGGTTGAGCATGGCTAGGGCCAGGAGGTGGCACGACTGAAGCCTGATAGCTGGTAACTGGAGGCTGCAGCTGATGTGTGTGCGGTGTCACAGGAGGAATTGCTGTCTGCAGCCGCATATGGCATTGTAAGTGGCCACAGTGTTGCTGTGGTAGGCTGCTGTGACACAGACAGTGTGCTTGTACTCATGGGGTGTTCAGCAGTGGACATGACTGGCTCCTGAGTGAGGTTGGGGTACCATATTCGATGTCGACAACACAGTACGAGCTGGTGCAGTTATAGGGGTAGTACAGGTGATGAGCCTGCTTGTGGTAACATGTGGAGCGCTGCATGTTGTACACTCCCGGATTCGGATGTCAACTGCAGTGGTCTAATTGATGGCTGAGACACCTTAGAGTCATCAGGAATGATCTGTTTAGCTGGACAAGTTTTTATGGTTGAGGTCACAGCTGGTGACTAAGTAGAAGGCCGCTCAAGAGAGGATGATGGATGAGGTGGATTTATTGCTGAAAGCAAGACGGAGAGTCAGCGATTTGATTTTCTGACCCGGGGACGTGTTTAGCAATAATGATAAACTGATCACATGCTGAGATCCAGATGAGACGTCTTAGAAGTGGCATTAGAGCAGGAGAATGGAAACAACCTTTTTTTAATGGACTGAACTGTTGCTTCATTGTCACGATGCACTAAAATACTGCTAGCAGTCCACTCTTTCCCCCACAACGCAGTCCTGAAGTGTCAACTAGTCTCTCACTTGTGAAGACCCCTCTCCCTTCCCTTTACCTCTGTACAGATAAAACGTTGTCAAAAGATGATAACTTTTTAAAAAAATTATTCAATGCTTGCACCTTGGAACCTATTTCAAGGTTTGCGTTCTCGAACCACCAGGCACTGTTGTCGTGCAAATGAGCAGGTCAGAGCGCAATATTGTTAAAAGCGCTATACAAATGAAGGTGACTTGACTTGACTATCGATTTTTTCCTTGGGCAGGAGAGTCTGGAATTTCACTGAATCTAAATTAATACAGAGGAACTCGATGGATGTGGCAGGACCCATGTTTTTTTCCTGGGGGATGGGGATTCCAAGCTCGGAGAAAACTTTTTGGACTATGAGGATATGTGCGGCTGGGATGGCGTCGGGAGGCGAAATGATTAGAAAATCATCCAGCAGGTGAATGAAGTGAGGAATTGCATAGTTGTTTGACAAAATCCAACAAACGGCTTCTGATAACATGTCGAAAATCTTGGGGCTGCTTTTGCATCCAAAAGTTAAGCGTACGGAGAAATAAAATTTCCCGTTCCAGCGTACCCCGAATAAGTGGCATGAACCTGGATGGATGGGCATCACCTTGAAAGCAGAAGTGATGTCAATTTTGGCAAGCCAAGCGCCCTGACCCACGATTTTTGGATCGCCTGATCTTTGTCGTGGTATTTGAGGTAAAATGAATCGAGTGGGATCAAGGTGTTTATGCTTGGGAACATTGAATTATGTAGAGCTAACAGATCGATTATAAGCCGTTTTTAACCTGAAAATTTTCTCGTAGCCACTCCAATGGGGCTAATATGAAAAACTTTGTAGGGGGGATCGTCAAAAAGGCAGATTATGAAGCCTGACTCAAGTAGTAGATAATTAGTGAAGTCGGTAACCGGGTGATGGTCTAGTTCGATAGATAGGCACTGTGAAATATTCACAGGAGTCGATAAGTAATTATTTGATTTTTTTATTGACAGCTTTAAACACTGGGCATACAGGTCTGGCATGAGCTCTGCTGCAGAAGTTGCATATGTGGAGGTGCCGTCAACCTCCTTGTGCATTTGCCAATATTGAAATGGTTGCAGGGCTGTCTGCTGTCAGCAAAAGAAGATGCTCTTCCTCTGAAGTCGGGATTGTGAGGATTTGTGTCTGTGATTGCAGGTCTTGGTACGTAGCTGGTGGGTTTAACTGGGGCTGTGCCCGGGCAGGGGGGAATAGGCAGGCCCAGCTGCGTTGCAGGAAGAGGAAGGAAGTGCTGTTGCAGGAAGAGCCGCGGTGAAAGGCTGAGCTGAAGTGAGGTCTTGCAGTATGGAGACAGTGAATATGCAGACTCTCAGACTCTGAGACAGTGAATATGCCGATATCTGGCAGGTACAGAGCACTACAATGTTTGCTAAGGCATTAAAGCTAGAGATGTCCCAAGCTGATCTCAAGGATCTGTATCAGGGGCTAATTAATCATATTTTAACTGATCGGTATTAGCTATCCTAAGCCCGATCCTTTATTTTATGTCAGCTGTCACGCAGGTGTTGTGCAGTAGGTGGCAGAAAATGCACCTGAAAGTGGGTTTGCCAATTGTCACCTTACCAGACAGCCCCAATTTTGGCAAATTGGGCATACATGACATACTTAAAATAAAAAGGTTGCTGCTCATAAGTCATTCTGAATAGACACATAATCAACATTGTATATTTAGAAAGCTAACCCTTGAGAGTTTACAGCTCAAGACTCAGAAATAATCAGTGACTGTGAATATAATTGGGAATATATAATAAAGCCACAACTAGATAGGCCTACAATAGAATGTTATGAAATAAATTTAATGTTAAATAAAATAATTAAATGTTAAATAACATTTAATAAAAGAAAATCAAAGGATATTAATTTTCAGGAAATTCACTTTCTTTGGCAATTTCATCCTTCATTTATGACCCTGGGTCAAAGGTACAAGTTCAGCATGACTTGACAGACCAGCTCATAGCTCTGAATGACTTATCACTGGATGCATTAAACCAATAAAATCTTCACAACACTGCAGAAGATCACCTCAACAAAGAGTCTAATCTATAATGTGCAGTAACTGTGGGTAAAAAAACTGATAGGTGAATATTGTGGCTAAAGTTTATTTAAAGGATCCACTGATAAGAAAATGTCTGCTCAGCAGACATAAAGGTTAATATTCTTTGACTTCCACCAGAGTATGTAAGCTGAGTGGAGCGCCAACAATTTACCCTCCGCGCTCAGTTTCATACATACACCGTGTGCAGTGCGGCGCAGGAACAGCACGCACTATTGTGCTTTATATGTTGCGTTTGCAGTGCGCAACTGATCTACGGCTGTACCACAAACACAAAATTTATTCAAATCACTATTTTTATTATCAGCATATTTTATAAAATAATATTAAAAAGTTTCAACATTGCATTTCTATTTGTACACAGTAGCCTAGTTGTAGGGTCTACAATCTTTCACAGACGTATTCAGTTTAAACTCAATACACTTAAAAACATATTATTCAATACATTACTTCTATATATATTTAGATATTAAGATGCACAAGCAAGTGGCAAAACATTTAAACATGTAGACGATGTTAACATCGGAAACATTTTAAATTAAAACACTATTGACAAAAACAGCTCTTTCATACCTTTTCTTTTGCATTAAATCTTTTTTACAAGAAATATTGTGGGTCACAAAGAACTTGTTTTTCCACCTCAACGAAGAGACAAGTAGGTAGTTGTCCTTGCTTTAAAGGTCCCATGTTATGCCCCTTTTCACAAGATGTAAAATAAGTCTCTGATGTCCCCAGAGTGTGTATGTGAAGTTTTAGCTCAAAATACCCAACAGATCATTTTTTACAGCATGTTTAAATTGTCATTTTTTGGTGCTCAGAAAAACGCGCTGTTTTAGTGTGTGCCCTTTAAATGCAAATGAGCACGGCACAGGGGGCGGAGCTTCAAGAGCTCGAGCTCAGTCTCAGGACAATTTCATCTCACAGAATGATGATAATAATATCAGAAACTCTCAGTAACGGTGTTCATTTCGACCCGGAGTAGGACAATAATGCCTACAGAGTCAGAGTGCTGTATAGAGATGGAACAGGTATAGTTTAGTAGTTTAATTACGGTTATAACGTATTTGTCATCTGCTTGTATGTATCCACTATTAATAGCCTACAAGTCTGCTGTTTCGGACCAGGTCCGAATGATGATCAAACATATACTGATGAGTTTAATAAAGTTTATTGTACATAACACAAGATGAAGCGTCAGTTTTACTTCAGAAACCCCGTAAGAGCTGAGTAAACAGTAAGATATAAGAAATGCGCAAGTACATAAACGAATTTCTGTAGAGTTGAGGGAGCATTTTCTTTAAAAACAAAATAATTCCACCTCGTCTTCAGCGGCTGCCTCAGATTTCGGGAGTAAATAGAGAGAGCTATGTGGATTAATACATCCAGCCACACAACACCTACAACGCTGGGTGACATTCTCGTCAGTGCAGCAGCTGTGAACTCGATCAGGGCGGGTCTATGTTAGAACGGCAGTGTCTGTCAACACTCGTGGGCGGGGCCTGTACTTAGTAACGTCACTAAAACAGCATTCTGAAAACAGGTCGTTGGGAGACACTGCTGATGATCTATGGGGATTAATAAAAAAAGGAGTGAGTGGATTTTTATCACTATTGGGTGGTTGTGTACTGCCAACACACATTTATGTCCAAACAGCATGTAAAAGTGAATTTTGCATAATATGGGACCTAATTACCCCGGGCTTAAAAGTTAAAAAGAAGATGACAGTGAAAAATAGCAGTATAATTTAATTAAATGCATTCATGCATTGAACTGTAAACTGTCAAGTGTTGGCTTTTTAAACGCGGTTATGTGACTATTCAGAATGACTTATGAGCAGCAACCTTTTTATTTTTGGTATGCTATTTATGCCCCACTTACCTAAATGGGAGTGTCTAGTAAGGGGTTAACAAACTATAATATGCTAGTTGCAGGTGGCTACCATATTGGATTTCCGATCAGCCAGTGTGCGGTTGGTCACTTCCGGTCTCGCTTTACGCCGGTGCAGGAGCTGGAGAAAACCGAAAATGATCTCTTATAGTTGTTTATAGAATCAATTATATCACTTAAAATACTACTAAGATATGTATTACTATCACGCCAGCAAATGGCAATTAAATGCATGGATGCATATAGTCAGATTAATGAATGAAATACAACTGTTCACGAACAGAAGATTGTCTTGGACTCATGCTGCACGCAATGAGAATTATGCCTACTGTCAATATAGAGTTACAACTACGTTTAGAGTTGTTTGCATAAAATACCGCCTGACCCTTCACACGTTTGCCCTGTGATAGGCAACAATTTATCTCCATAAATACTATTTTCTCAATTCTGCGCATAAATTTTCACTTACTTACATCAATTGCTCGCTAAATATTATCATCAAATATTTACATACATGCTTTCTTTGCATCAATTATCTTTATAAACAACGGTGAAAAAAAAATCTTAATAATTGTGATTAATTTAAATTTTTAACTGTAGTTAACACAAACAATTTAATATAGCTAAGTTTGTGTATACTTTACACGTAGTAAAATACTGTATTATAAACACCAGACAGATAAGGATTTATGAAACAGATGCTCTTTATCTCACTTGCAAAAAATAAATGCAGTAATAGCATAGAAACGCATAGGTGAAATACACTGAAAATGATATGCATTTAAATTACATACTAAAACACAAACAGTTAGCAATAATAATGTTATCAAATAAAGTAATGCCGACTACAGACCCGGGTGTTTTGGGTCGGGTTGATTAAGTCATCCCTCCGGATCTTCTGCCCAAGTAATCCCTCCGGATCTTCTGCCCGTACCGCAGCGGCAATGGGGAATGCATGAAAGCTGACTTTGTTGTAACGTGACGAAACGTAACGACACAAAAGAATGAAGTGCTGAGGCTGTCAACCTCAGAAAGGCAAGTCGCCTCTCTTGAATCCTAAAAATTGCGTGCAGCATGAGTCCAAGACAATCCCTGTCCTACAGCACCACTGTGTGCATTGGTCCCATCGGTCCGTGTTGTGCATGTCAAATAAAATCAGTCATAATCAATAAATGTTATTTCTTATGGGCTTTTTTTGTATCAGTACTTATTTATCCTTAATAATAATACTACTACTAATAATAATTTCATTTCAAATATAGTTTCTAAATGTTATTTACATATAAAAACACTTATGTTATTCATGATGATTAAGTATCGTATGTAATGGAAACTTATTTTTACTGCTAGTTAAGTGAGGCAAAATAAGTTAGAATGAAGGATAAACTGAAATACACAGCATTTAAACAACTTCTGCTCACATATTTGAAGGCTGCTATTGGAAGATCGAGGCTAAACATCATATTATGCGATACGCATTATTTACAGAGAGTTTATGACCTACTAGCTACGTTCTGCCTTACAAACAAATGGTGCAACGGAATTAAGCACAGAGTTAGTTACAAACTAGTAGTTACTAAGCCTCTAGTGTGGACTTTACATTCCAATTTAAGAAAGAACTTACTTATTTAAGATGGTCGATCTCCCACCCGTAGGCGGACTCATCCCCACCAGAGATGAGCCCAATGAGGGTGGTGTTGTCCGCAAACTTCAGGAGCTTGACGGACTGGTGACTGGAGGTGCAGCTGTTGGTGTACAGGGAGAAGAGAAGGGGGAAAGAATGCAGCCTTGAGGGTCTTTTATAGGTGTGACTGTGAATATAATTGGGAATAAGGGGTAACAAGTTGGAGTGGAAACACCACAAAGACAGCAGAGCACATGGCGAGCTGTCAAAACAAAGACCATGAAGAATGCAGACACGGAGACAAGGACAACAAAACACGAGACTGAAGTCATGACACTTATGTGTATTTAAATGTCTGAAAACACTGAATAGTTGTGATATGAAAAGCTCTAAGTGTGTCCGTCTCTGGCTTAGCGCCAGAATTTAGCAGTTGTTCAATTGACCATACACTTATTGACACACCGAACGTTCTAATCACACCAGGGTGGAGAGGGCAGGTTACAAATTGAAACCAAGGGGGTACAAATCATATCTGAGGGGGCAATGCCCCTTGCGTAGCGTAGCCTACGGCGTACCCTGACGTGCATCTCCAAAAATGTAACAACGCGTCAATTCTATGTGGACTGCAAGCGCTGTGATTGGTCTGCTAGAACCCCTCCCTCGGGTTACACATGCTCCCTCTGCATGTGTAATTGAAAACCGACATGTAGCCTACAGGCGGCAGTGGCTCAGTGGTTCATGTAGGTTGTCTGCAAACCGGAAGGTTGGTGGTTTTATCCACGGTTCTACCTGACCAAGTGTCGAGGTGTCTATGAGCAAGACACCTAACCCCAGCTGCTCCGACGAGCTGGATGGCGCCTTGCATGGCTGACACCGCCCTCGGTGTGTGAATGAATGGGTGAATGTGAGGCAATATGTAAAGTGCTTTGGTGGCCATGGGTCTGTTGAAACTGCTATATAAATGCAGCCCATTTACCATAAATGAGAAGTATTTATTCTCCAGCCTTTTGGAGAAGAAATACTTAAGTCAGTATGATGGAGAAATTGTAGACTGAAATCCTAAACAGGGCTTGATCTAAGATTCAGAAGTAAAGGAATTTTGATTCTAGCCCATATGGCTGTGAAGATGTGATTAAAACCGTAAATGATTTTATTTGTGTCACCTAGTGTTAGATCATAAATCAATTACGTTTTTCATCACATCATCACAGCAATATGGGCTACAATCAAAATTATTTTAATACTGAATCCTAGATCAATCCCCATTTTTCATTTCTGTCTGTATATGTGCGCCAGAGTAGTGGTGCACATTTGGGACCAACCTGTCAAGTTTTAGGGTATCTGCTACAGTTTTCTTTAGGCCCATACACTTTTATTGAAAAAAATAAGGAATAATATGAAGAAAATAACAAATGCAATAGGGTTCCAGCATCTAAGAAAGTAGTATAATTATGCTATGTAATACTGTAGGACCTACAGTGTAGGTTTTATGTACCTTAGTTAAAAGATATATACAGTTGACGAGCAGGCTTCTCAATACTCAAATTGATGCTTCTCTGTTTCTTCGCTCCTCCGTCCTTTAGCCTGTGACCCAGAAACTGATTAAAGTTAGGACATCTCAATTCTCTAATTGCACCGCGAGGAATGTGGAGTGAGTAAGCTTCCAGAGGAGCTAAGAGCGAGGATGCAAGGAATGTTTCTCATTTCTTATTTGTGCATCCTCGTTTCCTTTCCTCGTGTCTCAGCCCCATTGGTATATTCTTGATCCCTCGAGCGTCACTTCAAAGCATTATCAGCTGCGCTCAAGGGATCTGCTCTTATGCTGTTGAAGTTTGGTTAAGAATAAATAACAATAATAATAAAGCAAGATTCCCTGTTGAAACATGTGAGATATATGGTGTATTTATACTGCAAAGGTAACACACAAATTTAAATGATTGTGAGAATTTATACGTACCCCTTGCATCCTATGGGGGATGGTGCTGATGAAGGAAATTAGGATGCACAATTTAGAAATGAAAAGCACCCACTGACATCCTATACTCCTGACATCACCTATCTGTATCATTGTAACCTCCTATGTACACTAGATGGCAGCAGTTCACAAATATGAGTATTAAAGGGAGGGACACAGAAAAAGGGAACAGAATGAGGGAGAGTATTATGGTGACAGAATTTCAATTTTGGGGTGGACTATCCTTTAAAAGAAAGTGAAGAAATAATCAAAGGGTTAAACCAGTTTTTTTATGTTAACATAAACTGGTATAGCTAGGTCTAACATAACAAGTGTGTAGGCCTATATTTATTTGTTAAAGATTTATTCTCAGTCCCTAAAATTTTTTTCTTCATAAAACACACCAACAAATACATTAATCATGACTTACTACAAATAGTAATGGCTGGTAAAATTAAAAACTTTTGCTTTTGTGTGCTGCATCCACTCCAGGTATAGGCTGATGCGCTGCAGAAATTGTTTTAAAATCTAATTCATTGAATTACGTAAACTTTACAGAGGCATGCACGTCGCTGTCAAACACTGGCCTTTGGAAGGGTGACTTTCTATTTGTGTTTCAGACTATACAAACATGTATTGCCCTATTCTCAGTACTTGGGGCACTGCAGGGGTATTTGACTGTGTAGATCTGAACCGCATCTGCGAGAATTTACTTGGTTTTACTTATGCAAAAGTACACTCACGGGTATTTATAAGTATGCATCCCACTATCACACAGTTGGGTTTCATAGGAATAGTTGAAATTGTTTTATTTCATTAAATGTATCACATTACAGCGTTAACTAAAGCTTGGATTTTTTTTTTTGGCAGGTGACTGGGTTCTTTTCTGAACCCCATGTGGGCCCTCGCAGGGTTGCCTTGGTTCAGACTGTGAACTCGTCGTCTGATAGTCCATGCTATCGTAACAGCCAAGACGTGAGCCCCTATTGGTCATCCTCACTTCCGTTACTCTTTTGGCATCACCGCGCCACTTCGCGTCACTATCCAGCGCTTTCGGTATCGGACGCGCATTCGTTCGTTTTTAATTCATTCATTCAGAATCATTCCACAGCAGAGGAGCAGGCGACCCCGATCGGTCTACACTTTCCAGCTGTCCCGTATTGTTTAACGGAACTAGTAGATATGGTAAGGACCACCATGTTCACTTTTAGGCTAGTACATGTTTTTGCGTGGGGTTTTCTCATTGATGAGAACATTAGAATCCCGGTGGATGCTGAATGATGAATATATTTTCTACTAGTAGCTACTTTTGTAAAATCACACCGGAGCCTAAAATTACACTACTATTATCTCTCTACGTATATTATGCACGTTTTTATACATTTAACTTTTACAACTTATACAACTAAATAGAAACTATCTATTTAGGACTAAACCGTATTCAAATGATGAATAATGTTAAACTGCAAAATCACACTGTAAAAAGTTTTGTCAGTTTAACTAACAAATGTGCTTCATGTTAATTTATTCTACCATTAACATCTAAATTGATTGGTTTTATTCAAGTTTAAGAAAAAAACACCAATACAATAAATAATGTCTCAAGGTAACAACTGCACATTTTTCAGTGCATTGTTATTTTTAATGCACTTTCTATATCATAAATAACCCCTCAGTACTCTTATCATTGCTCATGCTGTGGCATTTCAGTTTAATTCTATACACTGTAACCACTCACTCTCTGCTGAGGAAGCCATGCTACAAAGGTTTGATGTCAGGGTAACTTGGGACCAATCCAAATGACCTGGAAAAACTCCACATGCTATCCACATATTACTGTGACGGCGGCTGATAACTCTAATTAGCTGTATATGAAGTGCTTCTTGACCATTCATATAAGGCCATAAATGTAATATATTCAAAATACGTATATAATAGAGTGTCATTTCATGAAAATAGTACTGTGTATTAACCACATAATAATTAACAGTATAGTTAAAACATAATTTACATAGCACTCATATTGCATACAACATGTTGCAGACTGCTTGAAATTTCCACTGCATCAGTGCATTTAAAAATATATATATACTCAACGTTAACAATACGATGAATTGCATCATGTTGGAAACAACATTTTTTTAAATATTTTTTAAAGATAGCTTAATAAACTTTCACAAGTCAAACTAAATTGGACTGTTAATATGTAGTGTGTGTGTTTGTGTGTACTGGTTTGACCTATATAATGAGGACTCATAATATAGTATGTATACAGGTTTCAAGTCTCTGCCTCTACATTATGAGGACATCCAGCTGTGCAAAATGGCTAAATAATGTTTTAATAAAAATGTAAAAATGCTGACAGAGGTTATGTTTTGGGTTGGGTTTACTCAGGGCTGGGCAAATCTGGCCCTCAAGATCCACTTTCCTGCTGAGTTTAGCTACAACTCTGATCAAACTCACCCTCCTGCAGCTTTCTAGTAATCCTGAAGATATTGATAAGCTTGTTCAGGTGTGTTTTATTAGGGTGTGAAGCTAATCTCTGCTGGAAAGTGGGTCTCGTGGGCCAGATTTTCCCGCCCCTGGGTTAGAGAATAGAAAATATTATTAGCTCAGTATAAAAATCATGGAAAGCACATACTTTTGGTTGTGTAGCAGAAGAGTTGGCAAGTTTTGGGACATATTAACACATCATAAAATGTGCATTCTGTCACCATAAACTGGTCTGTCAATCATCTTGTCACACTTAACATCCTCATAGAGGTGAGTGGGGCACAACCTGTGGGGCTAGTTGTAACTCACATAGTTTAAACATTTCCACACATGCTAGCATGACGAAACTCTGTGTATTTATTAGTTGCCATATCAATATATATAGAGAAAAAATGCACCAAAATAAAAAAAAATCTTTGTAAGATATCCCCAAATATTTAACCATAGCAAAAGCAAATTTCTTACTGTAGTTAATTTTTCATCTCAGTTTATTGTTTATTTAAAACAAGACAAATCTGCTATTATTTTATTCTCTAATCTGTTATTTAGCAGTTTAGATATTTCATTAATGCTTACTAACAAGACACTAGCCAGGTTTAAATCCCAGTTTCACAGGTGGGACACATTGTAATACTGCAATGTTAACATTAAAGGGATAGTTCACCCAAAAACGAAAATTAGCCCATGATTTACTCACCCTGAAGCACATCCTAGTTGTATATGATATTCTTCTTTCAGACGAATACAATCGGAGTTATATTAAAAATGTCCTGGCTCTTCCAAGCATTATTATGGGAGTCAATGGGTATATAATTTTGGAAGTCCATCATATCTGTCCGTGATAACCCCGGGGGGTAGGGGGGTTAAGGTTAATAAAGGCCTTCTGATGTGTAGCGATGTGTTCGTGTAAGAAAAATATCCATATTTAAAACTTTGTCGACTAAAATAACTAGCTTCCTGCAGACGGCCGTACTTGTCAACTTACGCCAAAAGAGTAACCCTTGAACTTGACCCACAACGTAATAACGAACGCGGTTGCCCAGCCCTGTTTGAACCGCGAGAGGCATCAAAGCTTACGCTACTTCTACGTCATACATCGTCAAGTGTTACTCTTTTGGTGTAGGTCGACTTGCGTAGTTATTTTAGTCGATAAAGTTTTAAATATGGATATTTTTCTTACACAAATGCATCGCTTTGCTTCAGAAGGCCTTTATTAAAGGTGCTCTAAGCGATGTCGGGTGACGTCACTTCTTGTTGATGTTTAAAGTATTGTCAAACAAAATGGAGGCTAGCTAGACCCTCCCTCCTCCTCCTCATCCGCGCACTAACCCCCCAAACCCCACCCCCAAATCCTTCTTGTCGGTTATTGGCTGGAACAGTTTGTTATGTTTCCTGGTGCGGGTTAGCCCAGTTTGTTTTTGTTGCCGTTTGTGGAGCCTGAGGTGTCTGCAGAGACCGCATTTTTTTACAGTGTGTTCAGGGGACAGGCAGCTAGCAGATAGTGAGGAGATGTTTGCTGTATGTGACAAAAAATGTTTTGGCCTAAAAAACGCGTGACATCGCTTAGAGCACCTTTAACCCCCCAGAGCCGCTTCAAGCACTTTTATCACAGATGGATAGGCTCTGATGGACTTCCAAAATCATATACCCAATGACTCCCATTATAAGGCTTGAAAGAGCCAGGACATTTTTTAATATAACTCCGATTGTATTCGTCTGAAAGAAGAATGTCATATACACCTAGGATGGCTTCAGGGTGAGTAAATCATGGGCTAATTTTCATTTTTGGGTGAACTATGCGTTTAAGACATTTTTATTTCAAGAAAATTGAAGCATTCTGGCTCTTCTATTTATGTCTTGTTCAGTAAGAGCTGTGCTCAGCTCTGTGTTTTTCAGAATGTCTGAATGTGTTTCTTCATCTATTTCTTGATCTAAATTTTTTTTAGTTTGTCTTGTATATTCTTTTGATTAGATCAATTAACATTTTAAGCTGTCATATTATCATGTTACAACATGCCCCACCTATGTGGCATGTTGTCACATTTCTCTTCTATTCTTTGGGGGGAAAGAAAGAAAAAAAGTATACACTGTAATAATGAAACAAGACCACATAATTGTACTAGACGTGTGAAATTAATATAGAAAAAATTAGTCTGAGCCCCAAGTGGATTTACACAAACTGAGAAAGTCAAAAAGTGTTAGGTTGTGCCCTGCCCTCCCCTACTCCATATTTAATTTCATTTACACTATTCAACAGTTCTTTTTACCATATTGGAGAAAAAAGAAGTACATGGATCTGCCAGGGTCTTTTATGTAGTGAATTTTGCTCATGCTTTTGCATAGTGATGCATTTAATACTTAATCAAAACGTGTTTAGCTATTGTGCTGCTATTGTGCTTGATTTGTATTTTTATAAAAGTTCATAATGTTGTTGCAGATGAAATATTTAAATAAATATTTTGGATCAGGTTAAATATTGATCATTAATCACTTATACCCCTTTCTCTTCCTGGTCACTCTACTTAAAGCTACAATATGTGGGTATTTTTTTCGCCGCTAGGGGTGGCTAACCTCTTACAATAACAAAGGTGATAAGCGAAATGATGGGACTTGCTGTCATGCTGATGGATCTAATAATGTTTATGGATGAGTGAAAACATTCATGTTTT
The DNA here is from genome assembly GCA_026230005.1 of Gila orcuttii. NCBI lineage: Eukaryota > Metazoa > Chordata > Actinopteri > Cypriniformes > Leuciscidae > Gila > Gila orcuttii. Next base: position 25,403,063 of record JAPDVR010000023.1, read on the forward strand.
TTAACATGACTGTGGCATGAAGCAGGTCGGGATTGCTAATAAGATACAGATATCAGTTCCACAAGCGAGTCCCGCAGATATGGGAGACAATACTAAACCATAATGAGCGGTATCGTAATACAGTATATTGCCTATTCCGCATCTCAAGCACATGCATAAATCTTGCCACAAAGAACTGGCAAAAGTAATGATTATGCAGTATGATACATTTGAATTGTTTATTAATAAACTAGTGTTTTCTGGCTGCAAAGATAAAGTTGGCGATGCTGACTTGCTATCTTCGCAGTGAACGCGCCTATAGAGAAAAATGGACACTTCATACGGATTAGCCTACATAAGCAGAGAGTAGCCCATTTCTTTTTGATTTGAATTGTTGTTGTTTTTTAAAGTAGACATTTCAAGCTTTCTATACATATATTTCTCAGGCCTGTGAGGCAAGTACCTTATACGCTGAGTTTCGGTTCATTTATGAGACAAACTCCAATTCACGTGCCGGCGCCTCCACTTCCTGATTATATTGTCAGCTATATTTGCTTATTATTTATTAAATCCAGGCAATTGGTTGATGAAACATTGATTTAAATTAAGATACAATTTATACAAAACGAAATTCACTTTAAAGAATGGCTTTCTACTAAACAAAACTTAATTATGTAGTCAAAATCATGTCTGACCCACTCCAAATGTCTCCCGATATATTGGGCATCTTCTGATCCTATCTTACTCATCTTATGCGGTTCCCTTTTCATATAATCAACATAGATTAAATAAAAAAAATAACATTATATTTTTTAAACATAAATATGAAACATATGATTAGGTTTTTAAAGTTTTATTTAAGTGTCACACCACTCTGCTTTTCTCACGTGTGTAGCCTATACATGCATGTGTGCGTGCATATAGTCAAGTCAAGTCAAGTCACCTTCATTTATATAGCGCTTTTAACAATACAGATTGTTTTAAAGCAGCTTTACAGTGATAATAGGAAATTGAAGTAACAGAGAGGCTTTACAGCATGTCATGATCCTGGCTTTCTTTCTCCTTACTCTGTCTCCCCCTTCTGGACACATACATGTACACTCGCTGATTACCACACCATTCATCACGCACGCACGCATCTCTCTCATTCATTACGCTCACACATCTCTCTCATCACTCCCAGCTGTCTCCACTCTCCACTCGTTAGCATGTCATCCTTTCCACACCTGTTCTGTGTTTCTCTAATTATCTCTGCTTCTTTTACCCCTGCTTTCCCCTGTCTCTTTGCCAGATTATTTCAAGAGTAATACGTATGAGATCTCTGTGCACTTACCTCTCGTTCCTGTCTTGTCTCGTCCTGTGCTCTGTGGAGATTGTTCAGCCTCACTGTGTTTGCGACTAAGCTGTGCTTATTACAGAGTACCTGTCCAGTACCCGTCCACATGGTCTACTGATACCTGACCTCCTGTGAGTACCCGGGCTGGCTGGCACCGCAACGGTGTTGTCTACCACCGAGATCGCTCTGCTGTCTGAACGGAGGATCTGTATTACTTTCTGTCAAACTCGCTCCATTGGAGGACCTTCGTTTACATTCATTATTGAACTTTCTGTTCTAAATCCTCTGGACAACATTTTCTGTTTATTAAAGACTGTACTGCTGCATATCGCTTTTGGGTCGTCCTTCTCTCCACATCACAGAATAATCTGGCCAATATGGACCCAGCGAGCGGCAATCACTTTCAGACTGCTGTCAAACTCCAGGGTGTGATGCTGGGCCGGCATGAAGAGGAACTTTCTGCTTCGAGACAAGCCATCGAGTCTTTAGCCTCCCAGGTATCAAGTCTCTCCACACGGCTCCATCATCTTTATCATGAAGCACCCGTCAATCAAGATCACCGCGAGACACCGGAACCACGGGTCAACATCCCTCCGTGCTTCTCGGGTGAGCCCACTCAATGTCGCGCTTTCTTGACTCAGTGTGAGATTGTCTTCTCTCTCCAGCCTTCGACCTATGCTTTGGATCGTTCCAAAGTCGCTTTCGTTATATATCTCTCCTTACTGGACGAGCCCGTGAATGGGAAGCAGCCAACTGGGAGGCTGAGGCGGACTGTGTGTTTAATTTTTCCCATTTTAAGGCCGAGATGATCCTTGTTTTCGACCACTCTGCTTATGGGGAAGAGGCTTCACGCTTACTCGCCTCTCTTCGCCAAGGTAGACACTCTGCTGCGGATTTCTCTATCGAGTTTCGCACTCTAGCTACCACTAGTGGCTGGAATGAGCCGGCCTTGATGGCCCGCTTCCAGTAGGGGCTTAATTCCAAACTCAAGGATGAGATATTCGCTCAAGGGCTGCCGACTCGTTTTGACTCCCTAATCGACCTGGCTATCCGGATAGAGAGACGCTTCGACCTGCGCCGCCTGGCACGCAGCCTTGAGTTTTCTCTGCCCTCTCCTCCACCCGTCACCTCTTCTTCGCCTCCTACTGGCGGAACCGGAGGCGATGCAGTTGGGAGGATTACGCATCTCTACAAGGGAACGGGAGCGGAGAGTAACCAATCGCCTTTGCATGTACTGTGCTTCACCAGATCACTTTGTCAATATGTGTCCGGTAAAAGCCAGGGCTAGCCAGTAAACGGAGGGCTACTGGCGAGCGCTACTTCCAGGGACTCTCCATCGAGGTCATGTACCACTCTTCCCATTTCTCTCCGCTGGCCTGGTTCCTCTGTCACTTGCTCAGCCTTGATAGACTCTGGGGCGGAGGGGAATTTCGTAGACGAGGCGTGGGCTCAAGAGCAAGGTATTCCCCTCATAGACTTAAGAGACTCCACCCCTCTTTTTGCCCTAGATGGTAGTTCCCTTCCTAGGATTCAGAGGAAGACCATCCCTCTCTCCCTTACTGTCTCGGGGAACCACAGAGAGACTATTTATTTTTTTATTTTTTGTTCGCCCTATTGTCCCGTGGTTTTAGGACACCCCTGGTTGGTTCAACATAATCCTCAAATCAATTGGGCTAACAATTCTGTTTTATCTTGGAAATTGTCTTGTCATGTCGAGTGTTTAACCTCTGCCATTCCTCCTGTTTCCTCTGTCTCTGTTTCTCAGGAAGAACCAGGTGATTTGTCTGGAGTACCGGAGGAGTATCACGACCTGCGCGAGGTGTTCAGTCGCTCCCGAGCCACTTCTCTTCCTCCCCATCGACCGTACGATTGTAGCATCGACCTCCTCCCGGGCACAATGCCTCCACGGGGTAGACTTTATTCTTTGTCAACCCCCGAACGCGAAGCACTCGAGAACTACCTTTCCGAGTCCCTAAATGCGGGTACCATTGTACCGTCTTCGTCACCGGCCGGCCTGAATGAGGGCTGAATGAGATCACTGTCAAGAATCGTTATCCCTTGCCACTGATGTCTTCAGCTTTTGAACTACTGCAGGGAGCAAAGTTTTTTACTAATCTCGACCTCCGTAACGCTTACCATCTCGTGCGCATTAAGGAGGGCGACGAATGGAAGACCGCCTTTAACACGCCCCTCGGTCACTTTGAATACCGGTTTCTACCATTCGGTCTGGTCAACGCTCCTGCCGTGTTTCAAGCCCTCGTCAATGATGTCCTCCGGGACATGCTAAATATTTTCATCTTTGTCTATCTCGACGACATTTTGATTTTTTCACCCTCTCTCGAAGTACACGTCCAACACGTTCGTCGGGTCCTTCAGCGATTGCTGGAGAATCGACTCTTTGTTAAAGCAGAGAAGTGCTCTTTTCACGCTCCCTCTGTTACGTTTCTTGGTTCGGTCATTTCTGCGGAGGGGATCAGTATGGATCCGACTAAGGTTCAAGCTGTTATCGATTGGCCCATTCCTGACTCTCGTATCGCGCTTCAACGGTTTCTCGGTTTCGCTAATTTTTATCGCCATTTTATTCGTAACTTTAGTCAGGTGGCCGCCCCTCTCACCGCCTTGACTTCAGTTAAGTCTAAATTTGTGTGGTCAGTTCCTGCTCAGCGCGCTTTCGATTTTCTTAAATCCCTTTTCACGTCCGCCCCCATTCCGCTCACTCCCGACGTCGCGAGGCAATTCATCGTCGAGGTCGACGCTTCTGAGGTGGGGGTCGGGGCTGTTCTTTCCCAGCGCTCGTCAGTAGATGAGAAAGTACACCCCTGTGCCTTCTCATCGCCTTTGGCCCACGGAACGCAACTATGACGTCGGGAACCGTGAATTACTCGCCATACGCTTGGCATTGGGAGAATGGCGCCAGTGGTTAGAGGGTGCCCCGGTTCCTTTTGTGGTTTGGACGGACCACAGAAACCTCGAGTATATTCGTTCCGCTAAGAGGTTAAATGCTCGTCAAGCTCGCTGGGCTTTGTTTTTCACGCGTTTCGATTTCACCATCTCTTATCGTCCCGGGTCGAAGAACTTAAAGCCTGATGCACTTTCCCGCCTCTTCGACTCCTCGACTTCCACCACTGCACAGGAGGAGATTATTCCCTCCAACTGTGTAGTGGGCGCGGCTGTCTGGGGAGTCGAGAGGTTGGTAAAGCGCGCCCTCACTCGCACCACCGTTCCGCACGGCTGTCCAGAGCATCTTCTGTTTGTTCCTGTCTCTGCGCGCTTAGCTACTCTCCAGTGGGGCCACTCCACAAATTATCAGCCCATCCCGGCGTCCGGGGCACACTCGCCTCCATCCGTCAACGTTTTTGGTGGCCAAGGTTAGAACGTGACGCACGTCGTTTTGTCGCCTCCTGTCCTGTTTGTGCCCAAACCAAGGCCAGTAATTCGCCCCCAGCCGGTTTGCTTCGCCCCTTACCGGTTCCTTCACGCCCCTGGTCTCACATCGGACTCGATTTTATCACCGGTCTTCCCCCGTCTGCAGGGAGCACGGTCATTTTAACAGTCGTTGACCGCTTCTCTAAATCCGCGCATTTTATCCCTCTCGCCAAGCTCCCCTCTGCCAAGGAGACGGCTCAGATCATGGTCGATCATGTTTTTAAGTTTCACGGTCTACCCACCGATGTGGTTTCAGATAGAGGACCACTGTTCGCCTCTCAATTTTGGAGGGAGTTCTGTCATCAACTCGGTGCTTCTGCTAGCCTTTCGTCCGGGTTTCATCCCCAAACGGTCAGGCTGAACGAGCCAATCAAATTATCGCCCGCATTCTCCGCAGTCTAGCCCACCGCAATCCCTCGTCTTGGTCAGAGCAACTCGCCTGGGCAGAATACGCACACAATTTGCTTTCCACTTCTGCCACAGGTCTCTCACCGTTCCATTGCTGCCTGGGTTATCAACCTCCGTTGTTCACCTCGCAGAGTTCGGAGTCTAATGTTCCATCCGTACAAGCGTTTATTGACCGCTGCAAACGTACATGGAGAGGGGTGAGATCAGCACTTTGTCGCTCGAGGAGGCGCATGAGTAACACTGCTAACAAACGGCGCGTTAAGAGTCCCCGCTACATTTGTGGTCAAAGGGTATGGCTCTCCACGTCCAATTTGCCTCTCCAGTCGGAGTCTCGTAAGCTGGCTCCTCGTTTCGTCGGGCCATTTCGTATTGTTAAAGTTATTAGTCCAGTCGTTGTCAAGCTCGCTCTTCCTCCTAATCTTCGTCGTGTCCACCCTGTTTTTCACGTCTCTTGCATTAAACTGTCCGCCCACGCGTCCGTCCATTCCGCCCATTCGTATTGAGGGAACTCCGGTTTACAGGGTCCGTAAGCTTTTGGAGATGCGCCATCGTGGTTGTGGGCATCAATACTTAGTGGACTGGGAGGGGTATGGTCCTAAGGAGAGGAGTTGGGTTTCGGCTCGGGACATTCTGGACCCCTCGCTCACCGATGATTTCCTCCGGTCTCGTCAGTCCCCTTCCTCGGGAGCGCCAGGAGGCGCTCGTTGAGGGAGGGGTACTGTCATGATCCTGGCTTTCTATCTCCTTACTCTGTCTCCCCCTTCTGGACACATACATGTACACTCGCTGATTACCACACCATTCATCATGCACGCACGCATCTCTCTCATTCATTATGCTCACACATCTCTCTCATCACTCCCAGCTGTCTCCACTCTCCACTGGTTAGCATGTCATCCTTTCCACACCTGTTCTGTCTTTCTCTAATTATCTCTGCTTCTTTTACCCCTGCTTTCCCCTGTCTCTTTGCCAAATTATTTCAAGAGTAATACGTATGAGATCTCTGTGCACTTACCTCTCGTTCCTGTCTTGTCTTGTCCTGTGCTCTGTGGAGATTGTTCAGCCTCACTGTGTTTGCGACTAAGCTGTGCTTATTACAGAGTACCTGTCCAGTACCCGTCCACATGGTCTACTGATACCTGACCTCCTGTGAGTACCCGGGCTGGCTGGCACCGCAACGGTGTTGTCTACCACCGAGATCGCTCTGCTGTCTGAACGGAGGATCTGTATTACTTTCTGTCAAACTCGCTCCATTGGAGGACCTTCGTTTACATTCATTATTGAACTTTCTGTTCTAAATCCTCTGGACAACATTTTCTGTTTATTAAAGACTGTACTGCTGCATATCGCTTTTGGGTCGTCCTTCTCTCCACATCACACAGCAGCTCTAGAATAAAGTTATTGTTTAGCTAAAGTTAGTTTTGATTGATTCACTTCCGTCGCAAAGATCATTAGCTATTAACTTAGGGGCCGCTAACACCACACCATTCTAACAGAAAACCCCATAATGCGATCCGGCCGCTCATTTGCACAAAACAGTGCCTGCTGGCTCGAGAACGCAAACCATGAAATAGGTTTCAAGGTACAAGCCTTGAAAAATTTATAATACAGAATTTTTTATTTCTTCAGTGTGAACCGGAATTATCCTGACAACGTTTTATCTGTACAGAGGGAAGGGAATGAGGCCTTCACAGTGGAGAGACTAGTTGACACTTCAGGACTGCGTTGTTGTCGTGTCCAGGCGCAGGTCCTTCATCAGATTCGGATATGGCCTGGATCCGGCAGACTGCGGTAAACCTCGGGATAAACAGAGAGACTAATATTAGCGTAGACGCCATTCTCTCTTATGACATAACAAGTACATCAGGATTTATGGAAAGTGTTCCCGGTTCCGGCTGACCTAATCTATGCAGCCTAACATTGAATTATAGAAGTCTATAATGTGTGATGTGTATGTAATGTGTGAGGTCTATAATGCCAAAGAGATGTGTTTTTAGTCTAGATTTCAAAACTTAGTCTAGATCCAAATTTTGGAAGTCTTCCTAACATTGTCTGGTTAGGAAAAATCCTCGCAGATACCATTTCTTTCTAAAAAGGAACAGTTGTGAGGATACTGCCTTTTCTAGTATCTTTGACAGAAAAGGTAGATTCGAGATCGGCCTGTAATTGCCTAATTCTGTTGGATCAAGTTGCGTTTTTTTAACAAGCGGTTTAATCATAGCCAGCTTAAAAGTTTTTGGTACGTATCCTAATGACAAAGATGAATTAATGATATTAAGAAGAGGATCTATGACCTCCTGAAGCATTTCTTTCAATAGCTTAGTCGGTATAGGATCTAACATACATGTTGTCGTTTAGATGATTTAACGAGTTTAGAAAATTCTTCCTCTCCTATACAGTTGCAATGAATGAATCAAATTTTTCCTCAGGGAGACTACAATGCATTGCCTGATGCGATATTGTAGTAGACGGTTGCATAGTTATAATTTTCTCCCTGATATTATCAATCTTGTAAGTAAAGAAGTTCATAAAGTCATTACTGCTGTGGTTGCATCTTTATTTTCCGTTAATTTAGCCACTGTTTCAAATAAATACCTAGGGTTTTGTTTATTTTCTTCTAATAGGGTTTAAAAATAAGCAGATCTAGCAGCTTTTAAGGCCTCTCTGTACACAATAGTGCTCTCTTTCCTCATTTTTCTGGCTGCTCTCTTAAGGGCCTGAGTGTGCTCATTGTATCACGGAGTTGGACTATTTCCTTTAATCTTCTTTAAGCGCAAAGGAACAACTGTGTCTATAGTGCTGGAAAAGAGAGTCAAAAGTTTCTGTCGCAATATCGAGTTCTTCTAAGCTATCTGGGATGCTGAGGAGATGAAACTGATCAGGAATATTATTAATAAAGTGATCTTTAGTGGCAGAAGTGATAGGTCTAACATATTTGTAACACGGAGTCGACTTTGCAGCCTTGGCTAAATTAAGTCATCGCTCTGCTGTAGAATTTCATCGGCATCAACATTGATTCCATGCGATAATACTAGATCTAGAGTATGATTACGACAATGAGTAGGTCCTGACACGTGTTGTCTAACTCCAATAGAGTTCAGAATATCTTTAAATGCCAATCCCAATGCATCTTTTTCGTTATCTACATGTTAAAATCACCAACAATTAGGACTTTATTTGCAGCCAGTACTAACTCTGATAGAAAATCAGCAAATTCTTTGATAAAGTCTGTATGGTACCCTGGTGGCCTGTATACAGTAGCTAGTACAAATCTCAAACGGGATTTATCATTTACACTAGATAGTGTTACATTAAGCACCAACACTTCAAAAGAATTATATTTAAAACTAGACTTCTCAGTAATTCTGAAGATATTACTATAAATTACAACAACACCTCCCCTTTTGCCTTTCAGACGAGGCTCATGTTTATAACAGTAATCTTGCGGGGTAGACTCATTTAAAGTAATGAAATCGTCTGGTTTTAGCCAGGTTTCTGTCAAACACAGCACATCTAGGTTATAATCTGTAATCATAACATTAACAATAAGTGCTGTAATATATGTAGGAGTCAGACAGGTCAATTTAGCTCAACAGGGATTATTAATTAATTTATAGGGAATCTTAAAAGAATCACTTATACGGCCGAGCAAATTACTCGTCCAGCATTCATTTGAACGGGCCGTACCTATCAGCTCTAAAACGGATATAAATATCCAAAGTATAGTGAAACACTATATATTAGCAAGGTAACTTAGATCAGCAGTTTAAGACAGTAAATCTGTAAGCAAATAACACAAGAACAATTATCTTTAAAATACAAACAAGACTTTATTTATTATTCTAACACATAAAACTAATATCTAACACAATCACACGCGCACATACATTCATACGAGTTGCAGAAAGAAAGCGAGTGAGGAAAGAATGAGTTTTAAGAGTGAGATGATGAAATCCGAAGTTTCTATACACTCACCTAAAGGATTATTAGAAACACCTGTTCAATTTCTCATTAATGCAATTATCTAATCAACCAATCACATGGCAGTTGCTTCAATGCATTTAGGGGTGTGGTCCTGGTCAAGACAATCTCCTGAACTCCAAACGGAATGTCAGAATGGGAAAGAAAGGTGATTTAAGCAATTTTGAGCGTGGCATGGTTGTTGGTGCCAGACGGGCCGGTCTGAGTATTTCACAATCTGCTCAGTTACTGGGATTTTCATGCACAACCATTTCTAGGGTTTACAAAGAATGGTGTGAAAAGGGAAAAACATCCAGTATGCGGCAGTCCTGTGGGCGAAAATGCCTTGCTGATGCCAGAGGTCAGAGGAGAATGGGGCGACTGATTCAAGCTGATAGAAGAGGAACTTTGACTGAAATAACCACTCGTTACAACTGAGGTATGCAGCAAAGCATTTGTGAAGCCACAACACGCACAACCTTGAGGCGGATGGGCTACAACAGCAGAAGACCCCACCGGGTACCACTCATCTCCACTACAAATAGGAAAAAGAGACTACAATTTGCAAGAGCTCACCAAAATTGGACAGTTGAAGACTGGAAAAATGTTGCCTGGTCTGATGAGTCTCGATTTTTGTTGAGACATTCAGATGGTAGAGTCAGAATTTGGCGTAAACAGAATGAGAACATGGATCCATCATGCCTTGTTACCACTGTGCAGGCTGGTGGTGGTGGTGTAATGGTGTGGGGGATGTTTTCTTGGCACACTTTAGGCCCCTTAGTGTCAATTGGGCATCGTTTAAATGCCACGGCCTACCTGAGCATTGTTTCTGACCATGTCCATCCCTTTATGGCCACCATGTACCCATCCTCTGATGGCTACTTCCAGCAGGATAATGCACCATGTCACAAAGCTCGAATCATTTCAAATTGGTTTCTTGAACATGACAATGAGTTCCCTTTCGTTGTCACTCCGAGTTACGTTGGATGACGACGAATGGGGTTTCGCTTAGAAAGCCTATCAACTTCGAGTATTACAAAACGAGCCAATGGCAAAGAAATGCCATGGGTCTGCGGAATTTGCATGACGTAACTCCGCCCCACCTCGTGGGTATAAAAGGAGGAAGTCTGCAACAGCAGTTTATGTTTTCGCTTCGAAGCCAAGTGTATTCTTCTCTCCACAAGCCATCTCTGAATTGTCAGCTTTACAAACGAGTACCTCGAGTGTTGGTGTGATGGCGATCTACGGCGAGCGCGTGCTTCCTGCTGATCTGTTGCAGTGGTCTGCCAGTCGGTGCGTGTCTCCCCGGGTGCTTCAACACTTGAGTTTTCTCTCACTAAAAGAGCTCGCACGCGGCACGTCTTTTTAAAGACGGCTCGCCCGTGCATTTAAAAAAAAAAATGAATGTTGCGGCAGCTTGGTATCGGACTCTGATGGGCACGAGCGTTGTCTAGTATGTTTGGGCTTGATCATGCTAGAGCAGCACTCGTGGATGACTCATGTTTTCTCCGTGGAAACATGATCATCGCGTCATTAAGGTCGAGACTCGGTGAACTCACATGAGTGAGAGTCCCCTCATCCACCCCCCGTTCTTCGGCTGGTGGCCAGGGTGACCTGAGGGTTATGGTCTGGAACAAGGCGCCGACTATGTGTCCGCGACCCCAGCCCCCCTCTTCAATGACGGTGCCTGCTAGTGAACAGGTGATTCCCACGGGTCTACCCTCTGGTGGCCCGTGTGTTTCATTTGAAGCTACAGAGGATGATATTATGTTTGTAGCAGCTTCACTAGGTGGGTTTGATTTTCCTGGAAGTGACGAATCGTCGAGTCTGATCCGGAGATGACGGCCATGCTTTCCCGGGACGATTGGTTTTTGGGTGAGGCCGCCGACCCTCGTCCACGGCAAACCCCAATACCATTCTTCCCGGACGTGCATGATGAGATCAGGGACCACTCGCTGATCTCATCCGCCTTTCCTCCCCTCGATGGGGCCGCTGCCCATGGGTACACTGGGGTTCCCCTGGCTGAACGCTCTGTTGCGATGCTATGTGTCCTCAGAGTGCTTCTTCTCAGCGCAATCCTAAGCACCCGTCCGTGGCCTGTAGTTTTTCGTCTACGCTTGTGGCGAAATCCTATAGCGCCACGGGACTGGCAGCCGCCTCACTGCATGCCATGGTCATTCTGCTGGTCTACCTGACCCAGATGCTCATGGTCCTGCACGAGGGCGGGACTGACCCAGGGCTCTTCACTGAGCTGCGCGCCGCCACTAACCTTGCTCTCCGAGCGACGAAAGTGGCCGTACGCTCCCTGGGTCAGGTGATGCTCACCATTCGATGGCTATACCTGTTTGATGTGCTGGATGTCGCGCGGACCCGTCTGTCCGACATTCCCATATCCCAGGTCGGCCTCTTCGGCGGTGCGGTTGAGGGCTGGCCCAACAGCTCTCGGCCGCCCATGAGCAGACTGACGTTGATTCTGTCCCGACGGCCCCGCCGTCCGCTCAGATCCCTCGGTCTGCCCACCGCCGAAGGCGCCCTCCCGCGGCTCCCACCCTGCCCGTTCACCCGGGCCGGCTCTGGGGGCCGCGGGCGGACGCCACAGCCCTCTCTAGCCCCGCCCCCCGCTACACGCCGGGTTAAGCGCCGCTCCTGAGACGGGCTCCTCGGGGATGGAGCAGGCTGAGGTTGACTCTGTCCCGACGGCCCCGCCGTCCGCTCAGGTCCCTCGGTCTGCCCACCGCCGAGGGCGCCCCCCCCGCGGCTCCCACCCCACCCGTTCACCCGGGCCGGCTCTGGAGGCCGCGGTCGGACGCCACAGCCCTCTCCAGCCCCGCCCCCCGCTACACGCCGGGTTAGGTGGCGCTCTTGAGAGGGGCTCCCCAGAGATGGGACTCAGTTCTTTCCAGGAGTTGGTAGCAGGACCACTCCTTTCCCCGGTGGAGGGCCGGGGAAGAATCCTTATTCGCAAAGAACTGACTCTCCCGTCTCTGAGCACACAGAGTTCTCGGACGACACAAAGCGCCGCCCTCTAGCCGTGCTCTCCTCGTCCCCCTCTGTCCCAGAGGTGGTTGACACGGCGTGCCGTCCACGGACCGCTTCATCCCTGTCCCCCTCTGTCGCCAGACCCCTGGCAGAGCAGGCCCCCGCTGGACGACCAGCCTGGTCCTCCCCTGGCCCCCTCTGCCAGGGCGCGTTGCTAACTGTGCCCCCACACCGGACCGCTATGCCGTCCACGTCTGGGCCAGTTACTCCGCTTCGCTGCCCCTCCGGGGGGACGCCTGTCGTCCGCTTGATCCCGCTGGTTCAGTTCCTGGGAGCCTGGCTAGAGCTTCCCCGTCTGTCCCGCTGGATCGCACGCACCGGCAGGCTCGGCTATGCGATTCAGTTCGCACAGTCTCCTCCCCGCTTCCGGGGAGTCCGCTCCACTTTGGTCGGTTGCAATGCCCCCGTCAGGAGAGCAGAAGTTGCACCCCTGGCGAAGGGGGCAATCGAGACTGTCCCTCCAGCCGAGATGAGGTCCGGCTTCTACAGCCCCTACTTCATTGTCCCCAAGAAAACCGGTGGGTTACGGCCAATCCTGGACTTGTGCGTGCTGAACCGCTCCCTTCACAGGCTGCCGTTCAAGATGCTCACCGCCTTACGCGTTTTCGAATGCGTGCGGCCCCAGGATTGGTTTGCAGCGATCGACCTGAAGGACGCCTACTTTCATGTCTCCATTCTTCCTCGCCACAGACCGTTCCTACGGTTTGCTTTCGAGGGGCAGGCATACCAGTACGCGGTTCTCCCCTTCGGGCTAGCCCTGTCTCGTCGCATCTTCACGAAGGTTGTTGAGGCTGCCCTTGTTCCCCTTCAGGAGCACGGGGTTCGCATCCTGAGTTATATCGACGACTGGCTGATCCTAGCTCACTCTCGAGATCAGGTTTGCGAACACAGGGACCTAGTGCTCCGGCACCTAGCTCGTCTGGGCCTTCGGGTCAACTGGGAGAAGAGCAAACTTTGCCCCGTGCAGAGGATCTCTTTTCTCGGTATGGACATCGACTCGGTCGCCATGTCCGCGCAGCTTACGAGCGAGCGCGCGCAGTCACTGCTGACTTGCCTGAGACAACTCGAGGGCAAGAGTGCGGTTCCACTGAAACTTTTTCAGAGGCTCCTGGGGCATATGGCATCTGCAGCCGCGGTCACGCCGCTCGGATTGCTTCATATGAGACCGCTTCAGCTTTGGCTTTGCGACCGAGTCCCGAGGTGGGCATGGCAACAAGGCACGCTCCGAGTACCAGTTACTCCGACCTGCCGTCAGTTCCTCACCCCGTGGTCGAACCTCAGTTTTCTCAGGGTGGGTGTCCCCCTGGTACGAGCTCCCGGCATGTTGTTGTCTCAACAGATGCCTCCACCACGGGCTGGGGCGCCATGTGCAATGGACATGCTGCTGCGGGCTCCTGGACAGGACCCCAGCGGCTATGGCATGTCAATTGCCTCGAGTTGTTGGCAGTACGTCTTGCCCTGCACCGCTTTAGGGCGTTGCTCCTGGGTCAACACGTGCTAGTCCGTTCAGACAATACCGCCACTGTTGCGTACATCAACCATCAAGGTGGTCTACGCTCCCGCCGTATGTCAGAACTCGCCCGCCACCTCCTCCTATGGAGTCAGAAGCATCTGAGGTCGCTTCGAGGCATTTTCATTCCCGGAGCGCTGAACTGTGCAGCCGACGAGCTCTCACGGCTTCAGCCCCTCCCTGGAGAATGGCGACTCCATCCCCAGTCGGTTCAGCTGATTTGGGACCAGTTCGGGGACGCACAGATAGATCTGTTTGCCTCTCACGACTCGACCCATTGCGCCCTGTATTTTTCCCTGACCGAGGGCACGCTCGGCACGGATGCACTGGCGCACAGCTGGCTGCCGGGCCGCAAATATTTCCCCCAGTGAGCCTTCTTGCGCAGACCTTGCGCAAGGTCAGGGAGGACGAGGAGCAGGTCATTCTGGTCGCGCCGTATTGGCCCAACCGGACCTGGTTCCCCGAACTCGTACTCCTCGCGACAGCACCTCCTTGGCCCATTCCTCTGAGGAAGGACCTTATTTCTCAGGGACGGGGCACCCTGTGGCACCCTCGCCCCGATCTTTGGAGCCTCCACGTGTGGCTCCTGGACGGCTCGAGGTAGGTTTGAGTACCCTTCCACCAGCGGTGGCGGCTACCATCACTTCCGCTAGAGCGTCGTCCACGAGACACGTCTATGCGTTGAAGTGGAACCTCTTCGTCGACTAGTGCTCTTCTCACCGGGAAGACCCCCGGAGATGCTCGATCAGCGTTGTGCTTTCCTTCCTTCAGCAAGGGTTGGAGCGAAGGCTGTCTCCCTCCACCCTTAAGGTCTATGTTGCCGCCATTGCCGCACATCATGACCCCGTCGAAGGTAAGTCGGTAGGGAAGCACGACCTGGTCATCAGGTTCCTGAGAGGAGCGAGAAGACTATATCCTCCTCGCCCTCCTCTCGTTCCCTCTTGGGACCTCTCAGTGGTTCTAACTGCCCTGAAGAGTGCTCCCTTTGATTCTCTGCAATCAGTTGAGCTTAAGTTCCTGTCTATGAAGACAGCGCTCCTGGTTGCAATGGCCACCATCAAGAGGGTAGGGGACCTGCACGCATTCTCCGTCGACGAAGCGTGCCTGGAATTCGGACCGGCTTTCTCTCACGTGATCCTGAGACCCCGGCCCGGATATGTGCCCAAGGTTCATACCACTCCCTTTCGGGACCAGGTGGTGAACCTGCAAGCGCTGCCCCCGGAGGAGGCAGACCCAGCCTTGGCACTGCTCTGTCCAGTACGCGCTCTTCGCGCCTATGTAGACAGGACGCAGTGTTTCAGGACCTCAGACCAGCTCTTGTCTGTTATGGTGGGAAGCTGAAGGGAAAGGCTCTCTCCAAGCAAAGGTTGTCTCACTGGATAGTGGACGCCATTGCCTTGGCATACCAGCAGCAAGGCCGACCGTGCCCCCTTGGTGTGACGGCCCACTCCACCCGGAGTGTGGCATCCTCTTGGGCTCTAGCGCATGGCGCCTCGCTAACAGACATCTGCAGAGCTGCAGGCTGGGCGACACCTAACACATTCGCCAGATTCTATAATCTCCGAGTGGAGCCAGTGTCCTCTCATGTACTCGCTTCAACTAGCTAGTACCGGACCCGCTCAGGTGTCTTCGCTTGCTCGCCATTCCACTCCACGGACTGGATACGTGCGATATTCTCCTCAGGTGAGCTTCCCCGAAAGCCCTGAGCTCCTCCAGCACTCCTGACGTCGGCGCCAGTGTCTCTTGCCTGCGCGTTGGCTAGGTGCCTCCCGTGTGCATGGTCCCTCCCCTGAGCGACCCCCACATGTGTATTTCCACTGTAAGCCTCTCTGAGCATGTGTCTTTCCCTTGGCAAGCCACCTTGCCTCCCCTGGGGTTGAAAGATTCCACCTGCGGCTGGACACCCCAGTGTTCTCCATATGTTTCCTTCGGGTCATATGTGTATTCTCTAAGTCCCCCCCCCTCTGGGTTGGAATTAATTGCATACTTCCCCTAGCTTGGGATATGCTTCCCAGTGTACCTTGGTATTCCTGTGTTAAATGGAGTCCTTCGTCCGTCTATGACAAGGATCTCTGTTTACGCAGGGCACTGGAAGACAGCTGAGAAGGTGGCGTGATTAGACTGGTAACCCCATTCGTCGTCATCCGACGTAACTCGGAGTGACAACGAAAGGGAACGTCTACGGTTACGTATGTAACCCTCGTTCCCTGAGTAGGGAACGGAGACGTTACGTCTGCCTGCCACTTTCCGCTGTACCGCGGGGATCGCCTGAGCTCAGTCTTGGCTCCTCAGCGAAGAAACATAAACTGCTGTTGCAGACTTCCTCCTTTTATACCCACGAGGTGGGGCGGAGTTACGTCATGCAAATTCCGCAGACCCATGGCATTTCTTTGCCATTGGCTCGTTTTGTAATACTCGAAGTTGATAGGCTTTCTAAGCGAAACCCCATTCGTCGTCATCCGACGTAACGTCTCCATTCCCTACTCAGGGAACGAGGGTTACATACGTAACCGTAGACGTTCACTGTACTAAAATGGCCCCCACAGTCACCAGATCTCAACCCAATAGAGCATCCTTGGGATGTGGTGGAACGGGAGCTTCTTGCCCTGGATGTGCATCCCACAAATCTCCATCAACTGCAAGATGCTATCCTATCAATATGGGCCAACATTTCTAAAGAATGCTTTCAGCACCTTGTTGAATCAATGCCACGTAGAATTAAGGCAGTTCTGAAGGCGAAAGGAGGTCAAACACAGTATTAGTATGGTGTTCCTAATAATCCTTTAGGTGAGTGTATATGCATTTATAAGACATGACCTGAACAAACCATCAATCATTAATTTAACCCTTCTATCGTTTCTTAGGCGGGGTTATTACATTTTATATCAAAGCAGCACTTCAGTTAAGAGTCTGGAGGCTACTTGCTTGTCTTTGCCTTCCTTTGGGGATTCCTTTTGTCGGCATAAAAGGGAGTTTCCCGGGTTTGTTGATTGGCTGGCAGTCTCCTCGTGCCTGGATAGATGTCTTGGGCGGCCAATCACGTGGTGTGTTGGTGGATGGATGGAAAGTCTTTGAAGTTGGATGCGGGCTTTGCAGTCGAATCGTTTAACCGAAACTTTGCAGCAAAACTTAACTTAGAACTGAGATTCTCAACAGAAAAGAAAAGAAAGCTAAGAAAAATAAAGAAAAGTGAGACGAAAGTAGTTAGATGGCTTGAATGAAGCTGTTTAACCCATGTTCTTCTGATCTTGATTTGGGTTCTTTTGTCTGCTCGTCTACATGGTTACTCGTCTGTCCGGTTACCCCGTCATGGCTTCTCCATGACTTCTGTAAATCTACTCTAGCGAAAACTCTCAGGCTTTGTTCGGGTCCTAAGATTTTAAACTCAATTTTTTGTCCAGCCTCCTGGATGAGTTCTGACCAATTAGGCACTGTCTTTATTTGAGAGGTGGGATTTTCTTCACCTCTCATCGTAAATCATCCGTTATCTGTGATCTCTTTACTCTCCAGCTCTAGCAGAGTACAGAGGGTCCAGTTTAGACATGATTCCTATTATAAGAACATGAAGCATTTTACACAGATTTCAGTCCAGCCATCTTCTGAATTAAGAACATATGATCGTACTGATAGGAAACAAGACACACTTTCATCAAACATCTAATAGTTATAACAATTACATGACTTAATGTGATCTAAGCATAATAGACACATACAGAGGTTGTAGATACAATATAGGATTATGTAGTTGAACAATGTTTGATTATAAGTCTGTCAAGAATTGTTTTGGGATGAATTTGTGTATTTTTATATGTAAAGTCTCAGTCTCTGTGGTTTTAAGAGATTTCAACCCTGGGGTTTTTCAGAGGTCCTTAAGAAGAAGGAGGTCTGTTTTAAATCCTTTGTCTTGTGATCAAACAACCTCTGCCGTTATGTTGGTGGGTCCCGAGCCGTGCCGTCTCTGAAACAATCAGTCTTTTCCAAACTATCTAACGTTGACAACGTTCTTCCTTTAGGTGGGCTCATCTCTTTGAAGCTTTCATGGTCATAAAGTTCTTAGCTGGGGTTTTTCGTTGGTTAGCTCACACTGGCTGGAGCCCACTCCATTTATGGCCCTAGATTAGACTGGTGATTTGGGGGTCTGGAGTGTTGAGTTCTGTGTAGAATTATGTTTGAACGAATCACCTGGAAGATTCATTTATATTTGGTTCGCCCTCAAATCCTACATATCCCCCCTTCGTTTGGCGATGTGTTGAGATGAAGACATCGGCGAACGCTGGAGAAACACGGGTAGAAGAAGCAGACACATACACAGCAAACAACAAGACAATACCTCCATGACTGGCCACTCTACTGGTGCAGGGCATTAGATTATCTAATTATTAAGAGTTCAAGTTCATTCTCTCAATATAGTTTATCACGTGAACATAGTTTAGTTCAATTTTGGTATTGTTATTCTAATTTGTTTCGGTACAATGATTCTTTGATCAAATTCTGTGATTAAATTTGTTTTGTTTGTTTGTTTTATTCTCTTCTAAATTGTTCTAGGTTAAGACCATTTTACCTTTCATTTTCTGGTGACATAATTTGTGGTAAAAATGATGTGACACATCAAGCATGGAGCTCTCTGGCTCACATTCGTTTTAAGGTGGCTTACAAATATTAGGCGTGGTGCGTCAATCCTAATATTGTGACCTTGACCCTTATGGGGTAAACAGGCATTTTACCTAATAAAAGAAGAAGGAAAGGAAAGGAAGAGGTAAAACAGAACAAAGCAGTTGAGTGCTTCCTGGTATGTCTTACAATTACTGTTGCGCAGCTAAGGTGTCAGGTGTCACAATGTAATGAGAGGTGCTCTATTTGTTGGGTTGATAGCTATATGTTTCCTATGGTAAGTGTAGCTAAGTCGATGTTAAGCTAGTTTCTACCTGTGGGAAGAACATGTTTGTTTAATGTTTTTCATTGTAGATGTGTTTAACTTCTTTATGTTAGTGATGCAGTGTAGTGTAGTGCATGTATGAATGGTCAGATCTGTTTCAGTCTGTTTTGCTCCCCTCTTTTCTTGAAGGCTTGCCCACATGCTTCTTGGCTTAGCTTTGATGAGCTTAGATGAAGATTGGCTTGTTGCATCTTTGCCTTAGAAAAGGGATCTTCTGTGATCTGCTAGGGGTCAGTCTAGTAAGGCAGGAAGTTCTCTGGCAGACAATGGGAGGTAGTTTGTCATGGATGCGTGAAGCTGTAGTGCAAAACTTTGTCTCCGTTGTTGCATTCCTCTTGTGATGCCTTCTGGTTGTGACAGACTTTCTGACCTTCTGTGCTTACTCTGGTTACTGTAGCACACATGGTTCTTGAGTTTGGAGCTCTTTTGGTGGTTTCTTTGTGAGTTATGGGTAACCAGGATGGTGTTTTCTGGTACCTCTGAGTGTTTGTCAGTGATTGGCTGTGAGAGACCCCTTTGTTCTGTGTTGTTGTACAACAGGTGGTCGTCATCTTCATTATGAAGGTGTACCAGATGATCATTGGTCTTCCGTTCCATCGCTAGTCATAGCGAGGATGAATCATCTTGTGGGTCACTCATGTTTACCTTGTTTTCGATGAACACTTTCAGTTGCCTTATTAGTTGCTCCATGTCTTCTGAGAGTAAACTGTCTTGTTCTTGGGCACACTCTGTGCTGTGTTTGACTGAGTGGTGCAGAGGTGGGTGTCGTCGTCGATTACCCACATAGAATAGTTTTGGATGCGTTGGTTGATGGCCTTTGGATGTCCAGTTAGAATTCCAATTGTTTGTTTCCTTGTGGGTTTCTTGAGAAGCGTGGTTGGTCCCATGAATTTTACATGCGGTTGGTGTGGTAGCTGTCGTCGGCATGGGAGTCACGTTCTCTGTGCTCCTTATGAAGGACTGTGGTGTTGTCATGCCACTGGGTGTCTTCCAGTGCAAGGCTTTTGTCTTGGCTGATGGAGTTTGAAACTGTGGATGTTTTCAAACTTTTCTTTGAGGCCATCTTTTGTTTGATGTAGGCCTTGTGTGTCAGGTCACGTAGCTGTTGAATTGTCATCGTGTCTGGGCAGGCCATGACACCAAGATGATGATTCAATCCGGGGTGCGGGTTTCTCATGAAGAGGGTTTTGAAGTTCACATCCTCTTCGAGTTCAGGTTTGTTATGTGCACCAAAGTATCCTTATCAAAAGCGGTGGTAGTAGGCTTGGTAGTAGGGAGTCTCTTGTCAACCTTGTTTGGTTTCCAAGGCGATTAACACACCATGTTCCGACTCTGGGCCTGTGAATTCTTTTATCAGTGTCTTAGATAGTAGCTGGTAGTTTGACTTTACATGAGCAGGTTGTCGGTCTAGGAAGCTTCTTACCTCTGGACTGGATGTGGATCTGATGAGGTATAACCTGTCTCTGTCAGTCACATGGGGTCTCACCTCTAGGTGGAAGTCGATATCTCGGAGGTAGGCCTGGATGTCATGGCCCTCTGTGGAGTTCGGGTTGAACGGGGTGATGTTCTTAGCCAGCTTGTCGAGATTTTTAAATGTCATCCCATGTGCAGCTTTGGAGTCTGCCTGGATGAGCTCTCTTCGTTTGTTGGCAGTGAAGAGTTCTGTGGTGAAGGCCTGTGACGTTTTGGGTTGTGGCCATTCAGTTCTTCTGTTGTATGGCAGTTCTTGGATTGAGGACACTGTTCTGCTCAGCAGTGGTGATGCTGAGGGAGGTCTCTCCCTTCTTTGCTCTGGTTTCTGTTTGAAAACATGCTGGAGTTCATCTCTGACCATATAGAGCTCGTCGTTGGCGTTATCTCGCTGTTGGATCACCTTTCCAGGTAGTTTTCCAGAGCATTGATTTTAGAGTTTTTATCTTCAATGTCAGCTTTGGCTTTCTCTAGCTGATGTTCAGCAGACTGAAGTTGGTTTACCAGTTGCTTCTGGACAGTCTTTAATTCTTGTTTGTCACATTCAGTGACTGCAAGGGCTTCTTGGAGCTTGTCAACTTGTTTCTTTTTTTTCTTCACTTTAAGTTTGTCTTGAACTTTCACTTTGAGCTGGTCTGTGCAGCGTTGAGTGTACATCAGCTCTCTCAGTAACTCAGTGGTCTGACACTTGAAGTCGTCCTGGACTTTAACTTCCAGCTTGTCTATGCGGCTTTGGGCACGTGTCAGCTCCTCCTGAAGGTGGGTGATGTGCTTGTCGCTTAGTTTCAGCTGGGCTGTGAAGGCATTGCTTAGGGAACAGGTAATCTTGGTTAGTTCCACGTGGTTGTGGTTCTGGCTTGAATCGTGTGTCAGGAATCTTCTCAGAATTATGATTATTATTAAAATTAACAGTTCAATTGTCTTTGGTGTGAGGCAGTCTGTAATACCTCTGAGCCAGGCGTCCATGTCTTCCCTTAGGGCAGTGGGGTTTGTTGTCCATGACATGTTGTAACACTGGGGTGAAGAGACTGACACAGATCTGTGTGGGGTATAAGCCTATATGTGGTTGAACAGCTAAGTGTCGTTTCAGTGACTGTACACCAATAGTGAAGAGTTGTAATGACTAAGTGTTGGTCTCGGTGTAGGCAGGTAGGCTAGTAATATGGAAACTTCGTCACTCAACTGAGTAAGGGAAAAAGAGAGAAAGGTTAAAACCCAATTTCAATGAGAGTAACAAAAAAAGAAAGAAAATTCTTAACTAGGAGAAATATTCTTTTTCTCATCAATGCTTCCTATCAATGACAATCTGTTTCAAGAAAGGCAAACAATATTAGTGTTTATGTTTGCGAGGAAAAATAATACAATAATAATGCTGATACCTCTTTTCTGAGTTTGACAGGATTGACACCACACACCTTCAGTTGGACCGCTTACAGCAGGGATGCTTTGGAAGCGACTCAACACTTGTCTCTGTTTCTTGGATAAGATGTCAACGTTTAAACTGCATTTACAAATGCAGTGAGAGAGAGGGTTTGATTAAAAATTAAATACCTAATAATTTGTTTCTTGGGAAAAATTATCTTTCTCTTTCTTTTAGAATTGATTGATGGTTCTTCCAGGTTTATTCCCTACAAATCTGAAGAATAAGATGGATTAAAACTGGACAGAACAGGAAAGACATGATAAAAAGGAAGGAAAGGAATGAGATTGGATCCACAAATGGCTCTGAAGCTTTTATGACTACTACGAGTATAGAATTGATAGTTGATGAACAACTAAACACCCAAAAATAAAAGTTTTGTAAAACAGGATTGTTTCTAATTTATTTGAAAGTCGTAGTAAGATGCAATGTCTCCTATTGAGGCTCAGGTGTGTCGCTCTCAAGCTGGAATAAAAGAGGAAAAGAAGAGATAAGAAAAGGGAAAGAAAGTAATAATAACAATGGACAAAATAAGAAAGGGGAAATTAGATAAAGAGGTAAATGAATGAATCAAATAGAGTGATGTTACAGTTTATAACCACAACAGGAAGAAAGGAAAAACAGAGGATATAACACAATGAAATAATGAGCAAGTATGAGTCTAATAATAGTAAGTTTACTTAACTTTCAAAGTTCAAGACTTATTCACCTTAGGTGATTAGATCTCAAAGAGAAATTTATAAATTATGAAAATTATGAAATTAGAATTATTAAAAATAAATCTAGAAATCATTAGAAATGACCAGTTTAGAAAAATAGAATTTCAATTTTCATTTAATATTTCACTTAAAAAAAATCTAATTCAAATTTGACAATTAATAATCGTAAACCAGTAATTTCTTTTTCAAGTAAAATGCAGGTAAAATAATTAATAATTGTAAATCAATATTTCCCTTTCAAGTAAAATATCGGTAAAGTAAAATGTGAGAAAGGAGAAAGAAGAAAAGACCAACAGGTGTAAAAGTCAAGGTGGTTAAATCCCTTTAACATTGTTTAAACAGACACTGTGTTTAACTACTTATGTTAATACTGATGATAACAGTAACTAATGCTAAAGGCTTTAGCATATAGGCTTCAATGTAAACAACTGCTTAGGTTAGCTTAGCCACCTTAGGGTTTGTTTACACTTTGGCGTTGATTCACTGTTCATGCGCGGGTCAGAGTTCACGTTGCGTTGGTTAAGCGTTGGTTAAGGCTTCCGTGTCACGATCGTAACTATGCCTCGAGTCAGTTGACGTAGTGTGATAGCGTAGTGTTTCTGTGTTGTACGTCACACGCATCACACATATGACCAGTGTCGGCCAATAGTGAGCCTACGTGTGACGTACAACACAGAAACACTACGTATCACACTACGTCAACTGACCGAGGCCCACAGAGAAGGAAATTAATAGTTGAAATAAAGTAGTTATTTTTGCAGTTTTTTGCGCACAAAAAGTATTCTCGTCGCTTGATAAACTTAAGATTGAGCCACTGTAGTCACTTGGACTATTTTAACAATATCTTTAATAACTTTTCGGGGAACAAGTTTCAATCCCTTAAGAAGCCTATGGAGTGATCCAGCTCTCAGATTTAATAAAAAATATCTTCATTTGTGTTCCGAAGATGAACGAAGGTCTTACGGGGTTGGAACAACATGAGGGTGAGTAATTACTGACAGAATTTTCATTTTTTGGTGAACTATCCCTTTAAATGGGTTTAGGAGGAGGGGTGCGATTTTCGAATAATAATCAAATAATACCCAGCGACCTTTGAATATTATTTTTGCTTGAAATGCCCATCCCTACTAATGAGTTGCATCAAACTACTCCAAATGTTGTTGATAAAAAAAAAAATAAAAAAAAAATTGTCCTACTCAGACTTGTATTGGACAATGTTTAAGTTACATCAGACTTCTCCATTTATCTTTGTCTTATATTAAGTATATTAAGCATCGGAATCGGGATCGGTATCGGTCGATCACCATGATAAGAAATCGGTACTCGGTATCGACTGCAAAAATCCTGATCGGAGCATCCCTAAAAGTTATGTTATTCTGTGTGTTAGTTTGTTTGCTATATGAGACTAGCAGTAAGCTAGATCAACATTAGAATAACATACTGATCATTAGGGCTGTAATGTCCTAGTCGATTAGTCGATTAATTGGTCGATACGTTCTGGTTCGTCTAAAATTCTGATTGGTCGATTTTTTGCGCGTTCATTTCATCAGTTTTGCCGCGTTCATTTCATCAGCTTTGCCGCGCTCATTTCATCAGGGGGAAAGCACTAACTGCTAATGGGGGTGTTTTCAGAGTACCCCTGTTTCACAGGTAACAGTCTGTCTTCAGAACAGCCCCTTGTTTTCACTTTTTTTTGGATTAGCCCAACCCACTGGAGAAGAGAGACTGAATATATATGCTGATATATGCTGAATATTATTTATCTAATTGTGAGAGTGTTTAATAGTCAGTCTTCTTCTAACATGTCAACAACAAAGACATCGACAGTGTGGCAGCATTTTGTTAAAATTGATAACGGGAAAAAGGTCGAATGCAAAGTTTGCAAGCAACAGTTTGCCTTCCACAGCTCGACAACAAACATGACATATCATCTAAAAGCGGTAAGCTAACTTGTCTGCGTTAGGTTGCCCTGTCTGTTTTGAGTAGGCTATTATGAACATATCGGAATTGGCGTATCAGTTATGCACTTTATTTCGTTTCTGCTCTTGATCTGGTTTGTTTAATAAAAATTCTTTTTTTTATTAAAGTGGACGTGCCTTTTGTGTTTATTAAGAGTAAAAGCTTTAAGTTAATAGTCTATTCGTGTCTCAGCCGCGAAGCTGAGCTCTGTGCGATGACATGCACAGAGCGGCTGAAATGATGAACTGAATGACAGTTATAACTTATTATTATAATATATGACAAAAAAATTGTCTAAATTATGTTGCATTATCCTCAACAGTTCTTGTGATATCACTAGTTGACAACATAGTATTTTCGGAAATCATAGGCTATGTTGCGCAGGTGCACGTGATGCAACGCTGTCAGAGCCGACAGACTCGTGTGTCAGACTCATTTCAGTGCAAAATAATTAGGTCAAAAATGATTTAATATACTGCAAATAGCCTACTAGTTTTTTATGTTTATTTATAATCCATTTAGGCGGACAACAAGGCTACCAAGTACTGAGCACAGTGAGCAGCTAATTCATTTAACGTTTTTTTTTCTAACGTCATTTTTAGTCGATTTTTAGTCGAAAATTTCAGGACTTCAGTCGACCAAGATTTTCTTTGGTTGAGTACAGCCCTACTGATCATATTCTAACATTTCATCATGTTGAGCTATATAACATTGATTTGTTTTATGTACATTTGCTCACCTGTCTAATAAAGTTAATGCAAGAGCAGCGTCCCTGTCAAGTCGTGACTCGTGAAGCTCTGTCAAGTCAAGTCAAGTCAAGTCAAGTCAGATATATTTATATAGCGCTTTTCACAATACAGATTGTATCAAAGCTGCTTCACAGTATCAATCAAAACAACTTTAACAATGTTTGTTTATTACTGGAAAAAAGACATCCAAGTTTGGTAGAGCTGATCAATGGTATGATTGGTTAATTAATTTGAATATCCCCAACTGAGCAAGCCAAAGGCAACAGTGGCAAGGAACTGAAAAACTCCATCCAGTGACCTAATGGTGTCCTAACACCCCATCAGATGACCCAATGGAGAAAAAAAAACCTTGGGAGAACCCAGGCTCAGTCGGGGGCCAGTTCTCCTCTGGTGTTTATGAACTAGAGGCCGAATTTACAGTAACTGTAAGATAAAAAATTTATATGAATGCCTGGCTAAATAGATGCGTCTTCAGTCTAGTTTTAAACTGGGAGAGCGAGTCTGAGCTACGAACAATATCAGGAAGGCTATTCCAGAGCTTCGGAGCTAAATGTGAAAATGCTCTGCCTCCTTTGGTGGATCTGGATATCCTAGGAATGACCAGAAGCCTCGAATTTAGTGATCTTAAAGAGCGCGATGGATTGTAAGGCGATAGAAGATCCGTTAAATAGACTGGAGCTAAACCATTTAGAGCTTTATAAGTCAAAAGCAATACCTTGTATTTAATACGGAACTTTATAGGTAACCAATGAAGTGATGATAAAATCGGTGTTATATGATCATATTTTCTTGATCTAGTAAGAACTCTAGCGGCTGCATTTTGGACTAACTGTAGCTTGTTTATTGAAGATGCAGGACAACCAGCTAATAAAGCATTACAGTAATCTAGTCTCGAGGTCATGAATGCATGAACTAACTTTTCTGCATCAGAGACTGATAGCATATTACGTAGCTTAGCAATGTTTCTAAGGTGGAAAAAGGCAGTTTATGTAACATATGAAATATGCTTTTCAAAAGACAGGTTGCAGTCTAATGTAACACCCAGGTCTTTTACTGTAGCGGATAAAGTAACAGGGCATCCTACTATGTTAAAGTCGTGCTGTGAAAGGTTTTGTGGACGGTTTTTAGAACCGATAAGTATTACCTCTGTCTTGTCTGGATTTAATAAAAGAAAATTATGCGTCATCCAATCTTTTATATCTTTAACACAATCTGTCAATTTGGATAATTTAGCGTATTCATCTGGCCGTGATGAAATATATATTTGAGTGTCATCAGCATAACAATGGAAACTAATTCCATGTTTCCTTAGAATATTACTAAGTGGGAGCATATATATTGATAATAATAAAGGGCCTAAAACAGATCCCTGCGGCACTCCATAGTTTGCCGAAGTTATAATCGATTTTTCTCCATTTAAGTAGACGAAATGGTAGCGGTCAGATAAGTATGACCTGAACCAGCTTAATGCTTGTCCTTGAACACCAGTGTAATTTTGTAGTCGATCTAAGAGTATTGTGTGATCTATAGTATCGAACGCAGCACTAAGATCAAGTAAAACTAGTACTGAGATACAGCCTTGGTCCGAAGCTAAAAGTAAATCATTTGTGATTCTAACAAGCGCAGTTTCAGTGCTATGATGTGGCCTGAATCCAGACTGAAACTTTTCATAGATGTCGTTTTCTTGCAAGAAAGAGCCGAGTTGAGCGGACACAACTTTTTCTAATATTTTTGACATAAATGGAAGATTCGAAATGGGTCTGTAATTTGCTAGGTTATTTGGATCTAATTGTGGTTTCTTAATAAGAGGTTTTATAACTGCCAGCTTGAACGTTCTTGGAACATGACCTAAAGATAAAGATGAGTTAATAATATTGAGAAGAGGCTCTTCCACTATAGGTAACACTTCTTTCAGTAGTTTAGTTGGTATAGGATCTAATAAACATGTTGTTGTTTTAGATGAAGTGATAAGTTTATTTAACTCTTTTTGTTCTATGGTTGTAAAGCATTGTAATTGTTCTTGCGGGGTGATAATTGCGGCCGAATTATAAGGCGCGAGCAAAGATCGAACGTTTACGATTTTGATTCTGATGCTTTCAATTTTCTCGGTGAAGAAGTTCATGAAATCATTACTACTAAACTGTAACGAGGTATTTTGTTCAGACGACGTCTGTTTAATTGTTAGTCTAGCCACGGTATTAAATAAAAACCTTGCATTATTTCGGTTGTTTTCTATTAATTTGCTGAGGTGCTCAGCCCTGGCCGTTTTAAGTGCCTTTTTATAAATTGACAAACTATCTTTCCACGCGATTCTAAAGACCTCTAAATGAGTTTTTTTCCATTTACGCTCTAAATTACGGGTTTCTCTCTTTAAAACATACGTAGTATTATTGTACCATGGTGCTATACTTTTTTCTCTGACCTTTTTTAATCTAATGGGTGCAACAATATCCAATGTTCTAGAGAGAATGGTGCTCATAGTGCTAGTAAGTTCTTCTAATTCATCTGTTTGTTTGGGTTCAGGCAGCAGCTGAGACAGATCAGATAAGCTATTTGAGAAATTATCTATGGTGGATGGACGAATTGTTCTACCTGGTCGATAACGTGGCGCAGCATGACATATTACAGCAGTGCGTAATATGCAAGTTACCAAGTAGTGGTCAGTGACATCATCACTTTGTGGAATGATATCTATATCGGTTGGATCGGTTCCATATGATATAATTAAATCGAGTGTATGATTAAGACGATGAGTTGGTCCGGTGACGTTTTGCTTGACCCCGAAGGAGTTTAATAAATCTGTAAACGCAGCCCCTAACGCATCATTTAAATTATCTACGTGTATGTTAAAATCTCCAACAATTAATGCTTTATCGACGTTGACCAAAAGATCTGATAGAAAGTCAGCAAACTCTTTTAGGAAATTGGCGTAAGGCCCTGGAGGTCTATATACGGTAGCCAATGCTAGAGATAATAGGGATTTTTTTCTTACATCTAAGAGCGTAACATTTAGCACAAGCACTTCAAACGAATTAAACCTATGACGAGTTTTCTGAGCAACATTAAGGATATCTCTGTAGATTGTTGCAACACCGCCGCCACGACCGATCAGACGGGGCTCATGCTTATAACAGTATCCTGGCGGAGTAGACTCATTTAGACCGAAATAATCATTTGGTTTAAGCCAGGTTTCAGTAAGGCACAGAACATCGAAAATTTTATCTGTGACCATTTCATTTACAATAACCACCTTAGGTGTGAGCGATCTAATGTTTAGAAGACCTAGCTTTAGAAATTGTTTTTGTTCACTAATAGCGAAATTTTTCTTTTAAAAAATCTAGATTTTTTCTACATCCCGCAGTAGATTTATTATTTGATCTTAGTAAACGAGGAATAGACACAGTTTCTATGCAATGTTCTACACTAGTTGAACATTGCTGATTTGGATTTTTGGTTACTAGTCAAATGGTATTTAACATCTTGGAGATGTTATCCGACAGAAGATCTGCCCCGATTCTACTTGGGTGTAAGCCATCAGCGCGGAAGAGCCTTGGTCGCTCCCAAAACAGATTCCAATTATTTACAAAAATCAGTTTCTGCTCATTGCACCATGACAATAACCATTCATTTAGCGCGAATAATCTACTGAACTTTTCATGCCCTCGTCGGTACGTAGGAAGCGGTCCAGACACAATAATCGATGTTTCAGGCGATGTGCTGCGTACCGTATCGATAAGGCTCCTGAAGTCTTTCTTCAGAACCTCCGTCTGTCGCAGCCTAATGTCGTTAGCTCCCGCATGCAGCACAACAGCTCCGACGCGCTCGTCACCGTTCAGGATCTCAGTTACCCGCGCAGTGATATCGAGAACACGAGCACCAGGAAAGCAGTGACTGTGCACCTTACTTTTACCTAACGTAGCGTGGACGTGTCGGACGGTGGAATCGCCGATGATCACAGCATCGCGTTCCGTTTCGCGAAGAGGGGAGAAACGGTTCTGAGTGGAGATCTCGAAAACCGGGAGGGGCGAAAAGATTCTTGTCCTGGCTCGCGGCTTCCGCGGAACCACCCAGGCTTCGTGGTGGTGTGTTGGAGCCGGAGTGAATGAAATCATGGCTGAACGTGACCTGGACGCTCGGGACCAATGCTGAGAAACGCACGGAGTAGACGAGGTCAGCGTCAGCGGGTTACTAACGTTAATCACTGATCCGTGTGCATCAGCGCGTGATGTTTCAAAAGCTAAACGCCTCTCGCCCTGTTTCTCTAGAAGGTCATGGATCTGCTTTTCTACAGCTTCTAATTCAGACTGCACCGCGAGCAATTCAGATTTGTTCTCATCTGCACCAAAAGGTAGATAACATACACCTGATATATTCGCCATTTTAACAGATGGACAGTAAGTTACCAATGATGCAACCAGTGATGCTATTAATATTTATATTAATTTATGACTCAAGTCTTGGGTAAAAAACGTCTTTGTAGTGGTATGGGTGTAATGTAGACGCATGATATACGGGAAAACAAACAAACTCACAGCAGGCAACGAGGCTGACAAAAGCAGTCGATCGCAGGGCGAACAGCAGTGAAGCGGTGTCTCGCTCTACGACCAACAACCAATGTTCAAACCGTATTTGCGCAAACAAACAAACGCAAACAAACAAACTCACAGCGGGCAACGAGGCTGACAAAAGCAGTCGATCGCAGGGCGAACAGCAGTGAAGCGGTGTCTCGCTCTACGACCAACAACCAATGTTCCAACCGTATTTGCGGTTCCAGCCGTATAATGGCTTGAGACGCTTCTGGCCAACAGTCCGAGTTGTAATTATGAGTTAAATGATGGTTCACAACAGAATAAAGAGAGAAATACGGAAAAACAGAAGGAAATGCGAAGCTAATACGAGGCTTAGACAGCCACGACGCAAACAAACTCACAGCTCACAGCTGGCTCACACAGCTCTCACAGCAGCTCACACAGCTCTGTCAAGTCCAAGTAAGTCACGGACGTGGAGCTCTCGGGATCTCGAAAACGCCACACTGATATTGATCCTCGTTTTAGTTCTCCTTTTGTCCCAAAGTCTGCTTGCCATGGTCCATAATGTTTGAACGAAACAACAACAGCTAGACGTTACGCACCATGCAGTTGTCCATGTCTGTCGCCATGGTTACTATGGCAGTACAAGCAGAATCCAGAGATAACGCGGATATTACATCATTGACAGGCGAACAAGTGAACAGTGAAATTAAAATTGTGAATTTCTCTGAATTTACAAATTCTTGGAAACATTTAGGATAATGGAAGTACACAATTGAAAGAAATATATAACACTGCCCAAGTGGTTTTTGGATATTTTGATACAAAATTCTTTTAAAGGTGAATTCTTGTAAAGACATTTAAAGGTGAAGTATGTACGCTTTTTATGTTAAAATTAGTTCTGTCAATCGATTAAAAAAAATAACTAGATTAATCACACATATTTTCTGTGATTAATCGTGATTAATGACAATTAAAAACACTTATGTTTTTTCTAAGTTTTTCATATATTTTATAATATAATAATTTCTTAGTTAATCTCCAAATTAATGTAGAAACAACATAAAGACAGTATATTTTAAATACTTGTTTAATGGCATCTTTTGTATGAATGAAGGCCAGTATCACTGATACTAATACAGCTACTGATGTCTCAATGAAAATGATCCCCCCCCCCCCAATTTTAAAAATTAATTATAGCCATTCAACATTACAGTGTATTGAAAGCTATATATATATATATATATATATATATATATATATATATATATATATACATATTTTTTTTTACATTTATTAGGCTTCAAAAAATATAACATTTTAATTTAAGTGAACTTTAATACAATCCTCACATGAACCCATAATAAATGTCATATTTACCTGTGCCCTTCTTACCTGTCTAACAGAAATATACAGAAATTGAATAAAGTTATCAAAGTCTGCACTGCAAAATTATCAATTAAATATAGACTAATCCTAATTAAAGCTACAAAAGTTCTTTAGTCAATCCCGCTCCTGCAGATTCAATTAGAAGCAGAGCTGTCAAACATGTTATAGTCCCATTTTTATAGCATCAAATAGCTAACTAAAACCAAAAACTAACAATTGAACACACGTCTGCGTGATTTTGAACTTCCTAAAATGACAGAAACTAACTTTGGAAAAATATTTGTAGTGTATATGGATATTTTAGTTTATCTCAGTTGATTACATGGAGAGGGCGGTGCTTAAGACCTATACTCTAGCACGCCACCAGGGGGGCGATCAAAATACTTTTGCTTTCCAGCTCAACCTATAGTGAGAATTTGGGATATGGCTACTGTAGCAGGTGGAGCCAGAGGGTGTTTAGCAGCTGTAGGACCATGACTGATGCGTTACATGGAAAAAGACATTCAGCTTCAGTTATAGAAATCAAAATTCACTGCATTTAGAGCTTCAAAGTAGGTCTTATGTTTCACGGTATGATAAATTTTATTTCATGATAACGATATATATCTCGATATAGCTATTTTTATTTTATTTTATTTTTGTTATTAAAAATAAGAACAAAGAAGCAAATTACAAACAGTAGGACAAATACAATAGAGCAAAGATAAAAAATAAATAAACGTTTTTTCAGCTACAGTAGGTTTATTTAACATGTATTAAGACATACTACAGAAATTGAATAATCAAGTGTATGACTAAAACACTGCTTAGTATTCACTGTATGAATCAAATATGAACTGATTCTTATTAAAGATACAAAAGTGATTCAGTCAAGAGGAGTAAGTGATTTTCTATTTGTCTTTTGTTGTTTGATTAACACTAATGAGACAGACAGAAGTTTATTAAGCTGCTGTCTCTTTAAGACCGAATGCACAGATCCGATTTACTGACACCCATCCGGTTATTACCCAACTGTTTACATTAATTTAAGACATAACTGACTTTATTTACGTGATTAGATTCACGATCGCATGCTGTCTGAGAGAGGCAGCTTTCTGTGCGCACGCTTCGGGTGTATCTCAGTCAGTTGCTATTTTTGGTTTGGTTTCATGTTCATGTTTTCTTGTCTTTTATTTTTAAATTGGTCATAGTCATGTTTCCTGGTTCCATGTTGTAAGAGTGCCATGACCTGTACAAGGTTTAGAGGGTGTTGATTTCTTCCTCACCACCAGGGGGTCCGGTTGTGCTCCCTGGGTGTTATATAAGCTTGGGCAGTAGTAGAGTAAGAGAGAATGTTTAAAGTTAATGAGGTTTGTGCAGGAAACTGGTCTTAGTAGAAAAATTTAAGAAAGGATAAATGAAGCTATGATTTTGCACACTCCGATATAGTAGGTGGCAGTATGCACCTTTTACGCTAGTCTGTAATCCGCCATAAAACTAAAAGAAGAAGAAAAAAAAGAAGAGTAAGAGAGAGGACAGCATGGTGTGCTTTGTGTTCCTACTCTACCCTGAGAGACCATCCTTATTGAGAAACTTTGGTTTGCTGCTCAATTGTAAGTAATGTTTTTTTGTAACCACTAATAGTCTAACAACTTTGACTGTTGGTTGTATGTAAAGTATATATATGAGGCTATGGTTATTATGTAGTGGTGGCGAGATGAAGCCTCATGAAGCATTGAAGCTTTTCAGCCGAGTGGTTCACAAAAGGGTTCATTTCTCGAGGCTTAATTTGCTCACAATACCACCTGGTGATCAAAGAGTGTAAAACAAGCAGATACATTACAGGTGACCTGATGTGATCTGTGATACACTGTATTTTGCACCAATTAAGGCTTAGAAATAACGGTGAAGAAAAAATCAATTTCCACATAGACTAATCTATTTATATTAATATATTAATATCTGATGGTATATAATGATTGTATAACATAACTGTGTAATAAACGTATTGGCTTGAAATAAATGGGGCTATCAAATGTTTGTAAATCAATTATTTGGTCATAATAGGCAGGAGGAGCAATATTATTATTCTAAAACTGGAAAGTGGCTGGGTTTAAAGCATGGGTTTTATATATCTGTCAAAATGTCGCGCCAAGATTCGAACCGCTTCCTGAGCCAGTCAGGTCAAAGCGAGGCTTCATGACGTCATTGGTCTAAAGTGATACAAGCCTCGATACACGTTCCGAAATTTCTTGACACATGCTCCGAAGCCTCAGCACAGAACGTAACATCACTACTATTATACTTTAAGGTTGTCATTCACATTATTACTTATGAGTTTTTTTTTTCTGAATGTATTGTATTTTCTTTTGTAGAAGGATTTTCCTTATGCATCTGCTCATGCAGTGGGAATAATGTGTATGTGCTATCAATGAAGAAGAGGCCGATGTGCCAGGGCATATGGGACATTTCCTACATTGTGTGTCCGGACTATTCCACACGTACAAATATTCTTTCTCTTGAAAAGACTTTCTGTGATTGATTTCATTTATAGTTGATCCCTCCTTCATATATTCGTATAACTGTTTTTTTTTTTTTTGAGAGACAGAGAATCAGGTATAGATGGTGTCAGAACAGGGACATATCTGTATTTATTCTTAACTACTTTGATGTGCAAAATAAGAAATGGAAGACTTAAGTCCTGATGAGAAGGATGAGTGCATGCCTAATCCTGATTTTACAGCTGGTCCGTTTGTGACTCGTAGAAAACCTGTTAGAGAGCTCATACATACATTGAGTGAACTGTATATTAATTCAGAAGAGGATGATTCCATTGCAGATATAGACCCACAACCTCGCTCTACCACCTGATGAAAAGGAAGAAGCTGACTTGAACTTATAATAAGTTCAGGCAGCAATATTAAATGGATGAGTTGTCATCCTTGAAAAATGCAGAACAGACTGTATTCAGAAGGTGAGCCAGTGCTGTTTGCAAGCAGATCTTGATGTTCAGTGTGGATTCCTGGAGAAGCTGGCCTATCACATCGAGAGGGAGTGTGACCGAGTTAAAATAATCTTAAAACTCAGTATACAAGATTTAGGGAAGTATGTGGTTGACTGTTTTAAAAGAAGAGATCTACAAATTGATAACAAGCTAAGTACCTGGGTACCAGTAACCTCAACTTCAGTATCTACACCCACTCCTGAACAGTTCACAACCACGACACAACAAAGTGTGAGGAAGGCAAATGTCATTCCATCATCTCAGCAACTTTTACTCGGCACTGAAACTGTACCTACACCTACATATCTGTCCCCTGTAAAAGTAGAGTTTCCCCATTTTGGAAGTGAAGCAGAGAGTGATCCTGTGTCTTTTATTGAACGATGTGAAGAATACTTGGCCATTCGACCCCTGAGTGACTCTGAAATTCTCGCTTCTCTTACTTGAGTATTGAAGGGCACAGCAAAAGATTGGTGGTTAGCAGAAAGGAGAATGGTACTGACGTGGAAACCGTATTAAAGAAATCTTTCTCTGCTCATTTTTAAATGACTGTTATGAAGCTGAAGCTAATCGAGAAGGCTGCTGGAGAGGAAACTAGGTGCTAAGGAAAGTATACGTGACTTTGCATTCCATTATAGAGCATTATTCCATAGCCATGTCTGACTGGGAGCGTGAGCTGCAAGGACAGAAACTCAAATCAACATTGTAAGTGTTGAAAGATCCAGATCTGACAGTACCAATAATTCTGGGTATGGATTTCTTAACTTCTGCAGGGATTATGCTGGAGTTCCGAAGGGCCCAATATGGCATACAATCCCAAAAGGCATATGATAGTGAGAGGTTTCCCCTTTTGCCAGGTAAGTATTTGTCCAACTCCTTTGTGTCATTTTATCTAGCTTTGCCTAGTAAAGTATCATCAGAAACCTCATTGCCTGTTCAACAACTAGCACTCAAAGCTGATACCACCTCAGAGTTCCAGAGTCTCTTAGAGAAGTTGATGAGAGAATGGCCTATGGTATGCACAAATGAGGTAGGCCACTCTACTTTAATCAAGCATTGAATCAACACTATCAATGAAGCTCCTCTCCATAGGAGAGCATATCGTGTATCTGTGGAGAAAAAGCTGTTCATTGACAAAGAGATTAAGGAGATGTTAGCCAAGAATATAATTCGACCTTCCAATTCACCGTGGTCTTCTCCTGTTGTTATCGTTCCCAAGAATGATGGTGGATCTAGGGTTTGTGTAGATTTCCTTGGACTGAACACATAAACTTACTTGGATGCTTATCTCTTGCCCCAAAACGTCTCGGTTACGTATGTAACCCTCGTTCCCTGAGTAGGGAACGGAGACGTTACGTCGGATGACGACGAATGGGGTTTCGCTTAGAAAGCCTATCGAATTCGAGTATACAAAACGAGCCAATGGCAAAGAAATTCCATGGGTCTGCGGAATTTGCATAGCGTATCTCCGCCTTACCTTGTGGGTATAAAAGGAGGACGCGGGCAACATGCAGATATGTTTCTTCGCTGAGGAGCCGAGACTGAACTCAGGCGATCCCCGCGGTACAGCGGAAGTGGCAGACAGACGTAACGTCTCCGTTCCCTACTCGGGGAACGAGGGTTAAATACGTAACCGAGACGTTCCCTTTCGTTGTCACTCCGAGTTACGTCGGATGACGACGAATGGGGTTACCAGAGTAATCACGCCACCTTCTCGGCTGCTTCCAGTGCCCTGCGTAAATCTGAGATCCCTGTCGTGAGACTGGCAC
The DNA here is from genome assembly GCA_026230005.1 of Gila orcuttii. Classification (NCBI taxonomy): domain Eukaryota; kingdom Metazoa; phylum Chordata; class Actinopteri; order Cypriniformes; family Leuciscidae; genus Gila; species Gila orcuttii. The sequence goes on from JAPDVR010000023.1 coordinate 25,438,641, forward strand.
GGATGAAGGACTCCTATTTAGCACAGGAATACCAAGGTACACTGGGGAGCATATCCCAAGGTTTTAGGGGAAATGCAATTACTGCCAACCCAGAGGGGGGGACTTAGAGAATACACATATGACCCGAAGGATGCATATGGAGAACACTGGGGTGTCCAGCCGCAGGTGGAATATTTCAACCCCAGGGGAGGCAAGGTGGCTTGCCAAGGGAAAGACACATGCTCAGAGAGGCTTACAGTGGAAATACACATATGTGGGGGTCACTCAGAGGAGGGACCATGCACACGGGAGGCACCTAGCCGACGCGCAGGCAATAGACACTGGCACCGACGTCAGCAGTGCTGGAGGAACTCAGGGCTTTCGGAGAAGCTGAGGGGAATATCGCATGTATCCAGTCCGTGGAGTGGAATGGCGAGCAAGCAAAGACACCTGAGCGGGTCCAGTACTAGCTGGTTGAAGCGAGTACATGAGAGGACACTGGCTCCACTCGGAGATTGTAGAATCTGGCGAATGTATTCGGTGTCCCCCAGCCTGCAGCTCTGCAGATGTCTGTTAGCGAGGCGCCATGCGCTAAAGCCCAAGAGGACGCCACACTCCGGGTGGAGTGGGCAGTCACACCAAGGGGGCACGGTCGACCTTGCTGCTCGTAAGCCAAAGCAATGGTGTCCACTATCCAGTGAGACAACCTTTGCTTTGAGAGAGCCTTTCCCTTCAGCTTCCCACCATAACAGACAAAGAGCTGGTCTGAGGTCCTGAAACACTGCGTTCTGTCCACATAGGCGCGGAGGGCGCGTACTGGACAGAGCAGTGCCAAGGCTGGGTCTGCCTCCTCCAGGGGCAGCGCTTGCAGGTTCACCACCTGGTCCCGGGAGGGAGTGGTAGGAACCTTGGGCACATATCCAGGCCGGGGTCTCAGGATCACGTGAGAGTAAGCCGGCCCGAATTCCAGGCACGCTTCGTCAACGGAGAATGCGTGCAGGTCCCCTACCCTCTTGATGGAGGCCAGTGCAACCAGGAGCGCTGTCTTCATTGACAGGAACTTAAGCTCCACTGATTGCAGAGGCTCAAAGGGAGCACTCCGCAGGGCAATTAGCACTACTGCGAGGTCCCAAGAGGGAACGAGAGGAGGGCGAGGAGGATTCAGTCTCCTCGCTTCTCTCAGGAACCTGACAATCAGGTCATGCCTCCCCAAAGACTTACCTTCAACAAGGTCATGCTGTGCGGCAATGGCGGCGACATAGACCTTTAGGGTGGAGGGAGACAGCCTTCGCTCCAACCCATCTTGTAGGAAGGAAAGCACGACACTGATTGAACATCTCCGGGTGTTCTCGGTGAGAAGAGCACCAGTTGACAAAGAGGTTCCACTTCAACGCATAGAGATGTCTCGTGGACGATGCTCTAGCGGAAGTGATGGTAGCCACCACCGGTGGTGGTAGGGTACTCAAACCTACCTCGTCCCATCCAGGAGCCACACGTGGAGGTTCCAAAGATCGGGACGAGGGTGCCATAGGGTGCCCCGTCCCTGAGAAAGGAGATCCTTCCTCAGAGGGATCGGCCAGGGAGGCGCTGTCGCGAGGAGAATTAGTTCGGAGAAACAGGTCCGGGTGGGCCAGTAAGGTGCAACCAGAATGACCTGCTCCTCATCCTCCCTGACCTTGCACAAGGTCTGTGCAACAAGGCTCACTGGGGGAAACGCATATTTGCGGCCCTGCGGCCAGCTGTGCGCCAGAGCGTCCGTGCCGAGCATGCCCTCGGTCAGGGAATAAAACTGGGCGCAATGGGTCGAGTCCACCTTGGCGGTTGATGTACGCTACAGTCGCGGTATTGTCTGATCGGACTAGACGTGTTGGCCCTTGAGCACGGCCCGGAAGCGGCGCAGAGCAAAACGTACAGCCAGCAACTCGAGGCAATTGATGTGCCATAGGTGGAAGGCCCTGTCTTCCAGCGATCCCTCGTTGATCTTCTCCGCCCTTCTCCGCCCGGTCCTGCTACCATCTCCTGAGAAGTGACCATCATCCCTGAGCAGCCCGTCTCAGGAGCGTCACTTGGCCCGGCGTTTAGCGGGAGCGGGGCAGGAGAGGGCTGTGGCGTCCCCCTGCGGCCTCCAGAGCCAGCCCGGGTGAACGGGCGGGGTGGAAGCCGCGGGAGGGCGCCTTCGGCGGTGGGCAGACTGAGGGATCTGAGCGGACGGCGGGGCCGTCGGGGCAGAATATGCCTCAGTCTGCTCATGGGCGGTTGAGAGCTGTTGTACAGCCCTGAACCGCACCGCCGAAGGGCTGACCTGGGATATGAGGATGTCGGGCAGACGGGACCGCCGGACATCCTGCACATCGGACAGGTCAAGCCACAGGCTTGACTGGTGTACATCACCTGACCCAGGGAGCGTGCGGCCACTTTCGTCGCTCGGGGAGCAAGGTCAGTGGCGGCGCGCAGCTCAATGAAGAGCCCTGGGTCAGTCCTGCCCTCCTGCATGACCATGAACACCTGGGCCAGGTAGACCAGCAGAATGGCTATGGCATGCAGTGAGGCGGCTGCCTGTCCTGGGAGCTATAGGATTTCGCCACAAGTGTAGACGAAAAACTACAGGCCACGGACGGGTGCTTAGGATTGCGCCGAGAAGAAGCACTCTGAGGACACATAGCATCGCAACAGAGCGTTCAGCCGGGGGAACCCCAGTGTAAACATGGGCAGTGGCCCCGTGGAGGGGAGGAAGGGCGGAGAAGATCAACGAGGGATCGCTGGAAGACAGGGTCTTCGAGGATTTCGAGATCTCCTGATGCACATCCGGGAAGAAAGGTATTGGAGTGGACGCTGACAGGAGTCAGCGGCCACACCCAAAAAACAATCGTCCAGCAGCGAGCGCTCAGGACAGGGTGAAAGGTTCCACTCTAGTCCGATGCTCGCAGCGGCCCGGGAAAGCATGACCGTCATCTCAGGATCTGACTCGACAAATGCCATATGCACACCCGAAAGTGGCAGCACTGTCGAATCTTCACTTCCTGGAGATTCTAGCCCGCCCTGTGATGCTGCGATGGACAACAGATCCGATTCTGGAGCGTCAAGGGAAACCCGCGGGGCATCCGAAAATAGACCCGGGGAATCCCCTGAACACTCGCGGGTTGCGTCACTGAAGAGGGAGGCGTGGTCCACGGACAAACAGTTGGCGGTTTGTTCCACACTCTCACCCTCTGGTCACCCTGGCCACCAGCCGAAGTAGCACCTCACGTGGAGAGTGTTAGATCGGGGTGTGGATGAGGGGACTCTATCTCTAACGAGATCATTGAGTCTCGACCGTAATGACGCGATGGTCACGTTCCCGCGGGGAGAACGTGAGTCATCCACAAACGCTGCTCTAGCGTGATCAAGCCCAAACACGCAGAGCAGAGAATGTGCCCATCAAAATCGGAAATGAGTCGACCGCAACCAGAAATGCACGGGCGAGCCGTCTTTAAAAAGACGTGCCGCGTACAAGCTCTTTTGTGAGAGGAGAAAAAACTCTGCGATGTTGAAGCGAGCAGGGAGAAACACACTCACTGGCAGATCACTGCACAGATCAGCAGGCAATGTGAACTCGCTGGAGATCGCCGTCACACCAACACCGGAGAGAGTGGCTCGTCTCGTAGAGCGAAGTCAGAAATGGCTGTGGAGTGAAGAGATACTCTTGGCTCCGAAGCGAAAACATATCTGCATGTTGCCGGCGTCCTCCTTTTATACCCACGAGGTAAGGCGGAGATACGCTATGCAAATTCCGCAGACCCATGGCATTTCTTTACCATTGGCTCGTTTTGTATACTCGAAGTCGATAGGCTTTCGTCGTCATCCGACATAACTCGGAGTGACAACGAAAGGGAACCGGGATTTTTTGGGAGCTTTACATGGACCAAGAATGTTCAGTACTTTAGATCTCAAAAGTGGATACTGGCAGCTGGAGTTGGAGCAAGAAAGCATACATTTCAGCTGCAGTCTCATTTCAGCGTGTAATGGAAAGTGTACTGAGAGAAGTTAAGGGAAAATGCTGTTTTGACTATGATATCGTGGTATACTTAAAAGATGAGACTGAACACCTACTGCACCTCAGTCAAGTTTTCCGCTGTCTATATCAAGCTGGGCTGACCTTGAACCTTAAAAAGTGCAACATGATGCTTTTCTGGGCCATGTGATCACGGTGGAAGGCATTAAAACGGATCCCGCTAAGATAGCGTCAGTTTCTAGTGCCTCAATCCCTGAATGATGTGCAACGGTTTTTAGGACTTGCTGGATGGTATCACCGATTTGTCCCACGATTTTCAGAAACAGTAGCCCCTCTGCATGCTTTAAAAAAAAAGGGAACCACTTGGGCTTGGACAGAATCCTGTCAAGAAGCATTTGAAACGATCAAGAATGACCTAAATAAAACTCCTGTCTTGATTTCACCAGACTTTACCAAAACATTTAAGGTGCAGACCGATACCAGTGTGATAGGACTGTGGGCCGTTTTGACTCAAGACATAGGAGAAGAGCATGTTATAGCTTATGCTTCATGCTGTCTTCTGGGGGCTAAAAAAGCCTACTCTGTGTTTGAGAAAGAGTGCTGTGCTTTTCTGTGGGCTGTGGAGAAGTGGCTGCCCTACTTAGAGGGTAGACCCTTTGAAGTTATAACTGATCATGCAGCATTGACTTGGTTTCCTCATGACGATTGACATGGTGGGCTATACGGCTGCAGGAGTTTGATTTTACCGTTAAGTATAGAAAAGGGCAATGCAATGCAGTCCCGGATACATTGTCCCGAAGTCTGGAAAACACTGTCAGGCAAGTGAAGTCTGCAAGTTCATTAATTACACCCTCGAGCCTACCAGTGGATCGGGATGAAATTGCCAAAGCTCAGCAAGGCAAATAAAGGAGCTAGTCAGTAAGGCCCTTGCTCAAACAGATTTTGATCCCTCAAAAATCCATTATGTTGTAAAGAATGGCTTTTTATTTCGCAGTGTGCCAGATGGACAGAAGGGGCAGACATTTCAGTTGGTGGTACCTGAATACTTGCGCAGACACTTCTTAAAATATGTCCATGACAATCCTTTGAGTGGTCACTTTGGTTGGCTTAAAACACTTCTGAGATTGGTGGATATGGTTTACTGGCCCAGTTTACGCCAGACATTTGGAAGCACTTGTAAAGAGTGTCAAGTGTGCCAGGTGTACAAACCCTCTATCCAAGTTGGCTGGTTACTTGCAGAATACCCCAGTGGTGGAACCAGGATATGTGTTACTAGTGGACATGATGGGACCTCTTCCTAAAAGTCCAAGGCAAAATGAGTATCTTTTGGTGATAATAGATTACTGCTGAAAATGGGTTGAGTTGTTCCCGCTACTTGTAGCCAAAGTGCCACAAATAACTCATATTCTGGTAGATGAAATTTTCACTCAATGGGGTACTCCAATCTACCTGTTCTATGACAGAGGAGCACATTTTACCTCACTCCTCTTGAATTTAGTGTGCAAGCAATGGGGGGTAACCCAAAAACTTTCCACTGCCAGTCATCCTCAAACAAATCTCACAGAGCGTATTAACCGTATGCTCAAAACTATGATTGCCTCCTACGTGAACAACTATCATCGGCATTGGGATCGCTGGCTTGCAGAATTTAGATTTGCCATTAATACAGCCTGGTAGGAAAACACTAGATTCATGCCTGCAAAGTCGTTTTAGAAAAAGGGCCAGTGAAGCGAGCCCTATCAAGCCCACCTGACCCCAGTAATCCTGCTTATGCTGTGCTGGAACAATACAAGAACCTACTGTAGTCGGTGAGCAAGAATGTGGAGCAGGCTCAAAGTAAGCAAATGTGCTACTATAACTTTCGAAGAAAACATGCTCCGTATCAGATTGAGGATTTGGTATGTGTATGCTCTCATCCTTTGTCACGGGCCAGTGAAGGTTTAATGTCTAAACTAGCTGCCAAGTGGAAAGGTCCAGCCAAAATTCTAAAGTGTTTGGGTCCAGTTTATTGTTCTGTTGCATTCTTAGAGGACCTTGATCATCCAGACACTTTTCATGTCCAGAACCTGAAGCCTTTTCACGGTTATGTTAAACCTTCAGTGCCATGATCTGTACAAGGTTTAGAGGATGTTGATTCTTCCTCACTACCAGGGGGTCCAAGTATGCTCCCTGGGTGTGATATAAGCTAGGGCAGTAGTAGAGTAAGAGAGAGAACAGTACGGTGTGCTTTGTGTTCCTACTCTACCCTGAGAGACCATCGGTGCATCCCAATTCGCATTCTATCCGTCCTAAATAGTATTCGAAAATAGAATTAGTACATCCCAAATTGCAGTATGTTGAAATGAGTATTCCAAAGGTACCCGGATGGTCTACTGTTTCTGGTTAGAATCTGAAGTGCAGATCCGTGAACACTCTAACGGCTAATATTGCCCACAAACCATTGCGCGTTGGACGAGGATTCGATTAGAACTACAAACACAAGTAAAAAGTGTTAAAAAACTACAGACATGGAGGATGTTCGAATCCGGCGGTTATATAGAGAGGTTTAGATAAAGGGGTTTGAGTGATTAATTATCAGTATCTAACCTGACGAAAATGTATTTATTCAATGTTGTCCACATTATATTTCATCTGCAGCAGCATTGTGGACTTTTATAAAGACACATTTAGCCATTAACTTTTAAATGCATCATTATTCAAATTGCAAACAAATGAGGATAGTCTCCGCATGAAAGACCCATGACTGGCAGTTCAACGTGCTACAACATTTCTCTCCGAAACGGTAGGAAATTAAATTAGATTGAATGAAGGATTTTAACTGTGACAAGATGATTGACAGGGCAGTTCACAGTGACAGGATGCACGTAACTAAGCGACAGAGCTGTCTGTTAAAGATGACGAAGTAGTATGTCCCAAAGCTTGCCTACTCTTTTGCTACACAGTCAAAAGTATGTACTTTTTCCTCACAAAAAGAGTACATACTTTTAGGGCATAGTATAAGTAGGTGAATTGGGACGCAGGACATCCAATTATAAGTAATGTTTGTTTGTAACCACTAACCGTTGACTGTTGGTTGTATATGTAAAGTGTGTATATGAGGCGATGGTTATTATACTTTAAGGTTGTCATTCAAATAATAACTGATTGGGTATTTTTCCGAATGTATTGTATTTTCTTTTTTAGAAGGATTTTTGTTTATGGGCTTCCTTTCCTTATCCATCTGCTCATGTAATGGGAATAATGTGGATGTGCTATCAACGAAGAAGAGACTGATGTGCCAGGGCAATATGGGACATTTCTATGAAGGTATATTTGGTGCAAATCAACTGAACGCCTGTGACAGTGAAATTTGTAGTTGTAGAGAATAGCCACACGTGTATCGGTAAATTTAAAGTCACAGAGAGAAATGTTTTAAAGGGCACCTATTATGCAAAATTCACTTTTACATGCTGTTTGAACATAAATGTGTGTTGGCAGTGTGTGAGCAAAACCACCCTAGAATGATAAAAATCCACCCAGTGTTTTTTTTACAATCTCAATAATTCATATGCACTCTCTCAGAATGAGCTGTTCTAAGATTCAGCTTTTTGTGACGTAGAACATGGGAAAGGGGTTTGATTGACAGTGTGGTTGAGGCAGACCTCTCCCTCGGTGATCTGATCCTCCATTGTTGTTTCAACGACAGCCGGACCGCTGTTCTGAAGATTTGTGCTGCCTTCTAGAAAATGCCTCCTAAGAAAAATAACTGTTTTGTTGTGGGCTGTAATACTTTGCATAGTTGTTTGCACTTTCTTCCGACATCAGAGCCACTGAAAACGCAGTGGGTGGATTTTATTTATGAAGGAAATGCGCCACTTACACTCCCGAAGTACGTTTATGTTTGCTCAAATCATTTTGAGAGTGACTGTTTTTTGAACGGCGGTCAATTCAAAGCAGGTCTTGCTACAAAATTAATCCTCAAGGGTGGATCGTTGCCTAGTGTTCGCGATCCAACGACAATTCCTGAAGAAGTAAGTGTATTTTATGATTTCTGAGGTGTTTTCAAACATTTGCGTCAACGTTATCACAGTTTGTGTGTGTCTGTGTGTGTGTTGCACAGCGATGACAACGCAATGAGTTCATAAATGTATCAAATAACCATTCCGAGACATCCTGGTCCATTCTCGATCGTGTTTCTTCAGCCGGAGTCTCTTCGTCATCTGGGTCGGACTCTGGTTCAAACATGTATGGCCGAATGCCATACACAATTGCGGGTCTATCACTCTCGGCCATTATGGTTCTACCGACTGTTAATTGCCATAGTTATGCAAGTTACGCCCACATCCAGCGGCAGGGTGGGGATTAGCAGCTCATTTGCATTTAAGGTCGTCTGCCTCAAAACAGCTTGTTTCAAAACAGGCCCCAAAAATGACACATTCAAATGGTTATAATAAATTAACTGGGGGGTATTTTGTGCTGAAACTTCACAAATACATTCTGGGGACACCCAAGACCAATATTACATCTTGTAAAAAGGGCCATAATAGGTGCCCTTTAAGAGTTGCAAACTTGTAGACTTTTTTCTCTTCCACAAACACAACACAACAGTTACACCTTCTCAAATTCTTCATTGCAGGTGCACAAATCCTACTCTACAAATCACAACTTAAGAAACTCGTATGCTCACATTTTTGCTACAGTTTCTGCAGTGAATATGGTGCAAAACGCATTTACACACCCGCATCAAAAAATGTGAATTCACAGAGAAATTTTGCTCATCCGCAAATCCGTATGTGAATTCATCCAATGAGAGTTGCACACTTGTAGAATATTTTCTCACAAATATCTTGTATATTTTTCTAGCACAAACACAAGTACATAACTACAACTGCTTGAATCTGCTGCGACGAATCTCAAACACTGTTTTTCACATTCAAGTGACAAGTTTTGCGCACTCTCCCTTTGCACTGTGAAATGTGGAGCAAAAGTGAGTTGTGCATCTGTAGAGGCAGTGGGCGGAGCCTACATGAATATTCATGAGTTTCCCGGGCATGCGCGTGGAACTGCTCATTTTAGTTCGCTTCTCATTTCTCAGCAGGTTTAATGGATTATTTCAAAAAAGGTAAATATAGTTTCAGCGCGAACTTAAAATTGTGCATCATTTCATAAAGTTCATCATGTTTTTATTAGTTTGCACGTTTGTTACATTCGTTAATGACTGAATGATTGTTGGCATTCACTTCATGTAGGCCTATATAAAGCACAGCAAACTTCAACTCGTTCATTTTGTTGTGCTTTTCCTTTGTACATTGCAATGCTTTAAAACTGTCTTTTGTTATCATTTGTTGAATCACTGCAATAAAAAATATTAACATTTTTTACAAACAAAATATAAATTTACAAAAAAATATCACAAGGTTTAAGGTTCAACTTTTACTGTAAAACCAAAAATTCCAGAACACGTGAATGATTACAGCAACACTTATTTCCAACAGAAGAGCAGATATAGAATATTCCTAAATACATTAACCATTACCATTTAATTTATTTATTGCTAAGCTCTTCTGCTTTACCGCTGAGGTCTTCAATCCTGCTCCTGGAGGGCCACTGTCCTGCAGAGTTTAGTTCCAACCCTAATCAAACACACCTGAATCAGCTCATCAAGCTCTTCAGGATCGCTTGAATATACAAAGGCAGGTGTGCTGAAGCAGATTGGAACTAAAGGACAGTGGCCCTCCAGGAGCAGGATTGAAGACCTCTGCAGCTTTAAAACTGTATCATCTCTGGCAATAATCTCTGGGAAATAACTATAATAACACAACCATATCAGTGTCCAAATAAACATTTTGCACCCTACACTGATGTTTCTCTTTGTCATGTTCTTTCTTTGACCTTATGTGTTGCACTGTGTGCCTGGATGATACACAATGATGATCATTGATACAAATGCATGATCTATTTTGTTGCACAACAAACACTCATTCAACATGTTTTAAAAGTCATAAAGTTCCATAAACATGTATGTTCTTAATTGGGCTACAATTAGAGGCACTTCTGACTTTAACTCTTGAAAAATGAAACCTTTGTTGGATTGATGTTAAAACATGACATTCTGGCATTTTCATCACTTAAGATTTGCATGACAAAAGTTTGGAATCACTATGATTTAAAAAATATATACTTTTATAGCAGGCAAGGTGCATTAAATTGATCACATTTATAATGTTACAAAAACTATCTCAAAAAATGTTACATAACTTCGTTATGCAGCACCACTATTTTCAACTGTGATCATAATCAGAAATGTTTCTTGAGCAGCAAATCAGTATTAGAATGATTTCTGAAGAGCCGTGCCACAGTGCAATCTAGAGTAATGAGCTCTGCCATCACAATATTTTTTTAAAAACATTAAAATAGAAAACAGTCTTGGTACCCTACCTAGAACCTTACTAATACCAAACTTTTGAACAGTAATGTATATATTATTATATTAAAACCAGCACAAGCACACCTTGCAACCAAAACATTAAAAAAAATAGTTTTACATTGTTTTGCCAGTATATATATATTTGTAAATATATATTTTTTAGAACATCAAATTGGTTGCTGCTTATATTCTGTAAAAGAATGTTAAGTGTTTTTCCCCCCTCATTTACAGTAACCTAGTTGTACCAAATGTAATTTATCCACCTTTGTCCATACAATTTAGTTTAATCCAAATTGTACTTAAGTATTAAAGCAACACATTCATGCTCGTGTGTGGTCTTAAATGATTTGGCTGATTTAAATGAACAGGAATTTAAGAACAATCACACCAGGATATATTTGTAAAACAAAGTGTTAGCCCACTGATACATTTATGAGGGTTTATTTAATTTATTGCAATCAACAAATGGTAACAATTAGTAAAAGACACAGTTTTAAAGCTTCGCAGGGCTATACGACGATTTGAAGTTTGCTATGCTTGGCCTACACGAAGTGAATGCCTGCAAGCTGCAAGGGAGAGCGTGAAAAACTTGTCAATTGAAAGCGAAAAACAGTGTTTGAGATTCGTCGCAGCAGATTCAAGCAGTTGTAGTTATGTACTTGTGTTTGTGCTAGAAAAATATACAAGATATTTGTGAGAAAATATTCTACAAGTAACTCTCATTGGATGAATTCACATACTGATTTGCGGATGAGCAAAATTTCTCCGTGAATTCACATTTTTTGATGCGTGTGTGTAAATGCGTTTGGCACCATATTCACTGCAGCAACTGTAGCAAAAATGTGAGCATATGAGTTTCTTAAGTTGTGATTTGTAGAATAGGATTTGTGCACCTGCAATGAAGAATTTGAGAAGGTGTAACTGTTGTGTTGTGTTTGTGGAAGAGAAAGGAAGTCTACAAGTTTGCAACTCTTAAAACCTTTGTCTCTGTGACTTTAAATTTACTGATACACATGTGTGGCTATTCTCTACAACTATAAATTTCACTGTCACAGGCGTTCAGTTGATTTGCACCAAATATACCTTCATACATTTCCTACATTGTGTGTCCGGACTATACCACATGTAAAAACATTCTTTCTCTTGAGAAGGCTCATATATGATGAGATCTCTGAGGAATCAAGTCATTGATCAGTGTGAACCTTGCATGTGTGGGTTTTGCATATAAACAAGAACGTAATGAACAAACAAGATTTGGAAAAATGTGGGAGTGTATTGTGAAGAAATACAGTTGATCCCTCCTTCATATATTTTTATAGCAGTTTTTTTGTTTGAGGCACAGAGAATTTGTTATAATGTCATGTGATTCCCATGCCCCCCATGTGATCCTTAGTGGTTCCTTAGGTCATGTGTCATCTTCCCATTGGTTCATTGTCTTAACTTGTTGTCATTAGTTCTATCTTTTTGTTGGTTCTTATTCGATTACTTCCACTACGTCATTGGTTGTCATAGTCATGTGTTCCCAGTGTTGGGGAAGCTAATCTGAAACTGTAGTTTGACGAGCTACAAGCTACTCACAAGTTAAAGTAACTAATATACAGTCAATCTAGCCTTCTGAAAAAGTGGTTAGCTAAACTACAAGGTAAAGCACAATTTTAGTTTGTGATCTAATATGAAGATGCTGCGCTGCTTCAATGCATTGCAGGTTTGTCAAAATGCAAAAAGCTTTTTGCCACAATACACCGCTAGTTGCAAAAAACTACTTGTAGTTAGCTACTCCCCAACACTGCGTTCCCCATGTACATGTATTTAAGACCTCATGTTTGTTATGTTGCCCTGTCATGTATTGTTCCCTGTAACCACTGTGTGGTGAGTTTTGGGGTAAGGACAGATGAGGCAAGAGAAAAGGAGACGGAAGCATGAGGAGCGACAGAGACGATAGAGGGAAAAAAAAAATTCTTGGTCTGGTTCCCAAAACACACTGCCATCTGGCGGTGGCGCTGGATAGAATTAGGATAACGGCTCGACGTGAAGTTAGACACTTTCTGCTCCTGAAGTGACCACTCATGTGGTGTTTGCATACTTTATCACAGCTGAAGTGTGATAGATACATTTCGCTTTAATACTTTATGTACTGCTTAATACAGCATCTGTTTGTACAAGAATAAAGTTCAACATAAGCCTATACTATTTAAATAGCAATGCAGTGGGGTCTATGTTTTTTTTTTGACACAATAACATTGCGACTACATGAAAAGAGATTTTACTATTATGAAATACTGCTTATTTGTACATTGAGCATTAGTGGAACTGAAGGTGTTCAAATAAACACGAAACACACGTGATCGTTGTCATACAGTGGATTCGGCCAATCGTGGAACAGCTGCATCGTCATCAGAGCTTGTGTAGCCACTCTGGAAAAGCTCCACAGAATGAATTAGCCAGCTGCTCTCGAATCACTGTTGCGGTAATTTGATGCCATACATTACAGTCATGTGGCATCGGCACTGTCTCAAGTTGGACTAAATTTTTAACTGGCATGCACTGCTTCAAGTCGGCCGCAGCTCGGTCTGCGCAGCGCTGCATGAAGTCGAACAAGCCTAGTACAGGATACCAAACGAAACACAACATTACATTGACGAGAACGGACGGAGACTGAGGGAGAACACAGGGACTAAATACATGGAGCAAACAAAGGAACTTGATAAGATAATTAACAGGACACATGTGAATGACGTGACAAATTAAACAGACTGGGGAAAACTAGGTCACAAGGAAACAAAGAAACAGGGCATACATGTAACAGTCATGTACAACTTTTTATATTTTTTCCTATTATCTACTGTATATTACAATTTTGACACTGCTTTGAGAGTTTTGGATTATATCTAAGCTGCAGATCCTAAAGATATCATTATGTCTATTTATCCACAAGTAATAACTAGATGAATCTTTGTTATTGTTATTATTTGGAAAAATTCTAGCTCACATGATTTTTTTTTTACTTCTCTTGTTGTGCTCAGTCAATAAATATAACAGTGTTTTGTAAGTGAGATGGAAAATCATCAAGGTGTTGTTAAATGGTTTCTCTAAACAAATTGAGTGACCACTTTACCACATCCAAACAGTGAGATAGTGAAAGGCAGAGAGAGAAGCAATGACCTGTAAAACGAGAGAGGACGCTGTTGTCGAGAGTTTGCATTTCATCTCAGCTCTTTCTGCTTTTCAGCTCTTTCTGCTGATTAGAGAGAAATACAAGCCATTTCAGAGGATACATTCAAAACCATATTCTTTTTATTAGAGGAAAAACCTTTTGTTTAGGCTTTTGGTTTGAAGAATGGGGGTCAAAATCAAAACAAGGTTTCAGACTTCGGAAATTTGTATTCATAACTCATGTATGAGTGTAAAATCTATAGTGCCATTGTACATCATATTATCCTCTGAGCAGTTGACTTATGGTTTTATGTTTATTGATCTGTCTACATTCCTATGGGATCATTTTCCCCAAAGCAAGCATACTATTGTCACAGTCACCCCAGTCACATGTCTTCCTTTGTCCTGTTTTCCCGCCACTCATCTGTTTCTATGGTTTCTGTCATTTAGTTATCTTCTGTTCCACCTGTCTAGTTAATCATCATCTGTGTCACCTGTGTTAGATCATCATCATCTGTGTCACCTGGTGTCTGTTAATCAATGTTTGTATTTAGTTCCTTTGAGTTCAGCCAGTCTTGGTCCGTTTTACTTTGTCAGTCTTATGTAGTGTGTGTGTGTTCATCCTGCCTGTCTGTACCCGTTGGAAGTTTATTAACAGTAAAAGTTTGTATTGTAGCCTTTTCGCTAGTGATGGGCAGATCGAGGCTTCGTGAAGCAATGAAACAGTCGAAGCAAATGTGCCATTTTGTTTCGAGGCTTCGAATCAATCCGAAACCCCTCTCCACGGTGACACCTAGTGGTCACTTGCAGGTGTTGATCTGAAACAACCTTTACAAAGAGCTAATAAAAAAATGTGTTGGTTTTTTTTTTTTATTATTGTATTTTTGTAATATATGAAGCGTGTAACCTGTAGTCTCTTCACATTGCATAATGTGATTTTGGTCATGAAAAATGAATATTAATAAAAATAAATCAAGCCACAATGTCTCCCTTTCTTATGGATTTTTATTCAAAAATATTAATTTCTCTGCTGTTGAAGGACTCAGCCTACTTCTTTTTTTACAGATAATTTCTCCAGCCTTTGAAAAAATTCTCTCACAAGGGACACTTGTTGCTGGCATACAAAGATATTTTTTAGCTAGGACATACAAATGAGGAAAGATTACTGCTCTCTCTTTCCAGTAAGTTAGAGGATCATGAGTTCTGGGCAAAAACGCATCGCTGAGGTATTTTTTCACTTCCACTGTGGCATCAGCTGTAGGATTGTGTATCATCTGGGTCTCACGGATACGATTGTCAAAATGTTCCCATAAACTGTCTTGTGTTTCAACTGGTGTTGATGATGATGGGCCTGATGTTGACATTTGTGGTTCTGAATTAAAAGAAAACGGCAATTAGTAACAAATCATAAACTGACAACACATATGAAGTACAAATTTCATGAATCACATTACATAAGATAACATAGACTGAAACTCACCAGGAGTTGTGTTTGAACGCATCAGTGAAGCACACTCCAGTGTGATGTGCTTTTCAGCATCCAGGGCTTTGGCAGGATTTCCAAAAGCCACATTTTTAAACCTTGGGTCCAGCAGGGTAGCCAGTTTCAAGGCTCTAAAAGTCTCGTACCCTCCACATCTGGAGTGCAGACCTTCTTGTAGATGTGAGCCTATGAGCCAACACAAGAGAAAACCATATTAATTAAAATAATGACAACAATATGAGAGTTATGGCCAATTACACGTATGGTCATAGTGTCCTACCTAATTGTACAGTTGATTCCTGCGTTGCATTTCCTTTTTTCTGTGCAAGCTTGTGCTGCAACATCCTGTACAATGGTATGAGCTTTGAAGCAGACACTCTCTGTTCCTCTGACATCTCTGTTGTTGCTAGTTTGAATGGTTGAAGAAGGGTCAATGACTGTTGAATAATGTCATACTCAAGACTTGTCAGGGGAGCAGTATTACTGTTTAAATTGGCAAGTGCAGCACCCACTGGCTCACGTTGCTCATACAAGCGTTGTAGCATGTCGAATGTTGTGTTCCATCTCGTTTCAACCTCCTGTATCATTTTCAGACTTGGTCTGCCCATCAAGCTCTGCATCTCCACAAGCTTGTCCTTTGCTTTGCAGCTGGATCTGAACAACCCCACTATCTTTCTGGCTTTCTGGCGAATTTCATTGATGACTGGGGTTTGATCCAGGGCCTTTTTCACTATCAAATTCAAATTATGAGCAAAACATGGGACATGGCGAAGGTTGAGTAGCTGGGCACTTAGGATCATGTTGGATGCATTGTCAGTCACCATGCAGTGAACTTTGGAGGTTATTCCCCACTCAGCCATTAGCAAGGCTTTAGCCTCCATGAGATGCTGGGCTGTGTGGGTTTGGTAAAACCTCCTTACACCCAGTAAAACAGTTGCCATTGTTGCCTCTGGTGTTATGTAATGGCATGTTACACCAAGATATCCATCCATATTAATGGAAGACCACATGTCAGCCGTAAGGCTAACAAATTCCGCCTTTTGTAGGTCCTCCATTGTCTTCTCCTTGGTTGTGTTGTACCTTTCGCTGACCATTGTTTTAAGCACCTTCCGGGATGGGAGGACATAGCTTGGATCAAGCTTGTTCACAAAGGCCCTGAAACCCTCATCCTCCACGATGGTGAAGGGCTGCAGATCCTTCACCACCATGTTCAGAAGAGCCTCATCCAATTCCCTCTGTCTGCCTTTTAAAAGAGAAGATAAAACATACTTTCAGACAAATATATTGGAAAAATAGTAGCCTACCGTGAAAGTAGTCTACTGGCTCATTTGGAAACCTTCCTAAACAAAGTTATGTTATGAATATTTATGCTCAGTGTGCAGAGAAAGATAAAGTGCATTATAGAAATACAACAATTACAAAAAAACAAAATGATGTCTTGGCTGTAGATTGGGTACTCATATGTAGACATATAAAATGTATATTCACAAAGTATAATATTATATTGACAACATTTGTTTTTAAAGTGATTGGCAGTTGTGATTGGGATGTTAGGCATGTCTTAGTCCATGGCCTTTCTAAACAATGGCCCAACACTTAGTTATTATATTTCACTTATAATTAGCCTATATTTCAAACAATGCATACCTTGCTTAGATGGCCCAGCAGTGTCAGTAGCAGGCCTTGGTACAGGGGGAACACTACCATCCTCTGCACCCTGCAGAATGGCAGGATGAATGCTCCTCAAATGGCGCATCATGGATGATGTATTGTTGCAGTAGGCTAGCTGCCGATCACAATACACACATCTCACTTTATTTGGGGTTTCCAAATGGAAATGCTCCCACACCACAGATGTACGGCATCTCTTCTGTGGAGCCTCCATTTCTATCTATCTATCTATCTATCTATCTATCTATCTATCTATCTATCTATCTATCTATCTATCTATCTATCTATCTATCTATCTATCTATCTATCTATCTATCTATCTATCTATCTATCTATCTATCTATCTATCTATCTATCTATCTATCTATCTATCTATCTATCTATCTATCTATCTATCTATCTATCTATCTTATATGTAGCCTATCTATCTAATAATCTATATGTATCTGTAATATATGTATCTATCTATTAATCTATATATATATATATATATATATATATATATATTTCTATCAATGCATCTATTAATGTGTCACTATATGTACGCTGTGTGTCTCTAAGTCAATGTGTAAATGTAAATTAAATCCTAAATATAACTAAACAAATCGCACTATAAATGTCACTATATCACCAAAAATCCGCTATCTCAAAACCAAACTCCTCTCACAAAAACCCACGATATGAAAATGCGTTGACAAAACTTTTATACTGTGTGATTGTGTGATTTGTTCCCGAACCGACCAATCAATGAAACCCTGATTCGGCGGAGCACTCCACCTGATGAAACACTTAGACGCTTCATTTAGCCGTTGTCACGTGACGTGGGTGTTTTGAATCACGCTTCGGATCAGTGTTTCGAATCATCTTTGCTTCGGGATCTCGCAAAGCTTCGGAACGTCTTTTTCGCGCCAGCCATCCTTACTTTTCGCCTCTTCGTCTTCTTCTCCCTGCACCACACCGTGGCAGAAGAACAGACCACAAAAAAAAAAAAAAAAACATAGGATGGGTATCCTTCTCACCCTGGTGAATCCAGCTCATTCTCTCCTCACCCGCTGGCTCATTACATTGAGTATGTGCCATGGTTGAGTAGTTCTTCACACACTGTCGGGGAGGTTGCTGAAGACACCACCCCCACTCAACCACAGTCACCCTCTTCCATACCAGAGTCTCGTCCCGCCGAGACCGCCCATCCAGAGTCTCATCCCGCCATGACCGCCCGTCCAGAGTCTCGTCCTGCCAGGGCAGGTGCTGTTGTGGGGCATTCGAGGGCTGTGCCCCCCCTAGCGGTCATTGTTGCCCCTCCGACCAAAGTTGCTAATACAATGCTAAATCATAAATCAGATGTACCTATGTACAATAACATACCGATGTCCAGCAATTGATTTAAATAGTACATTGTGTTTAATTTGTCGTTTAATGAGATCTAATGTGTTGGTGCAGAGAATTTTCATGTGAAGAAATACATAGATCCGATCAGACTATATTCTGTATGTATTTTAATGGTCCAGTGGCAGAACTTTTGCTAAGCATGTCAGAGGTTCTGGGTTCTAATCCGCATTCGTATAATTATTTTTTTTTCCTCATTAAAACCGATTATGTTTATCAGTGGTTGTATATCAAGCAGGGATATACGTTTGTGTGCATTTTACGAATAGAGGGTCTCCACAACGGATTAAAGCGCGCGTCCGTGTGAAGACTGTGCGCGAGCCACAAGAGAACACTGTATCCGCGCCACTGATCGCAGAGTGAACGGGCAATTTGATCACTTGATTTCAAAAACAACAATGCTCTGTTAGTTAACTGGAGATGTTTTATTTATTTGTATTAACTACATCCATGCCGCGAGATGTTTAAAAAGTGGTGGGGACAATAACGACCCTGGCAAAAAGTGGTGGGGAAATTTGCAAATAATAATTAATAATAATAAAGGTGTTTCTTTTTTTATGGCATTTCTGCTGTGCGGACTATGATGTCGCCACTGCGTCAATATATTTCTCAAATGGCAGTGCCCCCAGCCAATGACCCAATGCCCCTCCAGTAGATCTGCTCTGGCGCCGACTCTGTGTCCCGCCGAGACCGAGCCTCTTCACGTCATGTCTGCCGAGCCTGAGTTCCTTCACGTCATGTCAGCCGAGCCAGAGTTCCTTCACGTCATGTCTGCCGAGCCTGAGTTCCTTCACGTCATGTCTGCCGAGCCTGAGTTCCTTCACGTCATGTCTGCCGAGCCTGAGTTCCTTCACGTCATGTCTGCCAAGCCTGAGTTCCTTCACGTCATGTCTGCCGAACCTGAGGTTCTTCACGTCATGTCTGCCAAGCCTGATCTTCACGCCAGGCCTGATCTTCACGCCACACCTGATCTCCACATCAGCCCCGCTGAGCCAGAGACTGTTCACGTCAGCCCCGCCGAGCCAGAGGCTGTTCACATCATGCCCGCCGAGCCAGAGACTGTTCACATCATGCCCGCCGAGCCAGAAACTGTTCACACCTGGTCAGCCTCCACTGAACCCTCACCTCCGGCCAAGATGGTCGCCTCGCCGCCTGAACCCTCAAAGCCTGTCCCTGAGCCTGTGCCCATAGCTCCACCCAAGAAGATTTTTTTTTGGGGAGCTATACGTCCTCGGCCTTAGTGGCGCGACACGGCTCCTACGGAATGGCCACGAAGGCTGATCCACCATGGCCGCCCGAAGGGTCGTCTCCGCCCTGGCCATCTGCTCAGCCTGCTCCGCCCGGGTCTCCTGAACTGCCGGTACCTTCCTGGAGTCTTCAATCCCTGTGGACCCTGCTGACCCTCTTGAGGAAGACTCCAGGACGCCCCCCCCCTCCCTGGTTTCACCATGTACGGCGCGAGTACTGTCACATGTCTTCCTTTGTCCTGTTTTCCCGCCACTCATCGGTTTCTATGGTTTCTGTCATTTAGTCAATCTTCTGTTCCACCTGTCTAGTTAATCATCTGTGTGTAAAGACTCAGAGGCGGATCTAATCCGTGGGGGAATTTGCATATCATAATTAATAATTGGTAATTAATAATTATTCATACATGTTTGGATTAGATCAGTCTTACATGTTAATAAATCTCCCGCTAAGGGATGATGTGTCATTTTACCTGCATGCATGCATGTGTATCCCTGCAATTAACCACAAGTTGATTGTAATTAATTACACGGACCACGTCTTACAAAACAGGCAAAATTAATTAGCTCAATTGTCAGAATAATATTTGTGGGGATCCACAATATCATCCTACTTTATAGGATTTCAGGAAACGCAATTCTGTGGCCACTAGAATTGGGTTTTCTGCCCTATAAACCAAATACTCTTTAAAGTATCTTTAATTTGTAAAGCTTGTGGCTTAAGTTAGATCTTTGGCACTTAAGGGACTTGGAAAATGAGCAGAGGCAGTACATCAATCAAATGAATATAATGAATTTAATAAGGCAGAACTACTTATGTATTTACTACGGATATATGTATTTACAAACATAATAAACAACAAAACACGATAAGGCATCGATGAACGAGAAATGCATAGAGACAGAGAGAGAGAGGAAATGTAGAGAGTTGCAGTTATGCAAGAGGGAGTTTAGAAAGACCCGAGGATCTTTCTAAATAGCAAATTCACATAGACAACAGAATTTTGAGACACAACGAGACTTCAACAAATCTTAAAAGCGTGATCAAACACGGATACTTGCACTGGTAATTCTTTGCATGGCTTGTGAAGAAGCGTGTGTGTCTCTCGGTCCGGCGCGTCACGTGGTCACATGCGCGTGTTTTTCCTTCACAGCGAGCACGCGCTCGTTTAAAGGTCCCTTGTAGATGGATTTGCTGAAGAGATATGTCCCGCGGTGTTCGTTTCACTCGTCGATTGGAATTAAACACGGAGACTTATCTAAGACTGAAATACACAAACTAAACTAGAAACAAATAAAAGAAAGGCGAAGAGCTCGCCCGGAGGCGAGACGTTACATTATGACACGAGGACGAGAGAAGTAAGAGAACGAGCGGAGGGGGGAAGCCTCATTTATCACCTTGGAGAAATCCAGCCTCTTCCTGTTGGCTTGGCCAATTAGAGGGTTGGAATTTCACAGGCGGGACTTTGGTTTTTATTGCTCTTTGTCTAAGAGAGAGACATTTGAAACCCTAATTTCGTCGGGTGTTTAAGAGCAGAATCTTCACAATTATTATAGTCCTATGTGTCACAAAGTTTTAGCAAGATGTGATATAAATGGCTAAATGTGGAACGAAGATTGGAGCTCAGAGAATCCAAACTTGCCTCACATGGAGTTGGTTACTCATAGTTTGCAAAGTTTGAAACCTTATCCCATTAGAGTTTCCCAACAACATAGATCAAACACATAAAAGACAAACCGTAAGATAAGATTGTATACATTGTTGAATTGTACGAACAAACACACATAAAACACATTGAATATATCTGGTTAAATGTCTTTTAAAGAAAAGAAGTTTCTTTTCGCTTTGGAATCCACTTCCTTTGGGACATTCCGATCAGTCATAAAATGTCTTGTAAGCGGACACCACGCTCTGTCCTGAGTGTGGTCTTCCCTGGTGGGGGAATGTGTGTGTGTGTGTTTGGGTTAATTTACATTCAGAGATTTTTGGTCTTTAGCAGTATGTATTTAGTTATTCAGATTCACCCTCTTAGCCCAGTCCTTACACCTGGTTTCTGTTCATCAGTGTTTGTATTTAGTTCCTTTGAGTTCAGCCAGTCTTGGTCCATTCTACTTTGTCAGTCTTATGTAGTGTGTGTGTTCATCCTGCCTGTCTGTACCCGTTGGAAGTTTATTAACAGTAAAAGTTTGTATTGGAGCCTTTTCGCCTCTTCGTCTTTTTCTGCACCACACCGTGACAACTATATAATCTGATTGTGTATGTATTGCTATGTCAGGCACATAGGTCAGTGGGGAATGGGAGACCTGAGACTGGTCACTGAGACCTGGGCAGACACAAACCTGCATTATCAATACATTTTCAAGAGAAAATCTCATTTTTGTTTATGTGCTCTTTTCTTGTGTTTCAGAACCACTTTGAAATGTTTGACAGCCTGTTGAATTCTATAGTGGACAGCCTATTTGGAGAAAGAGGTTTGTACTTTTAACCCTTTTCTATGTTGATGTTATCAATTGTGCCATTTTGAACCATGTAGTTTAGTGCCATGCAGTTTTATCTGAAGTTTGCATTAATTTAGTGAAATAATACACAACCTGCATCTGGAGACAAATGGTGTGAAGCAGAGTAAATAGTTATTATATGTTCATGTGCAACAGAAACTTAATCATGTATTTTAAAAGTTTAATGCAGTACAGAGTCAATCTTAACCAGGTTAAAGAATAGCCATTATAAGCCCTGGATTTGGATGGGAATAGCTTTCTAAACGACGTTTGAGTCACAATTCTTGATGAGACCTGACGTCTGTTATTTTATGTATCGATTCAGACGGGACCAACATCTCTGTGTTTATTCAACACGTTCTCATGAAATGCGTATCTATAACACAAATTGTATTTATCTGGTTACGTTTTACATACCATAAAGTAATAACCCATGTGTGAAAAACTCATTTCTGCGTATAAATTCCATGATAAATACTAATCGTGCTATAGATACGCACAAGTGTTAATTTTGGCAGCCATTTTTGATTTAGTCTTCATCTCCAGACGAAAATGCTTATTGGTCTTAGTCACATTTTAGTCATTTTGTCTTCCATAGTTTTAGTCTAGTTTTAGTTGACGAAAAGTCATTGCATTTTTTGTCAACTTTGTCATTACTTTTAGTCAAACTGCAGATACCGACATTCATTTTGGTATTCATTCTCTAGGCCAGTTCAATTAAGCTTATGAGAAATTTGAATCAAGGTAACAGGCTGTATTGACATTGCATTCTTTAGCAGAAGCACTTGTGCAATTCTACATATCCCTTTTCTTTTAAAGGGGTCATGACATGGTTTTTTGTTTTGTTTTATTATGTTCCCTTAGGTGCAATTATAGTATTACTATAGTTTTTTGTACAAAAAAACTTTAAAAATATAGTGAACCTTTTCCCACCCTGTTTCTCACCTCTGATTCAAACAGTCTGTTTTGGAGGTGTTTCCCCTTTAAGAGTTCAGTGTTAACGGCCACTGTTATGATTGGCTAACGTGAGTGCTGCTTATGCATAAATTATTAACGTTTATCATTTTGTATCACACGTAGACTACACAATGCTCCACCACGTGAAACCATCGTGTCAATTCTCAATTGATTTTGATTCAAATGCGCGAGGGAGGGAGGGAGGGAGAGAGAGAGAGAAAGTTTGAAGGCGCGCGCGCGTCCGGGGCTCTCTCTCTCTCTCTCTCTCTCTCTCTCTCTCTCTCTCTCTGCTCGTTCTTCAGTAACATGCCCTGTCACACTCATCTGATCACTCACCGTTCAAATTAAGCTTTGGCGGGCTGCATATGCTGCAAATAAACTGCATCCAACTGTTTTCCCTGACGTCTGGATCGTTCGGCAGCGTATTCAAAGACTCAAACAGGAACAGCACATCTGCGTGGCATCGCAGTCATCTTGTAAACAGACCCACTCGCTGCACGACAACGCATGCGATGATGCAAAATGAGGCGTAGTTGTCTTGCGCTGGAGGCGGTCATATGCAAACGCCTGGTACGTCACTTCGCACCGTGACGTCACTTCATACCATGGATCTAGATTCTAGAACGAGCTGTATTTAGAGCTTGATTAAATAAATGCTTCGTTTATAATGGGGAGGACGTCTTAAGCTATGAAACTTGCAGGAAGTTTTAATAGTACATAGATCTCTTATATACCAAAAGATCAAGGCAAATTTGGTTTCTCATGTCATGACCCCTTTAATTCCAGTTTTTTAGAGTAGCTACCGCCTGGTACTCTTCCACTTAGACTGCAGTCACACCTTTTCCATTAAGGGACAATATTTGCCCCCTTTAATCGATTTTTCCAGTTCATTTCTTACCTTTAAAAATACCTTTATAAAATAAATAATGCTTTAAATAAAACAATGTTCAATAAATATGCAATGATGGTAAAAACGATACTTTTAAATATTAAATTAAAATCACCAGTAGGTGACGGTAAGTCACTGTCTTTATGAGTGAGTCATCGAGTCATTCATTCATTCAGTAACGAAACAAGTGGCTGTATTTATGAACGGGTCATTGAATCTCACAATTCGTTCAAAGCCACAGATTCGTTCACGAATCACCGCTGTGTGCTACAGTTCTGCTGTGGCTTTCGTTGCAAAATAGAGCAATAAGCCTACTGACAATAATGTTTTAAATTTAGTACATCACTTAATGTTACCCTTTTGTTTGTTGAACTGTTGTATAAAATCAATGTCACATTTAAAATCGTGTGGATATACATGAAACATTGCATTTTTGCTCGTATAATATGATCAACATTAAAAACACTGCTGGATATCAGCCTGCATTTTGATTGCACCGCAAGCGGCTCGTGACAGAAAAAAAGACTGACTGAATGACACTTTAATTTAAGTAGAAAACCTCAAATGAAGATCGCTGAACTCCACTTCCCTTTCGAACGGTCACTTCGTATTGCGTAGCTATACGCAGTGGGGAAACTCCTTTTCCTCGATTTACTGAAGCCTTTATGTAAAGCGCATTTGCAGCTGCACAGCTAGAACATGAGCGTCTGGCTCGCTCATAGGCTAGGCTGCGGCAACTGCACATCTAATGTGCGACCAATGAGATCACTCTGTGTCATACACGTCAGAGCCCGCCAAGGGGGCGTGACCTCAGTCTATAATAGTCCCCGAATTTGCCATTATAGCAGATTTTACTCCTTCAGCGACAAACTTCACGTCTCTGACCATTTATTGAGCCTTTGCCTTCGATCAAGCCTTCAGCCTGAGCGAGCTACAGTTCAGCAGACGACACATTTCAACCGTGTTTCTCCTGACGCCGTCTCTCCTGTGGCTATCCGGCGATATCCTTTTCATTATTCATTGTATTTCTGTGTTTTAAATCTGTACGAGTCAGGTGTGCCATTTCAGGGTTAAAACAAAAACATGTCCTGTTAGGGGGTCCCTGCAGGAGAGGTTGAGAAACACTGATCTAAAACGAGCTGTATTTAGAGCTTGATTAAATAAATGCTTCGTTTATAATGGGGAGGACGTCTTAAGCTATGAAACTTGCAGGAAGTTTTAATAGTACATAGATCTCTTATATACCAAAAGATCAAGGCAAATTTGGTTTCTCATGTCATGACCCCTTTAATTCCAGTTTTTTAGAGTAGCTACCGCCTGGTACTCTTCCACTTAGACTGCAGTCACACCTTTTCCATTAAGGGACAATATTTGCCCCCTTTAATCGATTTTTCCAGTTCATTTCTTACCTTTAAAAATACCTTTATAAAATAAATAATGCTTTAAATAAAACAATGTTCAATAAATATGCAATGATGGTAATAACGATACTTTTAAATATTAAATTAAAATCACCAGTAGGTGACGGTAAGTCACTGTCTTTATGAGTGAGTCATCGAGTCATTCATTCATTCAGTAACGAAGCAAGTGGCTGTATTTATGAACGGGTCATTGAATCTCACAATTCGTTCAAAGCCACAGATTCGTTCACGAATCACCGCTGTGTGCTACAGTTCTGCTGTGGCTTTCGTTGCAAAATAGAGCAATAAGCCTACTGACAATAATGTTTTAAATTTAGTACATCACTTAATGTTACCCTTTTGTTTGTTGAACTGTTGTATAAAATCAATGTCACATTTGAAATCGTGTGGATATACATGAAACATTGCATTTTTGCTCGTATAATATGATCAACATTAAAAACACTGCTGGATATCAGCCTGCATTTTGATTGCACCGCAAGCGGCTTGTGACAGAAAAAAAGACTGACTGAATGACACTTTAATTTAAGTAGAAAACCTCAAATGAAGATCGCTGAACTCCACTTCCCTTTCGAACGGTCACTTCGTATTGCGTAGCTATACGCAGTGGGGAAACTCCTTTTCCTCGATTTACTGAAGCCTTTATGTAAAGCGCATTTGCAGCTGCACAGCTAGAACATGAGCGTCTGGCTCGCTCATAGGCTAGGCTGCGGCAACTGCACATCTAATGTGCGACCAATGAGATCACTCTGTGTCATACACGTCAGAGCCCGCCAAGGGGGCGTGACCTCAGTCTATAATATTCCCGAATTTGCCATTATAGCAGATTTTACTCCTTCAGCGACAAACTTCACGTCTCTGACCATTTATTGAGCCTTTGCCGTCGAACAAGCCTTCAGCCTGAGCGAGCTACAGTTCAGCAGACGACACATTTCAACCGTGTTTCTCCTGACGCCGTCTCTCCTGTGGCTATCCGGCGATATCCTTTTCATTATTCATTGTATTTCTGTGTATTAAATCTGTACGAGCGTTGTTTCAAATGCCTCGTGTCAAGACCTGCGCCACGTGCGGATGCAAGCTGCACGAGGCGGATGAACACGCTACCTGAATTCCGTGCCTGGGACTTAGCCACGCAGAGAATGCACTGTCTGCCGGCGGATGTGCCGGAGAGCATGCCTATCTCCGTGCTGCGAACTCAGCTAGCCCTCTCCCGTGACGGCGCCACCGCCTCTCCCGCGCTTCCCTCTCCGGCCCTACTTCAGCCGAGGAAGAAGAAGCGTCGCAGCCAACGGCAACCAGAGAGCATGGATGTTAGTGAACGCTTGCCGGCCACGTCCCCGCGTGCCTCACTCTCTCCAGCTTGTTCATCTCCGGTCCTGTTTGAGGGAGATCAGCACGATGGCCGTGCTGCAGGTTTACCAGGCCAAACTCCTCCGGTCTATGGACGAGGCTGGCCCGGACCCTGAGGCCTTTCGGGACCTTCGAAGCGCCACGGACCTGGCTTTGAGAGCTACCAAGGCCACAGTGCAGGCTATCGGGAGGAATATGGCGAGTTTGGTTGTGCTCGAGCACCACCTCTGGCTTACCCTCACTGACATTAAGGACGCGGAGAGAACGAGGTTCCTCGACACCCCAGTATCCAGCTCCGGCCTCTTCGGCCCGGCGGTGAAGGGGTTCTCGGAGAGATACACCGAGGCACAGAAAGCGTCCCAGGCCATGCGTCACTTCCTGCCAAAGCGCTCGAGCTCGGCGTCGAGTGCTCACAAGCCAGCCCCGTTGACGCCTCGACCAACAAAGCCCGCGAAATAGGCCTCTGAGCCCCGCCCTGCGGCTGATGCCCAGCGGCGGCCAAGAGCAGCCAAGCGCTTCCCGCTACCCCGATGCCAAGGCCCGAGACCAAGCGCCGCGCCCCACACAGCGCCGCCAAAGTCGTCCTAGCATGCAGGGAAAAGAGAGAGGGTACGGGTCCCGCGGTCGCCGGACCACCCTCAAAGAAGCCAACAAAACTTCCCACAGCCCCCTGTTCAGTTCAGGCGGCTGGGGATTGTATTACTGCAAACAGGCCCGCAACAGTAAGCCTATCTTTGCAAACAAACGCCGACCCAAATAAAGCACAAAAAGAGCATGTTTCACAAACACAACACATGGGTTCACGGTCCCCCTTCATCAGGCGGCCCCTCCCCCGTTGTAACACTGACTTCCCCACACGCAAATGCTTGTACAGTCAGTCCAATACTCAATGTGTGCACAAATCACAATATAAGGGTATCAGGTCCCCCTACATTAGGCAACCAGCCCCAATCTGTGTGTCAAGCCCTAGCCACACGGGTTTTAGCCTGGCAAGCTATCCCCGATGTGTCGAGTTGGGTCATAAACATTATAAAGCGAGGTTATTCGCTCCAATTCGCTCGCAGACCCCCGAAATTTCAGGGGGTTCTCGAGACTTCGGTGAGAAGCAACGTGGGTCACGTGCTTCGCACCGAAGTACAGAATCTATTAGCAAAAGGGGCGATAGAATTAGTCCCCCCCCGCGCTAAAACATATGGGTTTTTACAGCCGCTATTTTCTGATAGACGGCGGTCTCAGACCCATTCTAGATTTGAGACATTTGAACAAAGCTCTCATGAGACGGCCGTTCAAAATGTTAACTATCAAACATATCCTCGCGCAAGTGCGCCCGGGGGATTGGTTTGTCACAATGGATCTGAAAGATGCTTACTTTCACATTCAAATAAATCCTCGTCACAGGCCATTCTTGAGATTCGCCTTCAAGGGCCAGGCTTATCAATACACCGTTCTGCCGTTCGGTCTATCGTTGGCACCCCGTACATTCACGAAGTGTGTGGATGCAGCGCTTTCTCCTCTGAGACATCAGGGAGTGCGCGTGTTAAATTCTCGACGACTGGCTGGTGCTGGCACAGTCGAGAATCAAGCTATTAGCTCACAGGGATTTGATTCTCGGCCATCTAAAATGCCTGGGTTTCACAATCAATGTTTCAAAAAGCAAACTAACCCCCAGCCAGAGCGTGATCTTTCTGGGCACAGTTTTAGACTCGAGAGCTATGACAGCGCGACTTACACCAGAGCGCGCACTCTCAGTGCGAGCGCTTGCAGGCACTTTCAGAGTGCGCGAGCGTGCGCCACTGAAGAAATTTCAGAAACCGCTTGGTCTCATGGCAGCAGCATCACCAGTACTCCGCATGGGATTACTGTGCATGCGCCCGCTGAAGCATTGGCTGAAACGCCGTGTGCCAACTCACGCATGGCAGTCAGGCAGCTTGCGCGTTATGGTGAATCACGGTCGTTTAAGAACCCTGATTCCCTGGCGGGCTCAGAACTGGTACCACGAGGGGGTGACAATGGGAACAATTTCCAGAAGGAAAGTGGTTCTTACAGATGCGTCCAACCTGGGTTGGGGAGCGCTGCACGAGGGCATGCCTGCATCCGACCTCTGGTCGAGCACGGAGCAGAGCTTACATATCAACTGTCTGGAGATGAAAGCAGTTGGGTTGGCCCTGAAGGCATTTCTGTCGAACCTCAGAGGTCACCACGTCTTAGTCCGCACAGACAATACGTCAGTGGTGGCCTACATAAATCGCCAGGGGGGCATCAGGTCAGGAAACCTGCATGCGATGGCGAGAGACCTCCTCTTATGGGCACAAACCAACCTGAGCTCTCTGAGAGCAGCGCATATCCCGGGCGTCCAGAATGTGGGCGCGGATATGCTTTCACGGGGCAACACTCCCCTGGGCGAGTGGTCCCTGAACCCACAGATGGTCAGTCCGATATAGAAGGTGTAGGGCGAGGCCGAAATCGACCTTTTCGCCTCGAGAATCAACGCCCACTGCAAATTGTTCTTCTCGAAGAACAGGGACGCGCTGGCCCATGTCTGGCCCAACCGTCTCCTTTATGCCTTTCCCCCCGTCTCGATGATTCCACAAGTCATCAAACGGGTCAGAGAGAGCGGGTGCCCAGTCCTTCTGGTGGTCCCTCTCTGGAAAACCAGACCGTGGTTCCCGGAACTGGTTCAGTTATCGGACACAATCCCATGGCCTGTCCCACTGAGGAAAGACCTTCTCACACAGGCGTATGGGACATTGTGGCATCCGAGACCCGATTTATGGGCCCTCCATGTTTGGCCCCTCAACGGGTACCCAAGGACCTTCCTGAGAAGGTTTTAAGCACTACATCTGAAGCCAGGGCCCCCTCGACTCGGCACCTGTATGCTTCAAAATGGTCAGGTTTTTCCAGCTGGTGCTCGAAAAATCAGGCTGACCCAGAGTCGTGTGAGATATCTGTGGTTCTCTCATTCTTACAGGAGCTGCTGGACGCGGGTCGCTCCCCGTCCACGCTCAAAGTGTATGTGACAGCCATAGCAGCACATAATTTTCTGACGGCTGGCCAGTCACTGGGAAGAAATGACTTGGTCGTAAGATTCCTGAAAGGTGCTAGAAGAATGAACCCCTCCAGACCTCCGTCTGTGGCGCCTTGGGACCTCTCCACAGTCCTGGGGGCTCTGAAAGATCCGCCTTTCGAACCGCTCCAATCGGTTGATCTAAAACCCCTCTCGTTGAAGACCGCTCTCCTTATGGCGTTGGCATCTATCAAGCGAGTGGGAGATCTGCAGGCGCTCTCTGTGAGCCCTGCATGTTTGGAGTTAGGTCCAGATGACTCCAGAGTCATCCTCAAGCCCAGACATGGTTACGTTCCTAAAGTGCTCTCAACACCGTTCAGAGCACAGGCCTTCACCACCTTCTGCAGAGGATGGAGAGGTTAATCTTCTCTGCCCTGTCAGAGCGCTGAGAATCTATCTGGAGCATTCTGCGTCTTTTAGACAATCAGAACAGCTTTTTGTCTGCTTTGGTGGTAGATCCAAGAGGGATCCAGCCACTAAGCAAAGACTGTCTAGATGGATAGTGGATGCTATTTCTATGGCTTATACCGCAGAGGGTCAAGTTTGCCCTATAGGCATCAAGGCCCATTCGACCAGAGGTATGGCCTCGTCATGGGCTTGGTCATCTGGCATTCCCATTAGTGATATTTGTGATGCGGCCGGCTGGTCCTTGCCTGCCACATTTATGAGTTTCTATAATATGGAAGTGCCTTCCCTGCAGGCGAAGGTGCTTTCGGTATGATTAAGATCCGTCGGTGGCCGGTCTTGTCATATATTACTGTGCACAATCACATTCACATATATATATATATAAAACCCGCTGCTGGCCGGTTGTATTTCATGCATAAACCCACTGTTGCCGGTTATATTGACATATATATATATATATATATATATATATATATATATATATATATATATATATATATATATATATATATATATATATATATATATATATAAAACCCGCTTTTGGCCGGTTATATGACATATATAAAACCCGCTTTGCCGGTTATATTCCATACATATATAAAACCCGCTTTGGGCGGTTATAATTTCATATATAAACCCACTTGACTGGTTATATGTTCATATACTAATAACCCCGACAGTGTCTGGGTTCATTGGTGTAGTATGTTGGGTTATTTCTAACTGATGTGTACTATTTTAGACCTGACGGTGTCTGGTCTATTTATACATAATTATGCGGTTATGGCTTGTTCTGTATGCTCAGGGGTCCTGAGTTGCAGTGGCAGCCAGTTACTCAGTGCGGCGTTTTGCATGGCATCCCCACTGCGTATAGCTACGCAATACGAAGTGACCATTCGAAAGGGAACTACTCGGTTACTCACGTAACCTCAGTTCCCTGAGTTAGGGAACGAGTATTGCGTAGCCAGCCGCACTATAGTAACATGGCAAGTTGTCGCTTCAGTCGTTAAACCTGCTATAATGGCGAATTCGGGGACTATTATAGACTGAGGTCACGCCCCTTGGCGCCTGCGCCATTGGATGTGCAGTTGCCGCAGCGCAGCCTATGAGCGAGCCAGATGCTCATGTTCTAGCTGTGCAGCAGCAAATGCGGTTTACATAAAGGCTTCAGTATATCGAGGAAAAGGAGTTTCCCCACTGCGTATAGCTACGCAATACTCGTTCCCTAACTCAGGGAACTGAGGTTACGTGAGTAACCGAGTAGTTTACTTGTCTGTTTTTTCAGATCATTCGCACTTCATCAGCAGTGTAGAGAGAGCGCGCACATGGTTGCCAGATACTATTGAAAAGAACGGGTAGAAAACGTGTTACTTTACCAGAAAAGCTCTGACTGGGGGTTTAAATAATTGAAATCTGGCAACCGTAAGCATGAACGCTCGGGGGGCTGCCATTGTTGTTTTGTATGGTTTCGCGGGCTATGTGACGTCAGAGCTCGTAACTGGGAGTACATCGATCTAGTACGAGTTCACGGGTGGGAAGTCACGGGTTTGACTGCCGTTCCAGTGCACTTTCACGGGTATAAGGTTGGAAAAACTCGGGTTACAGGTTGCCTGGAACGCGGCATTAGTCAGGGAAAAAAAGGTCGTCAACGAACATTTTTCGTCATAGTTTTCGTTAACTAAATTAAAACAGTATTAGAGAGGTGGTAATGTGTTTTCTAGATGTGGGCGTTACAGAAGGTTATATGCTGGGTTTGCGTGCAAGTCAAGTCACCTTTATTTATATAGCGCTTTTTACAATACAGATTGTATCAAAGCAGCTTCACAGTGATGACATAAAAATAATACAACAAAGTTTGTTTCTAGAAGAAAATTGCATCATTGTCCACCTTAAGTAAGGCAGATCGATAATATTGTTGAATATTAAATGTCCCCAACTAAGCAAGCCAAAAGACAATTAAGGAACCAAAACTCCATCAGGTGACAGAATGGAGAAAAAAACCTTGGGAGAAACCAGGCTTAGTCGGGGGCCAGTTCTCCTCTGGCCAACGAATGAACAGTGTATGATTATGATTCAGGCAGCAATACAGGTCAGAAGTCAGATTGGATCAGAACATTCAGAATATTTATCCAGTTCAGAAGTCAGATTGGATCAGAACATTCAGAATATTTATCCAGTTCCATCTGGTTGGAAGTCAGAGTCATCACGCCGGTATGAAGATGAGTTTGTTGAGGATCCGTGTCGATGAGGTCTTCACAGGGCTGATGAGGCTGGCACTTCAGGGATGCGTTGTGGATGGGTCCTGGCGCAGGTCCACCATCTGTTCTGGATACAGCCCGAATCCGGCTGACTTCAGTAAACCTCGGAATAAACAGAAAGACTAACATTAGCGTAGATGCCATTCTTCTTATGATGATGTGTTATAGGAAGTGTCCCTGGTCCCAGCTGACCTAATCTATGCAGCCTAATAATCATTTAACTGATTTGAATAACAGAAATGTATAAAGTTCTATATGAATGCCAGGTAAAAGAGATGCATTTTCAGTCTAGATTTAAACTGACAGAGTGTGTCTGCTTCTCGGACAATATTAGGAAGACTGTTCCAAAGTTTAGTTGCTAAATAGGAGAAGGATCTACCGCCTGCAGTTGATTTTGATATTCTAGGTATTATCAACTGGCCAGAATTTTGAGATTGCAGTTGACTTGAAGGACTATAATGCGTTGAGAGCTCGCTCACGTACCGGGGAGCTAAACTATTTAGTGCTTTGTAAGTAGTCAGCAATATTTTAAAATGTATACGATGTTTAATAGGGAGCCAATGCAGTGTTGACAGAACGGGGCTAATATGGTCATACTTTCTGGTTCTAATGAGAACTCTAGCTGCTGCGTT
Source organism: Gila orcuttii (assembly GCA_026230005.1). Classification (NCBI taxonomy): domain Eukaryota; kingdom Metazoa; phylum Chordata; class Actinopteri; order Cypriniformes; family Leuciscidae; genus Gila; species Gila orcuttii. The sequence goes on from JAPDVR010000023.1 coordinate 25,471,432, forward strand.
TTGGATCAACTGGACTTTAAAGGGCAAACACCCAGTAGAGCATTACAATAATCTAGCCTTGAGGTCATGAACGCATTAAACTGACTGTTCCGCATTTTTCATTGAAAGCATATGTTGTAATTTAGATATATTTTTAAGATGGAAGAATGTGGTTTTACAGATGCATGAAACATGGCTTTCAAATGAAAGATATCAAAGAGCATTTGGTTTAATACGGTTTAATACGTGCAGAGTTTTTTTGCCCAATAATTAGAAACTCTTTTTTTTCAGAATTAAGTTGTAGGAAATTACTAGTCATCCAAATTTTTAGATCAGCTATGCATTCCGTCAATTTTGTGAATTGGTGCGTTTCGTCGGGGCGTGAAAAACATAGAGCTGAGTATCATCAGCATAACAGTGAAAACTAATTCCATGCTTCCTAATGATATCTCTCAAGAGTAGCATGTACAGGGTGAACAGCAGCGGTCCTAGTACTGAGCCTTGTGGTACTCCATACTGAACTTTTGATCGATATGACATCTCTTCATTTACTGCTACAAAATGATAACTTCAGATAAGTATGATTTGAACCATGCTAGTGCAATTACACTATTGTCAACATAATTTTCGAGTCTATTCGAAAGAATGTTGTGGTCAAATGGTATCAAATGCATCACTAAGATCCAGTAACACAACCACAATCAGATGATAAGAGCAAATCATTTGTAACTCTAATGAGAGCAGTCTCAGTACTATGATATTGTCTAAATCCTGACTGGAGATCCTCGCAAATACCATTTCTTTCTAAAAAGGAACATAGGTGTGAGGATACTGCCTTTTCTATTAATTTTGACTGAAATGGTAGATTCGAGATCAGCCTGTAATTGACTAATTTTCTAGGATCAAGTTGCGTTTCTTTAATAAGAGGTTTAATAATGGCCAGCTTAAAAGTTTTCGAAACATATCCTTGTGACAAAGATGAATTAATGATATTAAGGAGAGGATCTCTGACCTCTGGAAGCATCTCTTTCAATAGCTTAGTCGGGTCTAACATACATGTTGTTGATTTAACGAGTTTAGACAATTCTTCCTCTCCTATAGCAATGAATGAATTAAATTTTTCCTCAGGGAGACTACAATGCACTGTCTGATGCGACTGTAGTAGACGGTTGCATAGTCATAATTTTCTCTCTAATATTATCAATCTTGTAAGTAAAGAAGTTCATAAAGTCATTACTGCGGTGCTGTTTGGAAACGTCCGGTGTTTGTTTTCTTCTAAAAGTGTTGAAAAATAAGCAGATCTAGCAGTTTTTACTGCCTTTCTGTACGCAATCGTGCTCTCTCTCCACAAAATGCGAAAAACTTCTAATTTTGTTTTCTTCCAGCTACGCTCCATTTTCTGGCTGCTCTCTTTAGGGCCAGAGTGTGCTCGTTGTACCATGGTGTTAGACTATTTCCTTTAATCTTTTTTAAGCTCAATGGAGCAACTGTGTCTAAAGTGCTGGAAAAGAGAGTGTCAATAATTTCTGTTGCAACATTGAGTTCTTCTAAGCTATCTGGGATGCTGACGAGATGAAACTGATCAGGAAGATTATTTATAAAGCAATCTTTAGTGGCAGAAGTGATAGTTCTACAATATTTATAACAGAGTCGGGTTTGCAACCTTGGCTAAATTAAGTACACACAAGACTAGATAATGATCTGAGATATCATTGCTCTGCTGCAGAATTTCACCGGCATCAACATTGATTCCGTGTGACAATATTAGATCTAAAGTATGCAGAGGTGGAAAGAGTAATAAAATATTCTACTCAAGTAAAAGTACTACTACTTCAATGAAATTTTACTTAAGTACAAGTAAAAGTACCGGTCTAAAAATCTACTCAAGTAAAAGTAAAAAGTAGCTCATTTAAAATTTATTCAGAGTAAAAGTTACTGAGTTACTTTTTTAACAGCGGGGGTGGGGTGGTAGCCTGGTAATACCAAACTCTGCTACTTCGCTTTGCTTCGTAGACAGAGTCTGGAATGGCATAATTGAAAAGTGTTTTCTTTCTCGGGAGGGGCGCTTGTCTGAAGTATAAAATCATTGGTTACCCGTAAGCCAATCACATAACGCAATCACCTCTCTCGCCAACTTAAACATCACCTCCATTCAAAATGTTTAACAAACACTCTTCTTGTTCGGGCTTCAGTTTGCAAATGCCGGGAATATTCTCCACAACAGAGCGAATTGCATATCCGTCTCCATATCCGTGGTTGTTTTCGATTTCCCTAACCTAAAATACAATCTTAAACTCGGCGCTTAGCGTATACGTCACGGCTCTCAGCCCGCCCTCTGTTCGTTGATTGACCGGCTGTTTTCAGGCCAGAGGAAAACTGAGAGATAGATCGCTATCTCAGACTGAGTACAGAAGCGAACTGAAATTGAGCGGAAGTACGAAGTCTGACGTAGTCAGGCTAGTGGGGTCGGGGACCCTCCCGTGTAGGGTTGTAATGGTATGAGATTTTCACAGTATGGTAACGTCTCAGAAAATATCACGGTTTACAGTATTAATCAATTGTTAAATAAATAAACTGTATTATTAAATTATGGGTATTATTATTATTATCATCAGTTAAAATGACAGTTAAATTAATGAAAACAGGAATTTTTTTTGGTTGAACAAATGCTTTTATTATAACAAACTTGAAATAATTTGTTTGTTTATTAAAATTTCAATAAAACATGTCTAATCAATTAAATTCGATAATTGATAATGAATTAGATTAACAACTTATTTTTAACATTAATAATTTATTAAAATGTTTAAGAATAATACTGTCCTATGAAATGTATTTTATTCAGAAAATTAATGTTTCTTTTTATGATTTAATCCAAATATATTATCAAAAACGGTGGTAATCAAATGTAAATTTAAACTTGTGTCCTTTTATTTTTTGGGGAAGCGCTGCAAAAACAGATTTACTAAATTAAACCATGGACAAAAAAAATATTCCTTTAAATAATGTTTAAATAAAATGTATTATTATTGTTGTTATTATTATTATTTTGAGAAGTAGGCTACGTTCTATTGTATGCCTACAATAGTAATATATTTCTGTCATAATTTCTCCTAGTAAAACCGAACTTTTATTTTGACGGATTGTAGTGAAGACCTGTTTCAAAGTGTATTTGACAATGTTTTTTCTCAAATAAAATTATGAAAATGCTCATTAGGCGTTCTCTCAGAGCAGCTCTGGAAATGTTCATGTATTCATATCCTCAAATTGTTTGTGAGACGCTGAAAACACCATGAACGTCACGAGTACTTGAGTATGTAGTAGACAAATGCAGCTCAGCAGAACAAATAGGGTTATATATTTACATGCAGTATTTTTGTGCTTAGCTTAAATATTCACAGACCATGTCGTGATTGGATTTATTGCACAGTTCATCCATCCATGTATTCATCCATCCATTATTTTGCATGTTTTACGTGACATCTGCATTATGTGAATTCCATTTTCATGACTGGATTCCGGGATTCCCTTTGCATCACATAAATCGGGACATACCTTTATCTGCAGGAGGGATGGTGTCCTATATCCTCTTTTTGCAGCCACTTTGCGTCCACATTTTTTGCAAATTGGATATCTATCCTCGAGGACAACCACGCTTTTTTTTTACTTTTCATACTTCGCTTTCAGCTTCAGCTGGGTCTGCGTCACCTTTTTTGCGCGTTTGTTCTCCCGCCCTTCAATCAATTCAGTAGTTTCCGGAGTGTGTGATTTTATTTTTTTTTCCCCTTGTATTATTATTTTTTACTCAGTAACGGATATGATTTCAAATGTAGCGAAGTACAATACTTCAAAGAAAACGTACTTAAGTAAAAGTAAAAGTACAGATTTTAAAAACTACTTTAAAAAGTAGAAGTACACAAAAAAAACTACTCAATTACGTAACACGAGTAAATGTAATTCGTTACTTTCCACCTCTGAAAGTATGATTACAACAATGAGAAGGTCCTGACACATGTTGTCTAACTCCAATAGAGTTTAGAATGTCTGTAAATGCTAACCCCAATGCATCTTTTTCATTATCTACATGGATATTAAAATCACCAACAATTAGGACTTTATCTGCAGCCAGTACTAACTCTGATAGAAAATCCTTTGATAACATTTGTATGCTGCCCTGTTGGCCTGTATACAGTAGACAGCACAAATGTCAAACGGGATTTATCACTTACGCTAGATAATGTTACAGAGAGCACCATCACTTCAAAAGAATTATATTTGAAACTAGACTTCTGAGTAATACTGAGGATATTACTATAAATTACTGCAATCCCTTCCCCTTTTCCTTTTAAACAAGTGTTTATTGAAGTAATCTTGTGGGGTGGACTCTAGGTTATGGTCTGTAATCATATCATTAACAATAAGTGCTTTTGAAGAAAGGGATCGAATATTCAGCAACCCGAGCTTTATCATTTGTTCATCTGCATTATATAATGCAGGTTCCTCCACTTATGGCGGCGCTGAAGGTCAGGAAGGTACTGACGGGTGAATTGGCTCCAGAACCGGTCTGCTAGGATTTGGCTAGAAGATCACTGGAACCATATGCAGCCTGCGGAAGCGATGAGTCGTGCCGCCCCATCAGCAGCAAGTTAGGCGTTATAGGATCGGGGTCAGCCAGGTCGAAAGAGGAGTATCCCAAAGGCTTTGAGTTAAGTATACCCTCTACTTCCACGAGGACAGTCCCCAGCACCTCCTCTGATACGACTTGATCCCGCAATACAACTTGGAGGCAACTTTCACTGACCTTACTTCCCTCTCCCACGCGCCACCGAAATGAGGTGAAAGAGGAGGATTGAATTTAAATGTTATGCTTTGATCGGCCAACTGTTGCCTCAATGTGGGATCGAGATCTTCCAATGATTCTTTGAGCTCTCTGTCTCCCCCCCGGAAGTTGGTACCTCGGTCACATAAGATCTCGTATGGCTTGCCTCGTCTTGAGATGAATCGACGCAAGGCCAGTAAGAACGAGTCTGTGTCCATGTGTAGCAACAGTTCCAGGTGGACACATCTCGTAGTAAGACATTTAAATATAATGCCCCACCGTTTTTCGTGCCTTCTTCCGATTCTCACTGTATAGGGCCCAAAACAGTCGACCCCGGTGGACCAGAATGGGGGTTTGTTGATCCGGAGCCACGCAGCAGGCAGGTCGGCCATCATTAGTGTTACTGGTTTGCTCCTCCACAAACAGCATTCTGCACAGTGTTTCTGGTGTTTCTTAATTACCTGTCGACCACGTAAGATCCAGTAATTTCTCCGGATCTCAGCAAAGGTTCTCTCAGTACCAGCGTGGTGCAGACGGTTGTCGTAATCCTTCACCAACAGTTGTGTGATCGGATGATCAGGGCTGATAACAACGGGGTGAAGACTGCCTTCAATCAGACTCTCTGCTTTGCGTAGTCGACCACCAACCCGAATGAGGCTTAATACTTGGTCATATTCGGGGCTTAGAGCACTTAAACGGCTGCCTGAATGGACTGATTTGCCCTGTTTAAGTGCCTTTAATTCTTCCGGGAAACTCAGATTGTATCCTTCTTAGTAGAGTAGTCTCCATCTCAATACGGTCGACTGCAGACATAGCTGGAGCAGCCGTCCCATGAAGGAACTGATATGTAGCCTGCAGTAGTTCAGTCCATGTATCATATTTAGCAGGATCAGGCTCATCACTGCTAATAGTAGACATATGGCCACAGAAGGTTTGAGCTCCCAACTCATCTGGTTCCTCTATGTGCACTGAGGGGTTCACTGGCCAATGATCTGAAGACTGATACAGGAATGAAGGCCCTTGACTCCAACAGTTGGGTTGGGACAATTCAAAGAGAGTCTTCCCGCGAGTGATATCATCAGCGGGGTTCAAGTCCGTGTTAATGTATCTCCATGACCTGGGCTTGGTCAGATCGAGTATTTCAGTAACTCTTGTACCGACAAATACTTTGTATTGGTTAGACTCTGACTGTATCCAGCTCAGTACAGTTATTGAGTCTGACCACAGCACTACGGATTGGATGGGCAAAGTCAGTTCGGTCTGGAGCACTTTGGCCAGCTGGGCTCCAGTGAGTGCAGCACATAATTCCAGTCGCGGCATCGTCTGTTGTCGTTTAGGTGCAACCCGCGACCTGGCCATAATGAATGACACAGTGACACATTCCTCTGGGTCCTCCACTCGCATGTAGGCGAAAGATCCGTACGCCTTCTCCGAGGCATCACAAAAAATGTGAATCTGCCTCACTGATGAATCATTGTCAGCAGCTTCTGGAACATAACAACGGGGAAGAACTATGTTCTGCAATTGAGGGAGCTCACTTTCCCAGGCCTGCCACACTGGAAGTAACTTATCTGCAATAGGTTCGTCCCACTGTCTTTCAGTAGCCCACAAAGCCTGAACCAGGACTTTAGCCCGGGTAGTGAAGGGGATTATGTATCCGATCGGGTCGTATTGTGAAGCAAGCACCCTATATACATTTCTCATGGTGGGCTGTTTAGGCGTCACGGGCTGACATTTATAACCCAGTGTGTCTGTCAAACAATGCCAAACCAGGCCAAGAGTGGACTCCTTAGGGTCATCTCCTTCAGCAGTTAGCCAGAGCTCAGATATTATTGATCGTGCCTCAGTTGAGAGGTGAGAGATTACCTCTGTCCTGTTGGATGCCCACTGCCTTATATCAAATCCACCTTTCGCTAGGAGGGCTCTCAGGCGGTCGAGAAGATCCTTTGCCTGCTGTGTCATGCGCAGCGATTTCAGGCAGTTATCCACATAGAACGAGGTAATTACCGTCTCCAGCAGGTCTTTGTTGCCGCTCTGGTGATCACGAACGTGACGCTGCACAGCGTATATGGCGCAGCACGGACTGCAAACTGTACCGAATGGCAGTACACGCCACTCATAGATATCGGGTGACCTGTCTCTATCCATGTCTCGCCAGAGGAAGCGTAGGACTGGGCAGTCCTCAGGAAGGAGTCTGATCTGATGAAACATAACCCGTATGTCTCCACTGATAGCGACTGCATCTTCTCGAAACCTGAGCAGAACTCCCAATAATGACGGTCCGAGAGGAGGCCCTGGTAGTAGGTCATCATTCAGGGCACTCTCCTGGTACCGAAAGGAGCAGTTAAATACCACTCTTGCCTTTCCGTTATGATGTACTAAATGGTGTGGAATGTACCAGGATTCGGCAGAGCGACTGGCCTCCTCACTGGTGATCCACTCAGCATATCCCGCCTCCACTAGCTTGTGTATTTCCTGATTGTAAACCGTAGCAAACTCAGGATTGGTAGTTAGTCGGCGTTCTGTAGAGCGAAGGAGGGGCATCACTGCAACAGGTGATGCGCAGGGCAGAGCTACGTTTCGCTTCCGAAGGAGGGGCGTTGCGTATCTTAAGACACCGTCCACGATTACAGTGGTGCTCTTCTCCTCAAACATGGTGAGGGCTGCTTGGTCTTGCTTGGATCGTGTCACCTCCCTCTCGCTTTTATATGGCAAAATGTCAAGCTGCCACAGGCGTTGAACATCTTTGTGTAGGTTGGAGCAAGGTGTGTCTACTGACAGGTGAAGGAAGGAACTCTCACCGGGTGGATGCTGAAGAAAGTTTGTGGGTCCTTGCACTGCCCAGCCGAGTCGGGTGCAGACTGCTACTGGTGCTCCTATCGGCCCTGCACGTACTGAGTGGATCGAAGTTATTAGATGAGGGTGGTCAGATCCAATCAGTAGCATCGGCTGCACTTTAGTGAATGTGTGTAGGGGAATTCCTTTCAGATGGTTGTAATTTCTTGCTAGTTTGTCACCTGGACATGACTGCTCAGCCAGTTGGAGTTCGGTTGCAGTGAAGGCTTGATTGATGGAGTGATAAGTGCGTGGTTGAGTGTCAGCGGACACCTCAAATGACACTGTCTTTCCCTGGAGCTGCAATACATCCTGTCTGATGGTCTTCAATTTGAGTGACTCCACTTCCCCGCTCAACCCAAGGTGTTTGGAGCCGTCATCCAACACTGCATGTGTTTTTAGTGTTCTCTTGCCATGACGGAGCAGCACTGATACCACTTTTAACATGACACGCCCTGAGTGGCTGGCGTGATCCAGATACACTGCATTTGTTGGGGTACTGACAGTGAGGATGTTTAGCTGCGGGTCTTGGGCCACAACTTCGTGAAGTATCGGCAGGTGTTGTTTGTTGCACATGGAGCAGAGTTTCTTTAGGGTGCAGCTCTCTGGAGAGTGTCCACGCCCACATCTCCAACATTTTCCTTTGTCCTTTATCCAGGTGGCTTTCTCTTCAGTAGGAATTCTTTCAAACTCTGCACAGCCGTTGAGGTAATGATCCTGTGTGGTCTTACAATACGGACAATAGGGCTTAAAGCGCTCTCTCCCTTTGCTTGTGGGCTGATTTTTCTTTGAACCCAACTGGAGGTTGGTCCATTGTCGCTGTGGAGAGGTCTGCTGATGTTTGACTGTTGTAGAGTCACTGCTGAAGTAAACAGAGGCTGGTTTGACCCATTGTGATTTAACTGCTTTGTTCTCTCTCTGTGTGATACGACTGGGATCAGCTGAGTTGGATTCTGCTGCACGTCGAGACACCTGGTGTACCTGAACCTTCCTATCCAGCCATTCAGCTAGGTCGGGTAAGGTGTATGTCTGGTCACTCCCGCTGCGGATGATGCCTCCTTTAATACAAAATTCAGCAAAGCTATCCCTGTAGTTGCCAGGCAGCTTACCAAGGAGGGTGTCTACGTGGGAGCCGCACTGCAGTTCAGACTGAGCAGGACCGTCCATGCGACTTAGCATCCCCACCAGAGTGTTTACAGCTGAGGAAAAATCTTCGAAAGCCTTTCCGTCGCCAGGTTTCACGGGAGGAGAGTTCAATATGGTCTTTAATTCTCCCTGTACCAACTGTCTTGGCTGCCCATATCGATGCTGCAGAGCGTCCATTGCACTGGAGTATGGTGTAGGGTCATGTATATATCTCTTTGCCATTTGGTAGGCGCTAGGCAGTTTGAGATGATCAAGTAATACTTGGTATTTATAATCTTCAGTCAAATGTCGGTGTGGACCAAGTAAACTATCCAGTCCCCTTTTCAGCATGATGAAATCACTCTCCATTCCAGAACTGAAGAGAGGCAGTTTGGGCTTTGGAATACCGTATGAGGCTGCAATAGTCATTTCTGTCATGGTGAGTATTGCAGGATTGTTGTAGGGAGATATGTATCCTGGTGCTCTAGGTGAGGCAGCCCTTTGAGTAAGCTGTGGGTTGTGTGCAGCTGACTGAAATCCAGACTGGTATGGCTGTGATTGAACTTCAGGGAGATATCTGGTCTGTGGGAGTGGATAGGCTGTTCCTAGATCAGTAGGTGGCTGATAAGGAGGGATAGAACGGGAGTTTGTTCTTATCCCTTGTTGTTGGAGTGAAGCAGGTGGAAATCCAAGCTGTGGTCCAGGTTGAGGAGTGATCTGATGCTGGACATGTCGAGGATAAGTCTGCTGTTGTACAGTTGTGAGTAAGGGCTGAGGTATACTTTGATGCTGTGTATGTGCAGGCTGGACTAGCTGAGGTATATACGGGGCAGGTGAATATGTCCGCAGGGCTGCTGGCTGATTTGGCGGATACACTGTTGGGGGTGTCTGTTGAGCTGGTTGGTGCACTGACTGGACGTACTGACCTGTATGCGGGACGGGCAGAGGAGGTGAATATGTTCGCTGGGTAGGCGGGGTGAGGTGTGTAGGTGCAGGCTGGACTGCAGGCAGCTGTGGAAACTCTGGCTCTGGTCCAGTTAGAGTAGCTGAATGGCGAATGGACACACTGAGGTCTAGTGGTTGTGCTGCTAACTGGACGGATGGCTCCAGAGATCTGGTAGCCTGTTGTTGAGCTGAGGTCTCCCTGTATGGGCTGTGCTGTAAGTGGGTAAGGTTCAGTGTTATCTAAGAGCTGACAATACCCTCCATTAGCTGATTTCCAACTCATCTGGTCCATGGTGGGCGATACTCTGGGCCATATCTCTCCACTGTGGTGAATATGAGGAAGGCTCGAGCTTCGAAGAGGATATGATAAGTTGGATGAATGCTGTTGAGGGTAAGCTTTACATTTAACACTGTCCATGGCTGACTGTAGTTGTTTCATCTGCCTAGTTATGTCTTTTATGCGGGCTTCCATCCCTTCCAGCATTCTTCTGGTCTTCTGACCCAGCGTGCAGAATATGGTCTAGAGGCTCTTCCTCTTGCGCTTCTATCATTTGATGTGTGGCTTCACAACTATGCAAATTGCCAGGGTTATCAATGACAAAGTCACGCAGGTGCCTGAGGAGTTGGTGAGACCGTCTTGGGCGGGACACAACTGAAGGTTGATCACCTGCTTGGTTGTTGGAAGTTGCCATGGCGCAGTTATACACACTATCCGGCTCGAAGGACCACTTGTAACGGAACAGCTGCGGTGATGATATGCTGATTGTATGTATACTGGCCTAATCCTCCGGTCAGAGAAGACGCAGCGACTTCTTTTCTTTAGATAACTTTATTGGCCTCTTACAACTCTACAGGGCATTGCAATATGTATATGTGTGGTTTGTGATGCCTGCAGAAGACAACAACAGTAAAACAATATTAATACTAATTAAAGTTCAATGGCGTCAATAGTGAAAATAACATGAATTACAGCAGATATGAATAACATGTAATACTGCAAATCACCACTAGGGGTCAGGGTAGGATCATTAAACAACATCACAGCTTCGGGCCACAAGTAGGTCACGTGACCAAGCTAAAATGGGAAATGTCGGCTACCAGCTGTAATTTGACACATTAAGGTCAATATAATAACGGCTTCAATGAACGAAGGCTACACAGCTAAATAAACAGTCAAATAAGGAAATAAATGTGAGGTAACTAACTAAACATGACGGGCCGTCTGTTTCATGGGGTTCAGTAACACATGATACATATGAAGTTAACAAATAAACATATTACCCCGGTAATATTAATAACTCACACCACCTTCAAATATATAAAGAACATCTACTCGTCACATAACTTACATCATCACCGACGCACACTGTTATACAAAGGAATAATGAAGACCACGGACTGTCGGTGAAAGGCCAACTATTAACTACACAGGAAGTTTTTTCCGAACACACTGCGCATGCGCAAACAGTCCCTCAGTCTCTACATGAAGCAGTTTACTGTGACGCAACCTCACAGCAGGAAATCCACAACAGACAGCATTGCAAAGGAGAGAAAGAGCTTTCTAATGGTATATGTGATGGCAGGGTGCAGACAGCGATCGCGGAGCAGCGGGATGATTTAGAACGCCAACTTTTGATGAATTTAGGCGAAATCTACACAAGCAAACAGACAAAGTGTAGTAGAATAAAGACCTAAATGCGTATTTTGGACTTTTTTTCAGCACAAGTCTGAAAGAAGACATGTTATTGAAGACAAATAGCCCAAATCTCAAAATTGACCAGTGAAAAAAAAAAACGATGTTTTTGCCTGCCGTGTCTCGCCTTAAATGGGTTTGGGAGCTTTTTGTATTTCTTAGTTTGGGGAACAGACACAGTCTCTATGTGATGATACCTAGGTGAAAGAGTCTCTATGTGATGGGATTTATCTGACCTCAGTGACGTGAGACAGTTCCCAAAAGTTTCCTTGTGGTTTCCTCAGTTTCCTCGTTCCCAAAAAGGATTGTGGCCTCAGGCCCATCCTAGATCTCAGACATCTGAACCGTGCCCTCACAAGACGTCCGTTCAAGATGCAAACTTTGAAACAAATCCTCTTGCAAGTACGCCCAGGGGATTGTTTTTTCTCAGTTGATATTAAGCATAGCTTCAGTTCTGGCAGGTCACGTTAGTCAAACTCGCATTAGCTGACTCTCAGCGGATCCACGTCTACTTATAGGAATACAACGCCTATCACTGTATTCATAAGCTCCTTCAGTATTATCAACAGCTATCGTGTTTCTCAGGAGCCAATTCCCTCCCCCATCCCCAGCTCCTCCTCTCGTCAGTCAGGATCTGCCATTCTGCCATTCTCTAATTCTCTAATTATGTTGTACATTAAAAGTAATTAATGATATCTGCAATACATTCATGTTGGTTCTGTTCTGTTTACCCTAAGGGGGGTTATTGCTGCTATCCCTGCTCTTATCCATGCTAGGCTGCATGGATGCGCAGGGAGTTCTTGCCCAGAACAGAACCATACCGCCAATCCAAACTGTATGCTAACTGTCAATCTTTCATATCCATATAGCCCCCCATCACAGACCGTTTTTGAGGTTCGCGTTTGAAGGGGTGGCCTACCACTATACAGTCTTGCCGTTCGGACTGTCCTTGGCCCCATGCACTTTTACGAAGTGCATGGATGCAGTAGTTTCCCCCCTGAGACAGAGGGGGATCTGCATCCTGAATTACCTCAAAGACTGGCTCATCTTGGCCCAGTCGGAGAAATAATTAATTTCTAAAAGATCTGTGCTACCCAGCCATTTGAAATGCCTAGGACTCAACTCAGCCAAGAGCTCACTGTCTCCCAGCAAGAAAATCTCTTTCCTGGGAGCGGTTCTAGACTCCATGCCCAAATGAGGGCATGGCTAACCGACGAGCACGCTCAGACGGTTTAGCGGCGTTCGCTTTTTCGTTCAAAGCAGGGGCCCTTTGCCCCCTCAGAACCTTTCAGAGGATGCTCTGTATCGCCAGTACTTCTGCTGGGCCTGTTGCACATGCGCCCCCTGCAGTACTGGCTGAAACCCCAGGTCCCAGCTCACGTATGGCGATCAGGGCCCGTATCCCTAAAGATTCTGAGAATCCTCTCAGAGAGCTCCTAACTTAACCTAAAAATTCCTTGCCAGGAGTTTTAGCTTAGAAGTGATTCCAGAACATTTTCAGTGAACTCTGAGCAAGGAATGGATAGAAAATTCTATCTTAGTGAGGAGGTGTGGTTGGCCCCGTTGCTAGGTATGAGTCATCATTTCAAAAGCCGTGATTGGTTGATCCTACAAGTTTGATGAAAATGAACTTTTGGTGATAATGAGCAAAGGATGTACCCTCAAATCAATAAACATAATTATACACTCTAATCTTATGCAGACTGTAATTGTAAATAATATTTCACATTCAAGAAAATATCTGGAAAATGAATAGTGAGCTGTAGGGGGTTATAGCCTAACATTAGAATCTAAAATATGTGAAAACTTAAGCTCATTACACCCTGTTCAAATAATGATTCGTGTCTTATTTGCTCATATTAATATCCTAGCTGGCATATTTTGTACTTTCACTCCCATATGGACCCCACTGAAAACAAGATGGCCTATCTCAAGGGGCTGTCCTTAATGAAGTAGAAATTGCAACGTTACAACTCAGTGTGGTCTTAACGAGGGTAACACGGCTCAGCTTTTATCAATGTCTGTGATTGCTGGCTGGTCTATTTATGAAGGCTTGTTAACAAATATCCTACAAACACAGAAAATGGAGAAAAAAAGGAATCCTAACCTATTTTGTGCAGCTGCTTAGGGGAACTCCTAAGCCACTAAAAGTCCTCTTCCCTGCTCTTAGCAGATCTCGACTTAGGAGCCCTTTTAAGCGCTAGGAATCTTGAGGAATAGCTTTTATATTAACTGGGATTTTCGTGTCACTTTTAGGGGAAATTCTAAGAAAACGTCATGACTCTGAGAATTTTCTTAGAATTTGGCCGCTAGGAGCCACTTTTTGCACAAAAATTATTTAGGGATACGGGCCCAGGTCGCTTCCACTTCAAGGTGGAGCACGGCTGCATCAGAGTCCTGGCCCCTTAGAAGGACCCCAATCGTTATCAGATTGGAGTAAGCATGGGGTTTGTCTCGAGAAGGAATATCTGGAGCATCTTCGGCAAGGCAGAGGTCGACCTCTTCACCTCCGAAGGCAACTCTCACTGCCCAATATTCTTTACAAAGAACATGGATGCACTGGCTCACGAATGGCCTAGCCCTCCCCTTTATGCCTGTCAATCTCTGGATAGAAGATTGCTTACGCAAATGTAAAATAACTTGATCATCAAACAATAAATAGCATATAAGTTCAAGACTGCCTAATGCTACCAAATGAAATTCGGTTGACCCAGGAAGGGTTAACAAGTGTGAAGCTTTGGGGGTGTTGATGGACTCGATCTACTCCATTTATGTTTTGATCATAGTTCTGAATCCGATCCAGATGTAGTCTTTGTCCAAAATGCATTTTTCTCAACTTTTTGTTTAAAACGTTGCTTTTTTAATGAAACTTACCCACATTCAAGTGTTGGAAAAAAGGATGCATTAAGCTAGAATAAAATGTTTTTAAAATGGGAAGAATTAAAGTACAGTTAAAGGTACTTAGGGCCAAATTTAACAGCTTGCTCCAACACAAACCCTTTTTTGGCGTTAAAAAACGGCTGTCAGGATTTACTATTTACTAAAGACACGCAGTGAATAATTAGCGCTGAAAAGGCATAAACACAGTTATTTTTGTAGCTGACCTTATTGCAGATGCATTTGTACGAGTTTCCCTTTCAGATGAAAAATGTATGGGAGGAGATTATTTAAATTAATCATTTAAATGAATTGTGTTATCACTGTAATTTGCCCTGTTTTGTAAATCTGGGCCCGTATTCATAAAGAATTTTAATGCAAAGAGTAGCTCCTAGTGACAAAATTCTAAGAAAATTCTTAGAAATGTGGGCGTTTACTCTTAAAATTAAAGAAAAAATCCTAGTAAAGAAAAAAGTAATTCAGAAAGCATCTTAACCCTTAAAAGAGGTCTTAAGGTCAAAATTGTTAGGAGCACGGACGAGGGCATTTAAGAGGCTTAAGAGTTTCTTTAGCAGAGGAGAAAATGGCAGAAAGACGAAGAGGGAGAAGACAATAGATGACAGTGAGTTAATAAGACACTATAGATTAGATCGTGCAGGGATCATGTTTGTGACCGATTTTATTAGAGACACAATAACATCTCCAACACAGCACAGAAATGCCATAGTGCCAGAAATTAAATCACTACTGTACATTAAGATATTTGACAGCTGGGAAAATGCATCAAGGCAGCAGTGATGATTTGGGTCTGTCACAACCTTCTGTAAGCAGAGTGATCACAAACAATTACAGCACTTTAAGAACCTCTTATTGTGTCGCAGTTCATTTAGTTTCCACTGGACATTCCCACCTTGCAGGCTCAGAAAAATGCATTTATGAATATAGCAGGCTTCCTCACAAGCAGGGGGAATGAACCGTAAATAATTTATTATTAACCGCTATAAGCTCCCACGTCTGCTTCTGTGCTATGACACCCGGCCTGAATTTTCCCTTAAGGATGGCCTTGTGTTCATCCACTAACTGGGCTCACAGTAAACACTGTTCCTCTGTCCAGTTGAGCTTTCTTGTCCTTCTTGTTTTTTTATTCCATGTTTGCTACATTAAAACTAACATTCAAACCACCACTTAAAGGGACACTTCACCCATTTGCATTAAGCTTTGTATTGTTAGAAACCCAGTCATATATTATAATTATCGTGGATTTTTCCTTTATTTTTCCCTGAGATGGGAGAAATAAGGATTTAAGTGTTATGACGTAAAAATCGTCATTTTGCGTCATAAAAAGCAGGAAGTCCCATTTCATTGAAAATTGTAGAGACTACAAACACAAGCTCATCATTTATTCAGGGTGTGGGACCCACTCACGCTACAGACCTATTACAGATCAGTAGGTGGGACTTCACTTGCAGATACAGAAAGCAATATCAGCCATCTTGTTTGGAAGCTAAGCTAACAAGCGCTGTGGAGATAGGAAGTTACGACAATGATGGAAGAAACTAAACATGATATGGAAGAAGAGGATTTTGAAATTTTGCTGCTCGAATCCGGTGTTCGTGGCTATCTTTACGAGGCGCGATATAGTGAAGAGCAGCTGAGGCTGATGGAGGAACAGGAGGCGGCTGCCTGTCGCGGACGAGGAGCCCGGACTGGCTCGAACTGGGCAGACTGCTGGTGCCTGTGCTCTCGCTGTGCGCTACGGACACAGATAGAGTCCGTCTGCTGCAGAGAATTTCAACGATGGCAATTTCTCCTGGACGAAATCTCTGAATCAGATAAGCACACGGACGTTTGTGTTGTGATCCATCCTAGTTTTGCACCGCATTCTGACTGAACATCCAGGTATCATGCAATAATTCACCATATAGAAAGAAATACAAATGAGGAGTAATTCACTAATGAGTTTGCCAATGTAACGGGGTTCGTTGTTGTGGGAAGAATGAGGCGGGAACCGGCGAACATGTAAACATTTTAATAGTAAAATAAACAAATACAAAACAAAAATATAAGCCAGCAGCCCCTCACTGCTGGCCACACACCCTACATAAACAAAACACAACATAAAATCTGGCCTGTTCCTCACTCGATCTGCCCTGTTGTCGTCGCTCCTTGTTTTATGCGTCCGCTCCTCGGTGAGAGATGCGAGAGAGACCGGTGCATCTCACAGGTGTCGTTCATTATCACTCACGCCACCGGCCTCGCGCCGTCCTCTCACGTCCCTCGTCCTCGTCCTGCTCGCCACAGCCAACTAACTAGAAATTTTGTGTGAAATTAATTTCTAACTCTGGTGGCAGCTAACGTTAGCCTTGTAGACGGAAGAGTGATTTATCTGATGTTTGCGCTGTTCTGGATTAGTGGGAGTGGCTTGTGGAGCTGTGCAATGTGGTGCATTGTGGGAGTTG
Organism: Gila orcuttii; assembly: GCA_026230005.1. Taxonomy (NCBI): domain Eukaryota; kingdom Metazoa; phylum Chordata; class Actinopteri; order Cypriniformes; family Leuciscidae; genus Gila; species Gila orcuttii. Next base: position 25,488,164 of record JAPDVR010000023.1, read on the forward strand.
TTGTCTTACATACAAATGCGCCCTAAAGTTATTTTCTGTCTTTTCTCGGTCAAGAGGGCACCCAATTCAAAATTTCTTTTACATTTCGACTACATATATGACCCACTTTCAATAAAGATTAATGTTGAAATGGGTGAAGTGTTCCTTTAAATAGACAGTGGAAACATTTTTATCATTCTAATCCAATCAAATACCTTATAGGAAAGTAACAGTATGGTAAATAAAAAAAAAGATTTATATACACAAATATAATGTGTGTGTGTGTGTATGAGAATGGTCAAATAGGAAAAATTACGCATGTGATTTCAAAGTGAAGGCTTAGAATAGACCCTATACTTAAAATCACTCTTTTTTTCCTTCTTGGACAACCAACCAATCACAGTCTTCAAAAGATTGTGACATACATAGCAACGGGGTCAGCCCCGCCTCCTCACTAAGATAAAAGTTTTTGTCTTTTCCTTACTCAGAGTTGCTCTCAGATCGGTCCCGAATTGCTCTTAAGCTAAGACTCCTACGTAAAAGATTTTAAGCTAAATTAAGAGTTTTCTGAGAGGATTCTTAGAATCTTTGTGAATACGGGGCCTGGCCCATAAAGAGCAAAAATTATATAGTAAACTTTAAATATGATGATATGTTAACTTAAAGAACTTACAGGTATACCTGCAGTATAAAACTACTAAACTAGTAGTTTATGGAGAGTATACTTCATAGTGTACTTTCATAAACTAAAAATTGTGCAACAAGTATTTGACTAGTAAACTATCCGTATACAAGTTCACTTGTTGTTGCAGTTCAATAAAAAAAAACTAGTTGTGTACACATATACTAAAAAGCATTCTTTTATACACAAAAAGTGTGCCAATTTAGTCCAAAGAAGTAAGGAAACAGTACACTTACAAGTATACTTCTAGTACATTGATAGTAGTATAGAGGGTATGCATTGACGTCACTTTCCCACGGGAACACGCCCCTTCAGCCGGACTGAGTGGCAAAAGAGCTGCTGCGTGACTGGATTTAATAGGGGAAACTGCGGAAACGAGAGTAAAACAAACGATGGTTGGACTCGATATAAGTGTTCCTTACAACTTAGGCCTACCAAAGATCCAGTGATCCATGGATATTGACATGCAGCCATCGTGTTTCCTGACATTTATATGTGCCTGATTTCGACGCCGGGGAAATACGTGAAGCAAATTTGCCTGTGAACGCTTTATATAAATACAATATAGGTAGGTCTAAATCCAGGTAATCACAATATCAATGTTATATATATAGGCTATAATCATATCGTCCAGCCCTAAAACTTGTAGCCTATAGTTTTTTTGTCAGTTTATTTAAAAAGATCCGATTATGCGTAATAAGCCGACAACGCATGTGGTCATGTAAACGCGGAAACCCGTTTTCTTTTATCGGAGTAGGGTCATAACTGGCTTAAGCATAAACCAGTCGACACAGGTAGTTTTTTGCCTCTTACTCGGATTTCGCATTATGTAAACGCATTAACCTGCTTTCTGTCGGCTTATTGAAGTGCGCATGTGTGAAATGTGACAGAAACGCATGCTTAGTGCAGATTTAAACACATCCAGACAGAGTGAGCGTTTTGCAGGAAAGGAAGAAGGAAATATTTCAATAAGCTGATATTTGTGAGTTATCAGCTTACTGGTGTGCATGTAAACGTGCTCAATGATAACTGCTAATCCATTTTTCTCTGCCTGGAGTCAAGTTGTTTCTATGAATTGCAGTGATCCATTTGCTTCTCTGTTCTGTAGCTTTCGGCAGTCTGTAAAAATATACCTCAGATTTCTTGTCAAATGTAGTTGTACAGTCAATCGCAAAGCTCTTTCCCGTTTTAGATGTGTTTTTTGTGTTTTTCACAGCATTCACGCTGAAAACCACTGCTGCCGCTCAGTCTTTTTGCCACTCAGTGGGCGTGGCCTCAATCTCTCCAGCTGATGGTGACGTCACGCGCATACCCTCCATACTTACCACATATACTTAAAAATACACTTGAACTTTACTTAAGTATCCTTTATTAAACCTTGAAGTATACTTATTTTTTGTAAGGGTCTACATACTCTTTAGACCCAGCTTACTGTTTCTACAGTGTGTCTGCTGAATAAGACATATTGTACAGTATATTGCAATGTTTACTTTACTTCCAGCTCACATCATCCTGGCATTTGCAAAACTATTTAGTAAATGAGGTCCTTAATGTCCACAATGGTGTGTTTAAGTCTGTCTCAATTTGTACTGTTTGTGCTTAGTTTCTGATCAGTTCTAGTCTCATCGAATACCTGCTTTAATCAAATAGGTGCTTTAAATTTTTGACCAATATGATGACTCAGTGCTCCTGAAACACTCAGTGATAACTCAGACAGATGTTGCGAACAATTATGCAACCCCTAATCATAAAACTCAATTAGCATAATAAAATATGATTCAAAGTCCGATGTATTAAGTTGGAAATAGAAAGAGCATTGCTTCACTTTATGGACTCATTACTGATAACTATTTAGCTGTGAACAAAGTTGCATATATCTGACACAATAAAGCCACTACCCTTTATCTCTTGCTCCAAATTAAAGCACAGAAAATTTCTATTTTTTACATACCAAGGTCTGTCATTAAACCCTAAATGGCGCAGGCTGATGGGTCCTTAATGCAGCCTGCTGACAATCACATCATTAAACTACACGGCACAAGCTGATTGGTTCCTGTTGCAACTGTAGCCAATGAGCTTGCTGCTCAACATTTAAATAGTTGGTCACTGTTTGCAGCACGCTTTCCATTTGATTTCAGGTTTTGCTTATAAGCTCCTTCAGTATTATCAGCAGCTATCACGTTTCTCAGGAGCTAATTACCCTCCTCCATCCCCAGCTCCTCCTCTCGTCAGGTCAGGATTTAGGAATTAGAATAAATTCTCAAATTATGTTGTACTTTAAAATCTTGAATTAATGATATCTGCAATACATTCATGTTGGTTCTGATCTGTTTACCCTAAGGGGGGTTATTGCTGCTCTCCCTGCTCTTATCCATGCTAGGCTGCATGGATGCACAGGGAATTCTTGCCCAGAACAGAACCATACCGCCAATCCAAACTGTTTGCTAATTGTCAGTCGCATTGGACGATAGTGGTCCTGACAGAAACACTAATTACAAGCATAGATAAATGCAATATAACAAAGTTACATATAAAATGAGGTCTAACTGTAGTATTTAGGTACAGAAATGTAATAATTAGGCCTAAGTGTAGTGTTCACTGTATAAATTAAATATAGAATTATCTTTGTTAACGCTGTGTTTTGTTGTTTGATTAACATTAATGACATAGACAGTAGCAGGTATTTATAGGCTTCAGTCATTTTAAGACCTAATGCACGGCATTATATATGATACACATCCGATTTCTTTCTGAACTGTTTACGTTCATAACCGCAGACGACTATGTTTACAAGAATACTTGCTGAGATGGGTAATTTGACATAATTTTGTGTTTATGTGTCTGTTCAGTACACTGAGTCGCGCATGGCTAATGAGTCAATCATGCAATGTGATGTTATCATATTAATATGCAAACAAAATATATTCGCCTTATTTCCAATACAGAAGTACGCGAGCAGCTGCATTTTCAACAGAACAAAAATTAAATGAATTGTGTCTTTTGGTGAATTTAAAGGCATCATAAAGAGAGTGGTAATGGGCCTCAATATGTCACATTGTGATTGTTTTTGTTAAGGGGATAGCCTACTATGTTCTAATATTCCTGTTTTTGTCAGTCTGAGTTTGTGTTAATCATGTTTATTGTATGTAGGGCTGGGCGATAAAACGGTATCAGTATTTATCGATGGTACGCCATTGTCGGTAATGATATAAAAAATGTTCGATATAGCCAGGGGCGTCGCACCCGTGGGGGAAACACCCACACTTTTCCCGAAGAGAGGGTTCAACACCCACACTTTTTCTGCAGTTTTGCACAAATACCTTACTCCCGTCGCTCCTCTGTTTCTCTGGCCACTCTGTGTGTCCGAGATCGCGCGAGAGACCGAGTGTGTCTGCGCTCGCGACAGTGCGCGAGAGATACTGAGTGTGTCTGAGCATTAGTAATTTGGTAACGTTACATACTACATAGTAATATATACCGCATATGTATGTATATATAGGCCTACAGTGGTTAAATTTGGCCGGGGCTCAGCCCAGGCACATAAGCCTGCTCGTTTGTGTCCTGATGTGTCTGTTTGCAGTCAATTGCTTACTGGAAATTATGTCGTTAAAATGTGATGAAAGTGATGCTTTTGAAAACATATTTCTGACAATAAATGAAAGATTTTTCAAATGGCATGTCTATTTTGTCTCGGCGGAGCTGAGATGAGAACAATCGGAACACGGCCGTATTCTTGTTCAGCTGCTTAATCTCGTTGTCAGTCGACTATGATCGTGCACCGCTCGTGCATGCGCATCTAGGTGACACGGATAAATGTACGCAGCAATAATGAATGTTCCTGGGAGATCCGTAGTTGCGCGGGATGTGAAAGCACGCAAAAGTTCCAGAAATGTACAAAAAGTGCCCTGGCCTTGAATGACAAGGTAAGGAAAATAAGACTAAATCAAAATTAAATAACCAAGACTAGGTTGACCATGTGATTTTTTTCAGGAGATGTTTTGAGCATTTTACTTCAGACACCGGATTATCAGCAACTGCCAATAGAACTGCTAGCTGGCTACTCAAAATAAACTAGCAATCTATTCAGTCAGCATATTTGTATTTGATCTGTGTGAATTACAGAAATATAAGACTTGCTACACCTACTTTTAGCTACCAAGCAACCTTTCCACAAGGATAGATAGATTTTTTTTTTTTGTCATATGCTGCACTGTCTCTTCATGTGGCACATTATGTTTGGCACATTGTATATACAATACCTATGGGTCACTATATCATAACAAGGTAATCAAGTGATGACTGATTAACAGTAATGGAAATACTAAATGTCCTAATACCTGTTGATACTACAACAATGCAAAGTATATGCTCTTAACCTTGCAATTTTTCACATATCATGTAATACTCAACTTTTCAATTTCTTTGCACAAAACTCTCCAGAAAGTGCCATTTAATGGTTTATTTAAAAAAAAAAAAAAAAAAACATCCCGGGGGGGGCATACCCCCGGACCCCCCTAGGGAGAGCACCGGCCCCCACATAATAAATCCCAATTTAACCCCTATATATTGTTCTTAATATGTGGTTTGTATGATCTTGATCAAGTGACACTGTTACTACACAGTGCTAAGATCCAATAAAGAAAGCATTTGAATTCGCCACAGAAGCAATAGCATCACTGCGAGAAGCATTCAAATTTCTCCGTTATTAACTGTAGATCTCTTAGATCAAAAACAGCGCTGGCGTGGAAACCAGGAGAAACATTGTGCCATGAATGAACTAGTTATAGGCTTTAAGTCCACAGATCAGCAACATTCACCATGGATTTAATGTAGTAACACTAACTGTAACCATGAAAGTTTGGGAGGAATGGTAAAATGCTTTCAAGTACGTCACACATCTTTTTACAGCACTTAAAAAATAACATTTAAATATTACACATTACACCAAAACTCAAATATTGTGGGTCATGTGATGACCAAAACATTATTTGTTTATCCTTCAAAGATTACCCACTTTTAGAAAACTAAAAATTTCAAGATGTAGGAAAACTCACACTTATTTATAATAAAAAACATTTTTTTTAATCAAAGAAATTTCTATAGCATTTCTTTCTTTTTGCTGTATCCAAAACGTACCGAACCATGACACCACTGTGTCCTATCAAACCGAACCGTGAATTTTGTGAACCGTTAAACCCCTACTTATTACAGATGTTGATCTACCTCAAAGTTTGCCTTGATTGTTTTACATTTATACTTTTACATTGCACACATTTTGTAACATTTTATTTAAGTTCAAGAGTTTCTTTAACACTTACTTTTTTATCTTAATATAAGACATAAAGAAGATATTTTTGTTTAAAATATAATTTGTTTTTGACTGCTAAAACTAATATAATTTGTTGTTTGCCTTAGTAATGTGGATAAAAAAAAAATTCAAACTTTTCTACTTGTCTTAAAAAAAAGGTTATAAAAAATGTCAATAATTATCGATACCGAACGATATGAAACATTATATCGTGATACATTTTTTTTAGCTTAGCTATATCGCACAGCCCTAATTGTATGTATTTCTGTTTTATTCAGTTTCATTGTCTTGTTCTATTTGTCATTGCTCGTAGTTGGTTAATTTAGTTCTGATCTCCCTGCTGTTTAGTTTCTGTGGTTACTGATTAGAGTCCTCCGTTCAGGTGTGTCTTGTCAATTAAAGGTGCTCTAAGCGATGTCACGCGTTTTTTAGGCCAAAACATTTTTTTTCACATACAGCAAACATCTCCTCACTATCCGCTAGCTGCCTGTCCCCTGAACACACTGTAAAAAGCCGCGGTCTCTGCAGACACCCCAGGCTCCACAAGCGGCAACAAAAACAAACTGGGCAAACCCGCACCACGAAACATAACAAACTGTTCCAGCCAATAACCGACAAGAAGGATTTGGGGGGTTAGTGCGCGGATGAGGAGGAGGGAGGGCCTAGCTAACCTCCATTTTGTTTGACAATACTTTAAACGTCAACAAGAAGTGACGTCACCCGACATCGCTTAGAGCACCTTAACTCGTTAGTCTCTGTGTACTTAAAGGGATAGTTCACCCAAAAATTTAAATTCTGTCAGTAATTACTCACCCTCATGTTGTTCCAACCCCGTAAGACCTTTGTTCATCTTCGGAACAAAAATTTAAAATATTTTTAATAAAATCTGAGAGCTGGATCACTCCTCCATAGGCTTCTAAGGGATTAAATCTTGCCAGCCCCGAAAAGTTATTAAAGACATCGTTAAAATAGTCCAAGTGACTACAGTGTCCCAATCTTAAGTTTAAGTGACGAGAATACTTTTTGTGCGTAAAACAAAACAAAACAAAAATAACGACTTTATTTTATCACAAAAATCGCTGCAAAAGATGCTTTCCAACAGGTGTTTTACCATTCGTTGTAAAACTGTGGACCTATTTTTCCAAACGCCTCACAAACGGACATTCTTCCGTTGAGAGCTTGAATAATAGACACTCCAGCCCAGTTGGTGGCGATAATGCACCTTTGCCAATGTTTGGATAGCGTAGCCTACTATACCGTGACTGCATAAGACTACAGCAAGAATACAAACAACCCCATTTCCGTTTCCGGCGGCGGAGTAATACCGTACCTCACAGAACATCCAATACAAGTCAATGGAGTTGGACAAAAACTACGATAAAACCTGTTGGAAAGCATTTTTTGCAGCGATTTTTGTGTGAGCATATCAGTGAACACCACAGACCACTCTGTGAGTTTCAAGTCTTTGTAAACTAAAGTTTAATGCATTTTATGAAGGATTCTTCCAGTGCCCCTATGAAACCATTGTGGAGGTGGGGGGGGGGGTGCTAACACAGAAACCGAAAATTCTCGGGACAGCAGCATTTGTCCAAATTTCAATCTTAACCATTCAATTTCATCAGAAACAATCTTAAAACAGGGCTTTAAGTGTAAAATACCGAACTTGTCCTTTAAAATAAAAACTAATTTAAAAAGCAACAATAACCTTGCCTCCCACCAACCCCACCACCCCATACAAATGCAAAATAAATGGGGAAATTATAACAGCATTTTTTTAAATGATGAATTGAAATAAGCACTTTATAGTATAGGTTAAAAACTGTATATCATATAATATAATATAATATAATAATACATTTGTTGTGAACTTTTTCTCCCAAAGTGTAGAAAATTGTACTATATATAGAGAGGGATTACATGGAGGAGAATCGGAACAAAGCATGTAAATGTTGTATACAGGTTTAGGAAAGTGGTACTAGACTGAGAGCGTTACCAATCCTAATCCAATCAGCATAACTACAGTATTCAAACAGTGAGACTAAAAAAACAGGAATGGCAGAACTCTCCCGCTGAGACAGAAGCTACCAAGAGTTTCAGTAATCTTCTTACAATAGAGAGAAACAGGAATGGCAGGCTCGATAGAGAGCAGTAATCTGACAAATACAGAAAACAGGATTGGCCGGACTCTCTTGCTGGAAACTATTTCACAGCTGATATCATCACCATCATAACCTTAAATGCTAAATTCAATTTACTCTACCTTAATTTTTCATGTGATGTTATGTAAAGAAAATAGGATCAGCAGATCTTAAAACTATTCTTAAATTTGTAACCCTTCAGTCCCCTCTTTGAGAGTTAATAACTCTCACATTACATACAAATTTAAACACTTAAAAGTTCATTCTTGTAACTTGTGATCGTTACAGGCACTTGCTCTGTGTTGATGTTTCTGTAATTGCATGCTGACACAGAAACAAACATGCAATTAGGGCCTGTGAAGTTTTACGGGTAATAGTCTTTTCTGTTTGGAACTGTCATTTCTTTGTGAGGGGCGTGAGTCATTTGTTGAATGAAACACTTGATACTGTGGACGCATAGATAGTACGCCAGTAGAAGAAACAACAGCAGAATTGCTATTTCCTTGATCCACAGCCAGGGTTTACCTAACAAGTTTCCGAACCATGAAGAATTATCTTCAGTCATCTGGTGTAATTTTGCTGAAAGATCAAGAATATCTTGTTCAATTTTGTTCAAGTCCTCTGTTGGATCCATTAAACCGGTGACATATTCGTCAGCTCTACGAATATGTTGTTTCTAGAGTCCACACTTTGTGCGATCTCCATGATGGTTAGTAGTACGACAATCTTGATCATGTTGATGGATGACTGAAGGTTCCGTATATGAGTCTCTGCGTTGTGTATTTTTTTTCTTTTGTGATAGTTGGTTCGGCGGTGGGTCTAGTCGTTTTCTTGAGGTTGTGGCTTCATACGCAGGTGAGGTGGTCGGTGCGTATGGGTCTCGGGACAGCCATCAAGTGGTATCTGCACAGAGGAAGAAAGAAAACAAAAGACAGTAGAGCAGTATTTGTTCAAACACTAGGATTGTGTACTTTTCGGAGTCTGCTAGACAGTAGAGCAGTATTTGTTCAAACACTAGGGTTGTAAACTTTTCCGAGTCTGCTATTGTTGTTCCCTCTTTCCCTATTTCATAATTCCTTTGACACCTAAGGAACAGTGAGGTAAGGATGGACTAGTGGATGGGGAAAGCCTATGAAGGAGTCTTCACCGCAGGGTTGGCCGCCGAAGCCTGTTGCGTTCGGTTCTTCCCTGGGCTCCTCACTGGTCCATGTCCTATCCTATCCCTGTAGGTGGGGGAAAAACTTTACAGTGTGACACATGAGTCCAGGTTTTCCTTCCCTGACACAATACTGCAGCTGCTGTAATCAACATCACTTGATGTGGTCCGTGCCACTTAGGCTCTAATGGCTTGTTTCTGAATGACTTTATCATGACCCATTGACCTGGGATGATTGTGTATCCACCTTCTGGTGGAGTCTGCCAACATGACTCAACTCTCTCTTTGGCACTCTGTACTGCCTCTGTGAGGTTTTCACAGTAAGCAATCAGGGCATCTGAGGCAATGTGTAAAAATTATCTGGAAGACAACCTGAAGCTACCACTTCAGTGGTGGACGTTACTGCATAACCTACTTGTCTGTTACCTTCAAGGACTTGAGCTGAACCATAAACAAACAACTCAAATTCTGAATTCTCTATGGGAGTTTCTTTTACTTCACTCGTAGGTGTGTATTTAAGCGCAACACGATCGTGAGTCATTTCTCCTTCATCCTCTAACACAACTTCAGTCATTGCAGACATCATACATGAGGATGGGTTCGTGACTGGTGCACACTGTAAAACAATGTTCGGGGCTGTGAGGCTAGTTAACCAATTTCCCCAATGGGAGGAGGTGACAGAAGTTTCTTTTGCTTGATTCATTAGTGTGGACACTGCATGAGGGCATTTTACGTTTACAGTCTGACCTAACACCATTGCTGATGAAGGGCCCGTGCTGTAGCATAACATTTAAGGCTGTGAGTCTACTTAACCAGTGTCCCCCAAAGGAAGGCTGAGACAGTCACTTTCCTTTTGTTCTATTAAACAAAAATAAGTCTTTCATATTTGTTGTAAGTTACTGGGGAAATTAAGCACTCACAGCCCAAATGGTTAACACCTCAACAAGCTGCCCCACGAGTTTAATGACGAGGAGAGGGGCTGCTTCAGAGTAGCAAGCAGACTGAGTAGAAGTTGAGTAACATTGTTAACTTGTTTAAAGTTCTTTTTGTTTTTCCTACACTCTTTTCTCCAATGTCCATGCTTACCACAATAATAACAACTGCCCTCTCTCTTAGGACATTTGCGTTTCTGTTGATTCTCTGTGTTGACCTTAAAGGATGCTGCTACAATTTTTACTCTTGCCTTGACATCAGAGTCTCTTTCCCAAGTAGCTAATCTCTCCAAGTTGTTTTGCAGGGTTCTAGTGGACCATGTGAAGTCTAAGAAAGGCAATGCCTTTCTATGTTCTGTCAAAAGACCATCAAACCATGTGCGAACTAGGGGACCATAATCATCTAGCACCTTCTCTGAAGTGTCAGCTATCCCACTGTACGCTGCAGCTGACTGACAAAATCTTTCAGTGTACTCACTAACAGTTTCATCCTTCTTCTGTACACAACTAGTGATCTTTAACCAGTCCATGTTTGGTCCAACAATGTTCTTTAACGCTTTCAGAACTCCCTCTCTCAATTCGTCTTTTCTGGCATGTTGTAGTTCAGAAGTAACAGCAAACTCAAAACTGTTGAATTCAGATTCAGTTCGAATTTGTGACATCAGCTGTGTGACTTCTGTCAACGACATGTCATAAAGACGCATTTTACTGATCAATGCTCTTCTAAATTCAGAATAATTTGTGCGTGCTGAGGGTAAGCTCTGGGATAGTCTCTCTATATCTTTAGATCCTAGCGCTTTGGCAACAGTTTGGATTTGGACAACAGAAAAGTTGGGAGGAACACTTTCAGCTCCCTCAATTCCCTGAGATCTTCTCCTAGCGCCACATATCTTTACTGAATCTACAGGCTCATCAGTTACTGATTGAATGGCTACATCTGTTTCAAAGAAAGCTTGTAAGTCAGGATAAATTTCATCTGACTGTTGGTCTTCTGAGTCACATTTGGTTGAGGCCTTGTTATGGCCCACCTTTTTCGTAAGACAGGAAACTTGAGTGAGCAATTGTTTGTTCTGTTATTTTAACTTAGCAATACACCTATCTTGTTCTTGTGCAATGGATAAGCTAAATTCTCTGTGGCAGCAGATAATGCCTTTTATGTTTTTCTTCCTGATACATGCACCTAACACCTTCTTGCATTCTTCAATAGACCATACTTTTTCTGGGTGAACACCAAATTTCTTTGTCAAATCCAATCTGACTGACTCAGTCACTATGAAGTCCATCTGCTCCCCAAACAATGACTTGAACTCACTGACTATCCATAAAGGGGTAGCTAGTCCACCTTTCTCAGTTGATGGAATCAGCCTAGCATTCCTTCTAACCATTTTGTGATATTTTCCTGACACGGTACGTCCCTGACAAAACAGAGGATAAACCAATAACTTCTCTGACAAAGCAAATAATAACTAGTTATGAATACTCATCATAATGTATTCAACCTTCCCTGGCAAGCAGAGGAGAACCAATCTGCTAACACACTTTTAACAGTTGTTAAACTTTCCTGATTAAACAGAGGATGAATCTTCAATGACTACACAGAGGATATATCACCTTCCCTGGTAAAGCAGAGGATAAATCTTCCCTAACTTTACAGAGGATAAACCTTCTCTAGCAATGTAGAGGATAACTATTCCATTAAAGGGATAGTTAACCCAAAAATGAAAATTCTGTCAGTATTTACTCACCCTCATGTTGTCCCAACCTCGTAAGACCTTCATTCATCTTCGGAACACGAATTAAGATATTTTTGATGAAACGCTTCAGTGATGTACCGTTCCTCTGATGTACTGTGTTTTCAATCCATACTGGCAGCCTGAGGGCGCCCTGTGCACATGCAGTCCATATATGGAACACATGAAGAAGTGCCATAATCATGTGACATTCAGGAAGTCCCGACACAAACAAAGCTTCCAGAGATCGCTGTAACATGCAGATAAAGACGTTTTGAAGACAATAAACTATTGCCTCTGGATATCCGCCTTGCACCTTCAATTGCTATTTTTAAATCTAAATTGAAAACGTCTACGGTTACGTATGTAACCCTCGTTCCCTGAGTAGGGAACGGAGACGTTACGTCGGATGACGACGAATGGGGTTTCGCTTAGAAAGCCTATCAACTTCGAGTATTACAAAACGAGCCAATGGCAAAGAAATGCCATGGGTCTGCGGAATTTGCATGACGTAACTCCGCCCCACATCGTGGGTATAAAAGGAGGAAGTCTGCAACAGCAGTTTATGTTTCTTCGCTGAGGAGCCAAGACTGAGCTCAGGGAACGAGGGAACGAGGGTTACATACGTAACCGTAGACGTTCCCTTTCGTTGTCACTCCGAGTTACGTCGGATGACGACGAATGGGGTTATCAGTCTAATCACGCCACCTTCTCAGCTGTCTTCCAGTGCCCTGCGTAAATCGAGATCCCTGTCATAGACTGGACGAAGGACTCCATTTAACACAGGAATACCAAGGTACACTGGGAAGCATATCCCAAGCTAGGGGAAGTATGCAATTAATGCCAGCCCAGAGGGGGGGAACTTAGAGAATACACATATGACCCGAAGGAAACATATGGAGAACACTGGGGTGTCCAGCCGCAGGTGGAATATTTCAACCCCAAGGGTGGCAAGGTGGCTTGCCAAGGGAAAGACACATGCTCAGAGAGGCTTACAGTGGAAATACACATGTGGGGGTCGCTCAGGGGAGGGACCATGCACACGGGAGGCACCTAGCCGATGCACAGGCCAGAGACACTGGCGCCGACGTCAGGAGTGCTGGAGGAGCTCAGGGCTTTCGGGGAAGCTCACCTGAGGAGAATATCGCACGTATCCAGTCCGTGGAGTGGAATGGCGAGCAAGCGAAGACACCTGAGCGGGTCCGGTACTAGCTAGTTGAAGCGAGTATATGAGAGGACACAGGCTCCACTCAGAGATTATAGAATCTGGCGAATGTGTTAGGTGTCGCCCAGCCTGCAGCTCTGCAGATGTCTGTTAGCCAGGCGCCATGCGCTAGAGCCCAAGAGGATGCCACACTCCGGGTGGAGTGGGCCGTCACACCAAGGGGGCACGGTCGACCTTGCTGCTGGTATGCCAAGGCAATGGCGTCCACTATCCAGTGAGACAACCTTTGCTTGGAGAGAGCCTTTCCCTTCAGCTTCCCACCATAACAGACAAAGAGCTGGTCTGAGGTCCTGAAACACTGCGTCCTGTCTACATAGGCGCGAAGAGCGCGTACTGGACAGAGCAGTGCCAAGGCTGGGTCTGCCTCCTCCGGGGGCAGCGCTTGCAGGTTCACCACCTGGTCCCGAAAGGGAGTGGTGGGAACCTTGGGCACATATCCGGGCCGGGGTCTCAGGATCACGTGAGAGAAAGCCGGTCCGAATTCCAGGCACGCTTCGTCGACGGAGAATGCGTGCAGGTCCCCTACCCTCTTGATGGAGGCCAGTGCAACCAGGAGCGCTGTCTTCATTGACAGGAACTTAAGCTCGACTGATTGCAGAGGCTCAAAGGGAGCACTCTTCAGGGCAGTTAAAACCACTGAGAGGTCCCAATAGGGAACGAGAGGAGGGCGAGGAGGATATAGTCTCCTCGCTCCTCTCAGGAACCTGATGACCAGGTCGTGCTTCCCTACCGACTTACCTTCGACGGGGTCATGATGTGCGGCAATGGCGGCAACATAGACCTTAAGGGTGGAGGGAGACAGCCTTCGCTCCAACCCTTGCTGAAGGAAGGAAAGCACAATGCTGGTCGAGCATCTCCGGGGGTCTTCTCACCAGTCGACGAAGAGGTTCCACTTCAACGCATAGACGTGTCTCGTGGACGACGCTCTAGCGGAAGTAATGGTAGCCGCCACCGCTGGTGGAAGGGTACTCAAACCTACCTCGAGCCGTCCAGGAGCCACACGTGGAGGCTCCAGAGATCGGGGCGAGGGTGCCACAGGGTGCCCCGTCCCTGAGAAAGAAGGCCCTTCCTCAGAGGAATGGGCCAGGGAGGTGCTGTCGCGAGGAGTACGAGTTCAGGGAACCGGGTCCGGTTGGGCCAATACGGCGCGACCAGAATGACCTGCTCCTCGTCCTCCCTGACCTTGCGGAAGGTCTGCGCAAGAAGGCTCACTGGGGGAAACGCATATTTGCGGCCCGGCGGCCAGCTGTGCACCAGTGCATCCGTGCCGAGCGTCCCCTCGGTCAGGGAAAAATACAGGGCGCAATGGGTCGAGTCGTGAGAGGCAAACAGATCTATCTGTGCGTCCCCGAACTGGTCCCAAATCAGCTGGACCGACTGGGGATGGAGTCGCCATTCTCCAGGGAGGGGCTGAAGCCGTGAGACCTCGTCGGCTGCACAGTTCAGCGCTCCGGGAATGAAAATGGCTTGAAGCGACCTCAGATGCTTCTGACTCCAAAGGATGAGGTGGCGGGCGAGTTGTGACATACGTCGGGAGCGTAGACCACCTTGATGGTTGATGTACGCAACAGTGGCGGTATTGTCTGAACGGACTAGCACGTGTTGACCCCGGAGCAACGCCCGGAAGCGGTGCAGGGCAAGACGTACTGCCAACAACTCGAGGCAATTGACATGCCATAGCCGCTGGGGTCCTGTCCAGGAGCCCGCAGCAGCATGTCCATTGCACATGGCGCCCAAGCCCGTGGTGGAGGCATCTGTTGAGACAACAACATGCCGGGAAGCTCGTTCCAGGGGGACACCCGCCCTGAGAAAACTGAGGTTCGACCACGGGGTGAGGAACTGATGGCAGGTCGGAGTAACTGGTACTCGGAGCGTGCCTTGTTGCCATGCCCACCTCGGGACTCAGTCGCGAAGCCAAAGCTGAAGCGGTCTCATATGAAGCAATCCGAGCGGCGTGACCGCGGCTGCAGATGCCATATGCCCCAGGAGCCTCTGAAAATGTTTCAGTGGAACCGCACTCTTGCTCTTGAGATGTCTCAGGCAAGTCAGCAGTGACTGCGCGCGCTCGCTCGTAAGCTGCGCGGACATGGCGACCGAGTCGATGTCCATACCGAGAAAAGAGATCCTCTGCACGGGGCAAAGTTTGCTCTTCTCCCAGTTGACCCGAAGGCCCAGACGAGCTAGGTGCCGGAGCACTAGGTCCCTGTGTTCGCAAACCTGATCTCGAGAGTGAGCTAGGATCAGTCGTGAGAGTGAGAGTCCCCTCATCCACCCCCCGTCAGGGGGGTCGATATAACTCAGGATGCGAACCCCGTGCTCCCGAAGGGGAACAAGGGCAGCCTCGACGACCTTCGTGAAGATGCGAGGAGACAGGGCCAGCCCGAAAGGGAGGACCGCGTACTGGTATGCCTGCCCCTTGAAAGCAAACCGTAGGAACGGTCTGTGGCGAGGAAGAATGGAGACATGGAAGTAGGCGTCCTTCAGGTCGATCGCTGCAAACCAATCCCGGGGCCGCACGCATTCGAAAACGCGTTTGGCGGTGAGCATCTTGAACGGCAGCCTGTGAAGGGAGCGGTTCAGCACGCGCAAGTCCAGGATTGGCCGTAACCCACCGGTTTTCTTGGGGACAATGAAGTAAGGGCTGTAGAAGCCGGACCTCATCTCGGCTGGAGGGACAGTCTCGATTGCACCCTTCGCCAGCAGGGTGGCAATCTCTGCTCTAATGATGGGGGCATTGCCACCGACCAAAGTGGAGCGGACTCCCCTGAAGCGGGGAGGAGACCGTGTGAACTGAATCGCATAGCCGAGCCTGATGGTGCGCGCCATCCAGCGGGACAGACGGGGAAGCTCTAACCAGGCTCCCAGGAACTGAACCAGTGGGATCATGCGGACGACAAGCGTCCCCCCGGAGGGGCAGCGAAGCGGAGTAACTGGCCCAGACGTGGACGGCATAGCGGCCCGGTGTGGGGGCACAGTTAGCAACCGCGCCCTGGCAGAGGGGGCCAGGGGAGGACCAGGCTGATCGTCCCGCGGGGGCCGCCTCTGCCAGGGGTATGGCGACAGAGGGGGACAGGAGCGAAGCGGTCCGTGGACGGCACGCCGTGTCAACCGCCTCTGGAACAGAGGGGGGCGAGGAGAGCACGGCTTGTGGGCGGCGCTCTGTGTCGCCCGAGAACTCTGTGGGCTCAGGGAAGAGAGGGTCGTTTCTGTGTTTAACCACTTTAGGGTGCTGCCCACCCATGGGTGAGCAGCGGGGAGCGGAGAACAAAAGATTCTCCCCCGGCCCTCCACCGGGGGAAGGAGTGGTCCTGCTACCATCTCCTGAAAAACGACCATCTTCCCTGAGCAGCCCGTCTCAGGAGCGCCGCTTGGCCCGGCGTTTAGCGGGGGCGGGAGAGGACTGTGGCGCCTTCTTACGGCTTCCTCCGCGACCGGCCCCGGGGTGGAGGCTGCTGCGTGGGCCGGGTGGGAGGGGCGGGAGCCGCAGGAGGGCGCCCTCGGCGGGAAACAGGACGAGGCGTCTGCCCGGCCGGCTGGGTGGAGGCAGCAGCTGGCCGGCGGGGCAGAATGTGTTTGATGGCCTCGGTCTGTTTCTGGGCGGTTGAAAACTGTTGGGCGAAGTCTTCAACCGCACCGCCGAAGAGGCCGGCCTGGGATAAGGGGGCGTTAAGCAGACGGGTTCGCTCCGCGTCCCGCATGTCAGCCAGGTTCAGCCACAGGTGTCTCTCCTGGACCACAGCTGTGGACATCACCAGACCCAGGGAGCGCGCGGTAACCTTCGTCGCCCGTAGAGCGAGGTCGGTAGCGGCGCGCAGCTCATCAAAGAGCCCTGGGTCTGTCCTACCCTCGTGCATGTCTCTGAGCATCTGGGCCTGGTAGACCTGCAGAGTGGCCATAGCATGCAGTGACGCAGCCGCCTGTCCCGCCGCTCTGTAAGACTTCGCCACCAGGGTCGACGAAAATCTACAGGCTTTGGATGGGTGCTTAGGCTCGCCACGAGAAGAAGCACTCTGAGGACATAGTTGCATGGCAACAGAGCGTTCAACCGGGGGGAGCCCAGTGTACCCACGGGCGGCTGCATCATCGAGGGGAGGAAAGGCGGATGAGATCAACGAGCGGTCCCGAGAAGACAACGGGGTCCTCCAGGAAGAAAGGTATTGGGGTTTGCCGAGGACAAGGGTCGGCGGCCTTACCCAAAAACCAATTGTCCAGTCGCGAGCGCTCAGGACAGGGTGGAGGCCTCCACTCAAGCCCGATGCTCGCGGCTGCCCGGGAAAGCATGGCCGTCATCTCCGAATCAGACTCGAGCACAGCCGTATGCACACCGGAAGGTGGCAGCTGTGACGAGCCCTCACTTCCAGAAGAATCAAACCCACCTTGTGATACTGCAACAGACATGGCATCATCCTCTGTAGCTTCAACCGAAACACGCGGGCCACCAGAGGGTAGACCCGCAGGAATCGGCCGCTCGCTAGCGGGCACCGTCATTGAAGAGGGGGGCTGGGGTCGCGGACACATAGTCGGCGCCTTGTTCCAGACCGTCATCCTCAGGTCACCCTGGCCACCAGCCACAGGACGGGGGGTGGATGAGGGGACTCTCACTCTTGCGAGTTCACCGAGTCTCGACCGTAATGACGCGATGGTCATGTTCCCACAGAGAGAACATGAGTCATCCACGAGCGCTGCTCTAGCATGATCAATGCCCAAACATACTATGCAACGCTCGTGCCCATCAGAGTCCGATACCAATCTGCCGCAACCAGAAGTACACGGGCGAGGCATCTTTAAAAAGACGTGCCGCGTGTAAGCTCTTTTAGTGAGAAAACTCAAGTGTTGAAGCACCCGGGGAGAAACGCGCCGACTGGCAGATCACTGCAGCAGATCAGCAGGAAGCACGCTCTCGCCGTAAATCGCCGTCACACCAACACTCGAGGCACTCGTTCGTGAAGCTGACAATTCAGAGATGGCTTGTGGAGAGAAGAATAAACTTGGCTCCGAAGCGAAAACATAAACTGCTGTTGCAGACTTCCTCCTTTTATACCCACGAGGTGGGGCGGAGTTACGTCATGCAAATTCCGCAGACCCATGGCATTTCTTTGCCATTGGCTCGTTTTGTAATACTCGAAGTTGATAGGCTTTCTAAGCGAAACCCCATTCGTCGTCATCCGACGTAACTCGGAGTGACAACGAAAGGGAACTTATTTTTATTCCCTGGCATTTTAATTTTCTTCTGATGCTATTTCTGTCTGTTCTGCTTGGTTGTTTTTCTCTTTTCGATGTGTTTTTTACTCTGTGCAGCACTTTGGATAGCCCAGCTATGTGTAAATGTGCTATATAAATAAAATGTACTTACTTATTTACTAATAAACATGATTGCAATGATATTTGATTTACCTGTGTTCTTCGAGCCATGTCAGGTATTTTCATAATAATAGATTATATTTATAATGTAATACTAATCGATATAGACTTTATCATTGTGCAGAATACTATAAAATAATATATTTTCTGTCTGATTTTTTATCTGAAGCCAAATCAGATCACAGAAGGTTATTTAAAACACTCGACTTGCCCTATAAAGTAAGTTTGGAGAACAAACATGGTTTTAATCTCATAAATTGTCGTGTATTGATGGTGTGCTAAGCTAACATGGTAGCTAGCCCTCAGATGCACCTGCCACCTAGCTGTTATTTTTATGAATTTTTCTAAATAGGAATGCTTACTGAAATGTTTCTTTTTTCAAGAAGGTCATTTGATACAGTTTCAAATGTGAACTGAGAACTTTGAAAAAAGAAATTAGGGATTGAGACAGTGTGAATAGCCAGTCGTTAGTCATTACAATGAAGACAAAAGAAAAACATATTTAGAGCCATAACCAGGCCGGAGAGGTGTGAATGTGTGCAGGGGAGACTGAGACTGAATAGGGTTCGTTTGCACCACAAAACAATAGAGACAATAGACTGAATAGATGCTTAGAACATGACAATAAACATCAGTTTGCATTTTAGATTCTAATCAAAATAAAGTCATATGACATGATCTTGAAAAACATTTAACTAAATACAGAGTTTTAGACTTGTCATCTTCAGATTTTAAATATAACATGGTCAGGCATGTGGCTTTAGCTGCAGTGCATTCATAGATTGATGCCAACTTCAATATTATTTTTATGAAGATATTTCATAAAAAAATAATTTCTAATAACTTTACAAAACTTTGAAGCTATTTATAACTATTTTTTTCATTATGACAATAATTAATTCTACATTTACAATAAACTACCAGGTGTCAGCTTTCAAATGAGATCATACTTGTGCTTTTAGTACAAAGGGTTCATGAACTGTATCTGTTTTATTTTGGGTATGCCATTTCTGGGGATTTTTCAAAAGTGGGGTTGCAGCTCAACAGGTTAACTCTTCTCTGACAGCGCAGAGGATACAAATTTGTACTGGTCTTAATGGTTCTTTTGGATAGAGTAACACTCACCAACCCTTGGTTGTATAGAAAGATTCAGTCTGGAACTCAGTCAGATCTTTGTTGAGCTTGAAGTTTCAATCTGAATTCAGGTGGGTAGCTCTATCCGGGTCATGGCGCCAAAACTGTTGTGAACTTTTTCTCCCAAAGTGTAGAAAACTCAGAAGCGCAGACCAGGGGCCGGTTGCACCAGCTGTGCGTAAGTTACAACTTAGCCTAGTTTTGACGTATATGGGCACTAAGTTACTACTTACGCACTACTAAATATTTTTCCGTTGCACCATTAAACTTAGTTTAAACGTAACTCTACGTTCCACCTAAATATTTACGGCAGCTCTGCCCATGAATAACGGTCGGAATGAGATGGCAGCCAGATTAGATTACATCGATGAGCTCGTAATTGATAATGAAGAACCGCAAATTCGTCGACGAGTTTTACGAGACCGACATCATCCTTAGGATATTCATGATGATGTCGACACATATACTCGTTTGCGCTTTAAAAGGGAGGGAATAATGCGGATAAAGGACATGATCGCGGCTGATATTCAACATGAAACGGACCGAAACGGCGCTCTCTCCCCAAGCCTTCAAGTCTGCGTCGCATTACGTTATTTTGCTACTGGATCATTTCAAAACTTAGTCGGCGATTGTATACAAATTCATAAATCTACAGTATGTAGAGTGATCCGCAGGGTGTCACTTGCCTTGTGTCGCCACATGAACAACTACGTGTGCATGCCAAGCATAAATGTAAAAAACACAAACAGGCAAAAATTCCATGCCATTGCCGGTTTCCCTGATGTACTTGGCTGCGTCGATGGGACACACATCAGGATAAAAGCACCAACAGTGGATGAGAATGCTTTTGTGAATAGGAAGGGATTTCATTCACTAAACACCCAAGTCATCTGTGACCCAAGTTTGTGTTTCTTAAACTGCGTTGCTAGATGGCCAGGTTCAAAGCACGACAGCTTCATCCTAAGAAGATCAAACATCTTTGAAAAGTTTGATTCCGGGGAGTATAGTGGCATTCTGCCGGGTGATTCTGCCTACCCACTTAAAAAGTGTCTGATGACACCATACTTAAAAAAAGTTTAATGTTTTGATTTTGACAACGTTTGTTGTAACGTCTTTTTTAAACTTTCGGTTAGTCAAGAATGAGTTTGAAATTCCGCGCTGTTCAGACTATTTCCTGTTTACCTATAAGAAGGCTTGTGATTGGCTTAAAAAAAATAGATGTCATTCTATGCGTCAACGCATTACTTTACGGAGAGTTTACGACCTACTAGCTACGTTCTGCCTTACGAACAAATGGTGCAACGGAATAAAGTAAAGAGTTAGTTACAAACTAGCTAGTAGTTACTAAGCCTCTAGTGTGGACTTTACGTTCCAGTTTAAGTAAGAACTTACGAACAGCTGGTGCAACCCTACCCAGGAGACTTGGGTTGTATCTTAAGAAGGTGTCTTTATTGAGAACACAAGCTGTGCTTCGCTGTAGTCTTCCAAGCTCGTCTCGAGTCTAAAAAAGAAAAGGAACTTTACATTGTAGTATATATAGGGAGGGATTACATGGAGGAGGAGAATCGGAACAAAGCATGTAAATGTTGTATACAGGTTTAGGAAACCGGTACTAGACTGACAGCGTTACCAATCCTAATCCAATCAGCATAACTATTCAAACAGTGAGACTCAAAAACAGGAATAGCAGAACTCTCCCGCTGAGACAGAAGTTACCAAGAGTTTCAGTAATCTGCTTACAATAGAGAGAAACAGGAATGGCAGGCTCGATAGAGAGCAGTAATCTGACAAATACAGAAAACAGGATTGGCCGGACTCTCTTGCTGGAAACTGTTTCACAGCTGATATCATCACCATCATAACCTTAAATGCTAAATTCAATTTACTCTACCTTAATTTTTCATGTGATGTTATATAAAGAAAATAGGATCAGCAGATCTTAAAACTATTCTTAAATTTGTAATCCTTCACACTTTTAATATAAAGTGTTTCATATTATGTATTTATAATATTACTTAACTATATATAATATACTGTATGAACCTGGCACAAAACAGTTTGATGAGGTAGCAGTCTTGATTTTTTTCACTCGATTTATACATTAACTTTGTATTCTTAAGAGTACGAGATTACTTGGATTCAGATCTTGTGAAATAGCCCATAATCAGTTTGGTTAGAATCTCTGTTGTGTCACAATACTACTTGTATTACTAATAGCACTCAGATAGCTAGAGTACTTTGTACAGCACTGTACCAGCATGTCATATTTGGTTCCAGCAATACTATGTCCAATAAAGATTAGATTTTTTTGGTCCCCATGAGGAAAACGGCAAAAAAAATCATACTAGTCATGTTGCAGAATTAAGTGGTGCATGTGACGGTTTCGCGTTTTTCTGCTTTTTACTGTGTGCTGCACCACTTGTAAGGGGGTGGTAATGTCGTGGCTTCTGCCGCCTCTGTGAAAAATCACTCTCAAAGTCTTGGGGTTTTGATGCCAGAAGATAGGCTTTATTATCAGAGATATAATATCTCAGATATTATCAATGATATAAAGAGTTGGTTTGTAAACCAACTGTAGCATCTGGGTTTGTACTCGCTTATATACATATGATCTACTAAGGCGTGGCTAATACATTCCATACATGTCACTATTATTTATCATATTTTTACCATTTTGTTCTGTGACTCCAGTCTGTTGTTTAAAAGAAGTAACATTCAGTCTCTTGTATGTTACGTGTGTGAGCATATTCAATAAGTTTTCTAAATTATACATATAGCCCCTTTAACACCTAACTGTGAAATAGTTGTCTATGAATCATGTCGAATGAATAATGGGTCGAAAGCCTCTAAACAAATTATGTTGTATTGTAATCTGACATTTGATGGTGGTACCGTTGTGTTGTCCTCTACTGTCAGTAGGGTTGGGAATCGAAAATAAATTCCAATTCTGAAATCGTATACTTGTTATAAAATTTTAATTTCAATGATTTTAAACCATTCGAGAGGAAGATGTTTATTTATGAAATGTATATTAGTTTGGCTAGTTGTTTTTGATGTGGTATTTTTATTAAAACCGTAGGCAAAAGTTCCTTGTGTAGGTTTTCTTTAGCCTGTTGATTTTTGTTGATTTTGAAGTTCTTTTTTATTCTTTGCTTAAAGTAGGAAATACCTTTGCAGCAAGCATCCTGATGCTGTCCACCCTGCTGAGAGTAAATATGTGTTGCACACTTTCTTCTTAATATCAAAATAAACAACAAAAATGACAGCATGGAGAAAGCGGCAGTAAATTATGTCTACTTATGTCTAATGCTGTTCATTGATTCGAGTAATTTTTTTTTTAATTTGGGTTTAAAGTGTTTTAATTCTACAATATATGGTGTAAAAACGTCTGAGTGCTGCCCTCTTCAGGTTGAATGGTGGCTACTGCAGTTGAATTTTCCTATTGGATGTTGTGGTTCTGTGTGACATAAGCAGGCACCAGCTCACCACTCCCTTGCCTACAGAGAGATGGGGGTCTCATTCGCTCCTTTAATCCTGGAATCTCTCCTGGAGGTAGAGTGGTGATATCTAATGGCTGAGTTGTTAACTTGCTTTATTTACACCGGTTTGATAAATTCAGACCAATTTGCAGATGTGGAACAATCACCAATACGAGAGGTGTGATTTATGCCATGAACAGTGCAATGGTGAGGCCAGAAATTTGAAAGTGAGTAGACTTTGGTGAAAGAGGGTGGACCGTAATGCCTACTCTCAAATTACATAATTTTACAATACATACAATAAAAATAATTTGACAAATAAGATTTGTTAAATGTGATTTACTGTCAGCCAACAGTTTTATGAAACCAGCTAAATGCATTTATAAATAAAATAACCAATGAACAGAATAAGAAAAATAAACAAATGCATGATCATAGAAGGAATGTGTGTAAGGCTGGGCAAGGCTCAGTCTTACCCTGGCAACGGGCTTGAGACTAGTGTGGAATTTTCTCACTCAAACCACTGCATGCTGATTGCTTTTATGTGTTTAAATGTTTTTATTTGGTATTTCAGCAGAAGATAAATTGTAACTACACTTTTTTATATATACAAACAAATAAAACTTACATCCTAACAAATATGCATAAAGAATTAAAAACAACAACAACAACATCCAACCCCACCCAAAAGCTCAACCCAAAAGTGCTATCCACTGGTAAAAGCAGGTCATGAAGGCATAGTAAACATTAATCACTAGCTTGCAGAAAAGAAATAAAAGGTGACCAAATTTTTTCAAATAACAAAATCTTGTTTTTCAGAGCACACCTAATCCTTTCTAAATGTAGTGTACCAGTCAACTCTGTCAGCCATAGTTTAATCGTTGGAACTTCCTTTTTCTTCCAAAACAAAAGAATAAGTATTTTAGCAGAAATTAAACCATATGAAACAAAATGTTGTTGTAGCAGAGTAAGTTTCAAAAATTCTTCAGAAACTCCAAATATAATTAATATAGGATCTGGTTCAAATCGTATGTCCAATGTATCTGAAAAAACCTGGAAAATCTTTTTCAAGAAACTTTGTAATTTTGGACACATTACATAGCAATGGGACAGGCTGGCATCTAAAATTTGACATTTGTCACATAATGGAGACACTTCTGGAAATATTTTGTTCAGTTTACACTAGGAATAATGAAGCCTATGAAGCACTTTAAACTGAATAAGACAATGTCTTGCATTAATGGAACACTTGTGGACAAGTTCAAGACTTCGTTCCCACATTTCACTAGGAATTTCTACTGCAAGTTCTTCTTCCCAGGCAGATTTAATTTTCTCCATCGAAGGACTTTTCACCTGTTCTAAAGCCTTGAACAGAACGGAAATGGTATTACCATCTCTATGACGGACATGATTTCCTGATTCCTGATTTCCAAGAATGCATCCCGATACATAGGTGTGGCAGTGACATAATTAGGAATGGAAGACTTCACAAAGTCTCTAATTTGAAGGTACCTAAAGAAATTATTTGAGGGAATATTATATTTCTTACACAGCTGTTGAAAGGAAGCAAATTTTCCATTCATATATAAATCCCCTATATTTCGTAACCCTAAATTTCCCCAGATCTCAAATACACTGTCTAACATCGAAGGGCAAAATGAGGGGTTTGCTGAGATGGAGAGCAAAAATGACATCTGAATTTAAAATCCGTCTTTAACGGTTTCCAAATATGAATAGAATTATGAATAACAGGATTTTGATTATAAAGTGAACTAGCTATACCTGTGGGTGATAGAAGTATTGTGTTAATGGAATAAGGGAGGCATTCCTCCTGTTTCAGCATTAGCCAGCTCTCCCCCATCGTAGTAGAATCTATGCATGAAGTCAGAACCCTCAGGTTTACCGCCCAGTAGTAATAAAGAAAATTAGGTAGGGCGAGCCCACCCTGTATTTTGGGTTTACATAGGTGCTGCTTAGAAATCCTATGGGCTTTATAGTCCCAGACAAAAGGAACCAGGATAGAGTCTAATTTTTTGAAAAAAGATTTGGGCAGAAATACGGGGATGCTCTGCACCATGTACAAAAATTGTTGGAGAAATATCATCTTAATTGCATTAACCCTGCCCAGGAGAGAAATAGGAAGCGTTCTCCAGAACTTGATCATGGATTTAAGTTTTAACAACAGGGGTTGAAAATTAGCCTTAACTAAATTGGAAAACTTTTGTGTCACGTCTATGCCTAGATATGTGAATTGTTCTGAAGCAACCTTAAAGGGCAAATGATGAAGCCAAGAATAATCTTTGATAGTGACTGGCATCAACACACTTTTGTCCCAATTAATTTTATATCCTGCAAATGTACCATATACATTAATCAAATTAAGGATATTTGGAATGCTGCTATTGGGCTCAGAAATAAGTAAAATTATATCATCTGCATATAATGCTAATTTATTATCAGTATTTCTGGTTTTATAGCCTTTAATACCAGAATGGACTCTAATGGCCTCAGCTAAAGGCTCAATCACTAATGCAAACAAAAGTGGCGACAGCGAGCAACCTTGTCTTGTACCTCTATGTAAATTAAAACGAGAGGATATTGTTTGATTTGTGAGAATTCTTTCACACGGACTAGAATACAACAATTTAATCCTTGAAATGAAATTTTCTCCAAGATTAAACTTCTTCAATACTGCAAATAGGTAAGGCCATTCAATTTGATCGAATGCCTTCTCCGCATCCAATGACAGAATGGCTAAATCTTGCGCCCGTCCTTGGGACGAGTACATTATGTTGAAGAGACGCCCAAGATTAGAAGAAGAGTTACGCTTTGGTATGAAGCCGGTTTGATCTGGGTGCACCAAGTTTCTAATTACTGTGTTTAATCTACTTGCCAAAGTTTTTGCCAGAATTTTTTGATCTGTATTTAATAGTGAGATCGGCCTATAAGAACCCAGTTCTTCTGGGTTCCTTCCTTTTTTTGGGACAACAATAATAATTGCCTCATCTAGAGAGGGCGGCAGGGACTGATCTATAAATGCCTGTTTGTAAACCCTATATAAATAAGGTGAAAGTAGTTCGTTATAGGCTTTATAGAGTTCATTACAAAATCCATCTGGACCAGGAGTTTTACAGCCTTTTAGAGATTTTATAGTATCTGATATTTCTTTAATAGTAATTTCTACACCTAACTCGTCAACTTGTTCTTGATTTAATGAGGGAAGATTCTGTTGGTCTAGAAACTGCGCCATAACTGAGGAATCTATACTTCCTTTAGACAAGTATAGTGCCTCATAAAATGTCTGGAACCTACTATTTATATCCCTAGAGGAAGTGAGAATTTCTCCTGTGTCTGATCTAATTTTGTGTATGCTATATTCAGATATTATTTTACGGAGTTGTCGAGCTAGAAGTTTCTGAGGTTTATCACAGAATTCAAAGTATTTTTGCTTTACATACAGAAAGGATTTTGAAATTTTAGAAGAGAGAATTTGATTCAATTTGTATTTAAGTGCACAAATTTCTTTATATTTTTCAATACATGGATGTTTAGCATTTTCAATATCTAATTCTCGAATTTTAATTACCAATACCTCTAATTCAACTCTGCTTCTTTTTCTTTGAGATGCTTGATAGGAGATAATACAACCCCTTAAGTATGCTTTAAATGTGTCCCATATCACCCCTATAGACATGTCAGGCTTGTCATTGAACTCGAAAAAAGATTTTATCTCCTGTTTTAAGTAATTGATTAAGACTTTATTTGTAAGTAAATGAGAATTAAGCCACCAATTTCTTTGTGGTTTCTCCATATTATCTATTTTAATAGAAAAAGTCACTGGACTATGATCGGAGATAACAATATTATGATATTTAGCCGTACAGACCTGGGGCAAAAGTTTACCATCCAGAATAAAATAATCTATTCGGCTATAGACATTATGGACTTGAGAATGAAAAGAGTATTCCCTATCCGTCGGACAGAGAATTCTCCACACATCAAACATATTAGAATTGTTTATATATGCATTCAAAAATTTCCTGGAATTGGAACTAACTATTTTTGCGGAGGAGGATTTATCCAGATACGGGACTAGGACACAGTTAAAATCGCCCCCAATTATGAGATTTGTATCTGAAATATCAGGAATTAGGTCAAACAAGTGATTGCTTTTATCTTCTCGTTATTGCTATAACTGCTGGTCTAGGATATTTTTTTTTTCCATAATAATAGCATATTGGTGATTTGGCCAACGATCCAGTGAATATCTGTGTTTGCACACTGGAGAACATCAAAGGTTTATATTTACAACGTGTTTATAACATAACTTCTTGAGATTGCGGGTAATTGCTATATTGTACAGCGGCAGCATGTCTTAGTTGCTCACAGCAGCATGTTGTGTATGTATAAGCAGTAGGAAATCCCATACTTGTTTTGCAGCAGCAGCAATAACCAACAGCAACAGCAATAACAGCAGCAGTAACGTAGCAGATCTAATCCACCAAGGCCAAACATATCAACATTATCATATCCATTACCATTCCAAACACTCAGAGAGTTTTCATGACAGAACTAAGATAAAGTACAGCTTTTTAGTGATTATAAAGGGACTGCTCTTTGCACGCTTTCTATGCGACAGTTCAGAGTTTGATATAATCAGTTCAGAAGTCTTTGGTTTTGCATGCTTGACCAGCGGCCGAGTACATGCTGCAGAGTTTCGGGAGTGTATTTTAGTGTAAAGATATTTTGTGTCTCATTTAAATTACAAAGTCAATTGATTGCATGAACCAGCCGTCAATCTAAGTGGGCCAGTAGGACCCTGGCCCTAATGTAGCCTCGCCACTGGAACAGCTTAAGGCTGGCTCATTCTGCACATTTTTTCCAGAGCCAGTGAATAAGCTCTGATGATGACACATCAGGCCAAGCTCACTCTCAGTTCTGCCTTTTACAATAGTAAAAACTCTTTTCATCTTAATGCACTATTGTGTCAAAATGAAACTGCTAAAAAATAGTACGACAACAGCATGACTATGCTGGTCCACCAGCTAGACCAGCACTATATGAGCTCTAACCAGCATAAACCAGCCCAGATTTTTCAGCAAGGGCCTGTTTATCTGATTAATATTCAATACAAAACAAAAAACAATTAACAAATTCAACAATTTAAACAATTCAAAACAAAAACATGCAAAAGCACAGGAGCATAGAAAACGCAAGTATAATCAGAATCAGAATCAGAAAGAGCTTTATTGCCAAGTGTGCTTGCACACACAAGGAATTTGTTTTGGTACTGAGGCTTCCAGTGCACATATACAAATACAGATACAACAAGTAATAGTAATACAAATAGTAATACAAATTCTACGAATAAAATTATAAAAAAATATGAAAGTACTATAAAAATATATGGTCACAGTTGGGTTTTGTCAGAATAAACTTTTACAGATAATGAACATATTTACAGTATTTTGTATAGTATGAATAAATATAAATATAAATATCACCTGAATTTTAAAGATATTGCACTAAACAGTGGGAGGATTGCACTTCAGGAATATGCCTTGGGAGATATGTTAACTGTTCAGAAGGGAGATGGCCTGTGGGAAGAAACTGTTCCTGTGCCGAGATGTTCTTGTGGCCAGTGATCTGAGTCGCCGTCTTGACGGTAACAGTGTTAATTTTGACAGCAAATTTTTATTTAGTTTTAGTCTTAGTCTTTTGACTAAAATGCCATTTAGATTTAGTCATATTTTAGTCATCTAAATTATTTTAGTTTTAGTCTAGTTTTAGTCGACGAAATACTATAAGATTTTAGTAGACTAAATCTACAGTAGATTTAGTCGACTAAAATATTATGGGTTTAGTTAAATTGTAATGCATTAATTAAGAATTCCTCTAAAATTTCCAAACCCATATACTCCCGGAGAAAACATTTATTAACCTATTAATATGAATGATTTTTAGGTTTGAACATGCAATACAGATACAGATTTAACTATTGTGACTTAAAAAATATCTTAAAATTAAATAAAACCACTTTTCCTAAAGTAAAACACAGTCTTCTTTTCAATGAATGATATATGCATTCTTTATAACTACTTGCATACATCATTATTTATTCTTTCAAGCAGACATATTTATTTGTATGAATTAAATATAATTAATCCTTATTAAAGCTATTAACAAACAGTGAATGCTTTTCTTTTGTTGCTTGAATATTAAGGACACAGACCGCATTAGGTTTATTGCCACTGTCACTTTAAGACATCAGATCATGTCCAATGACATGCGGATACAATTGCACTGATACACATCCGATACACTCACAACTGTTTAAGACATAACCAACATAGATTACATGAATACTCTCCAAAACGGACATTTAGACATAATGCTGTGTGTATTTGTCCATTCAGACACGAAAGAGAGCTCAATTCAGTTCTGACTGGATCGCTTCCCAGATCGTCACTATCTAACATTTTCGTCTAGTTTTTATTCGTTGACGAAAATGTCAATAGATTTTCGTCATAGTTTTTGTCATTCAAAACTAGCTTTTATTTAGTTATCGTCTCGTTTTCGTCTGTGAAAAAATGTCGTTGACGAATAATTTTCGTCATTATTTTCGTCAACGAAATTAACACTGGACGGTAACAGTTCAAACAGGAGGTGTCCAGGGTGAGTGGAGTCTGTGATGATTTTACCTGCTCTCTTCCTCACTCTGGAAGAGTACAGGTCCTGGAGGGTTGGCAGGGGGGCACCAATGATCCTCTCCGCAGTCCGGACTGTCCGTTGTAGTCTCCTGATGTCTGATTTGGTAGCTGAACCAAACCAGACAGTGATGGAAGTGCATAAAACAGACTCAATAACGACTGAGTAGAACTGAATCAGCAGCTCTTGTGGCAAGTTGAACTTCCTCAGCTGGCGAAGGAAGTACAGTCTCTGCTGGGCCTTTTTCACAGTGGAGTCAATGTGATTGTCCCACTTCAGGTCCTGAGAGATGATAGTGCCCAGGAACCTGAATGACTCCACTGCTTCCACAGTGCTGTTCATGATGGTGAGTGGGGGGAGTGCTGGGCTGTTCCTCCTGAAGTCCACGATCATCTCCACTGTTTTGAGCGTGTTCAGCTCAAGGTTGTTATAACTGCACCAGACAGCCAGCTGTTCAACCTCCAGTCTGTAAGCAGACTCGTCACCGTTTTGGATGAGACCGATGACAGTGGTATCGTCTGCAAATTTCAGGAGCTTGACAGTGGGGTCTTTAGAAGTGCAGTCATTTGTGTACAGGGAGAAGAGCAGTGGGGAGAGAACGCACCCTTGGGGGGCGCCAGTGCTGATTGTGAGTGTCTTGGATGTGTGTTTCCCCAGTCTCACTCGCTGCTGCCGGTCCGTCAGGAAGCTGGTGATCCACTGACAGATCGAGGATGGCATGGAGAGCTGGGTCAGTTTGGCTGTGAGAAGACCAGGCATGATGGTATTGAAGGCCGAACTGAAGTCCACAAAGAGGATCCTTGCATAATTCCCTGGTCTGTCGAGATGTTGCAGGATATAATGCAGTCCCATGTTGACTGCATCATCCACAGACCTGTTTGCTCTGTAAGCAAACTGAAAGGGATCCAGCAGGGGTCCGGTGATGTCCTTCAGGTGGGCCAGCACCAGTCTTTCAAACGACTTCATGACCACAGACGTGAGAGCGACAGGTCTGTAGTCATTAAGTCCAGTGATTTTGGGTTTTTTGGGGACAGGAATGATAGTGGAGCGTTTGAAGCAGCAGGGAACTTCACACTGCTCCAATGATCTATTGAAGATCTGCGTGAAGACCGGGGCCAATTGGTCAGCGCAGGCTTTTAAACAAGCAGATGAGATGCCGTCTGGGCCTGAGGCTTTCCTAGTCTTCTGTTTTTTGAAGACTCTGCTCACGTCCTCCACACAGACCTTAAGCTCAGGTTGGATGGCAGGAGGGGGGGGGAGTGGGAGTGCAGGAGGTGATGGTGAATGTGTGAAGTGCAGATCAGACCGGGTGTGTGGTGTGAATGAGGGCTTTTCAAACCGGCAGTAAAATGAATTTAAATCGTCAGCCAGGTGTTGATTGTCCACAGATCGAGGGGATGGTGACTTGTGGTTGGTGATGTTCCTCAGGCCATTCCAGACTGATGATGGGTCGTTGGATGAAAACTGTTTTTTCAGTTTATCAGAGTAGTTCCTTTTAGCAACTCTGATCTCCTTTGTCAATCTGTTTCTGGCCTGGTTATACAAGATTTTATCCCCACTTCTGTAAGCATCCTCTTTGGCATGACGAAGGTGTTTGAGTTTCCCAGTAAACCATGGTTTATCATTAGTGAATGATAAGAATGTCCTGGTAGGAATGCATGTATCCTCACAGAAACTTATATATGATGTTACAGTATCTGTGAGCTCATCCAGATCGTTGGTAGCAGCTTCAAAAACAGTCCAATCAGTGCAATCAAAGCAGGCCTGTAGATTCTTCTCTGCTTCATTAGTCCATCTTTTTACAGTCCTTATTACAGGTTTAGCTGATTTCAGTTTCTGCCTGTAGATCGGTATGAGATGAACCAAACAGTGATCAGAGAGCCCCAAAGCTGCCCGTGGGACCGAGTGATACGCATTTCTTATTGTTGTGTAACAGTGGTCCAGTATATTACTGTCTCTGGTGGGACATGTAACGTGCTGTCTGTATTTTGATAGTTCACGGGAAAGATTTGCTTTGTTAAAATCCCCAAGAATGATTAAAAGAGAGTCTGGGTACCTTTGTTCCGTTTCAGCTATTTGTTCAGCCAGCTGTTGTAGCGCCGCGCTCACGCACGCGTCTGGAGGGATGTAAACATTCACGAGAATGAAAGAGGAAAACTCCCGAGGCGAGTAGAAGGGTTTACAGTTTAAGAAATGTGCCTCTAAATTAGGAGAGCACATCTTCTTCAGTGTTGTTACATCTGAACACCAACTTTCGTTAATGTAGAAACACAATCCACCACCTCTCGTTTTCCCCGTTAGCTCCGCGATGCGATCCGCTCGGAACAGCTGGAAGCCCGGCAGATGTATTGCGTTGTCCGGTATGGCTTCACTCAGCCAGGTTTCAGTGAAGCACAAAGCAGCAGAGTTTAAAAAATCCTTGTTAGTGTAGGTGAGGAGAAGAAGTTCATCCGTTTTGTTAGGAAGGGATCGGAGATTCGCGAGATGAATACTGGGGAGTGCAGTGCGCAGGCCGCGCTCGCGGAGTTTAACCAGCGCGCCGGCTCGCTTCCCGCGTTTGCGTCTGAACGCGCGTTTGAACAACAACGCTGCCCCTCCGACGAGAATGTCCTGCAAGACGTCCGAATAATCAAAAACTGTAGAAAAGGTTTCTGGTGTGTGTTTCCTAATGTCCAGTAGTTCGTCTTTGGTGAAACTGATTGGAAAAGAATGACTAAACGCAGAACAAACGAACAAAAACAACACAATAGCTGGAGAGCTCCACACCGAGGCAGCCATCTGCGGCGCCATCTTGGATACGCAGTATCCAAGATGTATAACAACCAGCTAAGCAATAACGTAAGTATAACAACCAGCTAAGCAATAACGAGAAGGGACAAGAAATGACAACTTAAACTGAGGGCTATAAGTGCATTCAAGTTTAGATAGTTTAACTTGTGAATGTTTAAAAAAGCATTCATATGAAGGTAAAATGATGCCATAAAGAATCACATGCACAAGGTATGATTTGTGAAATTGTACTTAATATTGCAAGCGTAAATTAAATTTGCATGTGCAAGAGAAGATTTGTAAAGGTTAAATCGCCTTTCAAGTGTACGAAAAAATATTTGCAGCATTTTACTGTTATTCGTAAGTGTAGTGCATGCATTGTGAAACTGCAGCTTAATGCTAAAATAAAATAACGTAAAATAAATATGATCTGTATTCTTCTGACTTCCGTTTTCCCGTGCCAAAATATGGCCAAAAGCATTGCAAGCCTGTGAACAGCAATTTGCAAGGCAGGAAATTCAGGAATTCAGGAGAGTCAGGAACTGCAAAACAGATTGATCGCGTAAAACCAACCTTTGTGTAAGAAAATTAACATTTGTGTAAAAATATAAACTGTTGCAAATGTCTGAATTACTTGTGTACATGGGGCAAAAAAAGTTCCCGAAATAACCAGATTTGTACAGTTCCGTCTTACTTTTTGCTGCGCTTACAGTTTTGGCACGATTCTCTCACTCTGAGTTTTGCCAACACGACGAGGAGGGCGGGTCCACATTCTTCATGTAGCCAATCAAATGAGCTTCTGGTGA
Organism: Gila orcuttii; assembly: GCA_026230005.1. NCBI lineage: Eukaryota > Metazoa > Chordata > Actinopteri > Cypriniformes > Leuciscidae > Gila > Gila orcuttii. The sequence goes on from JAPDVR010000023.1 coordinate 25,521,571, forward strand.
TACAGTTAAATCACTGAATAAAGATTCAGTTCCACTAATGCTCACAAATCAGTGTTTTTATAAAAATAAAAGCGCTTTTCATGTAATCATGATGTTATATTGTGCCATGTTTATCAAAATTACTGCTTAATACGGACAGCATCTGTTTGTACAAAAATAAAGACCATTCAGAGACATTTTCATTCAGTACTTTATGTATTTGACCAATATTGTATTTAATTAACTTAATCTGTGATAAAGTAGGCAAACTACACGAGAGTCACTACGGGAAGCAGCAAGTGTCCGACTTCACGTCTCCATTTTCAGCTCCTCCCCGACTGCAAGTAGCAACCCTCGCCAATCGGTTACATCCAGCCAAAGTCAAACGCACCTATTAACTCTGATAATGTTGCCATAGAAACATCTAGGTTACTATTTTAACCCGTTCCCCGAAGGAGGGGACATTACGTGAGAATGACTGGCAAATTGGGATCTCGCCACCTTCGAGTGTAAACTAAACGAGCTAATGCACATTGGCTTGCGAGATTTGCCCCGCCCGGCGAAGCGAGTATATAAGGAATCGGTGTGCAATCGCACTTCAAGTTGTCTCAGCCATTCAGCGATGGTACAGCAAACGTGGTGATGGAACGTAACGTTTCCGTTCCCTCCTTCAGGAAACGGGGGTTACAATAGTAACCTAGACGTTCCCTTTCAGTCAGTCACGTTTGATGTTACGTCAGAACGATTGACGAATTGGGATCCCTACCAAAGTAGTACCATCTACTACATCGTGATGTGCAGCGATAGCAGCAACATACACTTTCAGGGTGGATGGAGACATCTTTCGCTCTAACCCCTCTTGCAGGAAGGAAAGCACAACTCTGATCGGGCATCTCCGACGGGCTTCTCGGAACACCACAACTTAACAAACAGGTTCCACTTCAAGGCGTAGGCGTGCCTCGTAGAGGGCGCTCTCAGCGAAGTGATAGTGTCTAACACCGCTGGGGGTAACACCTCAGTCCTGTGTGGTTTTGTGGAGGTTCCAGAGGTCTGGATAAGGGTGCCCCATCTCTGAGAAACAGGTCCTTCCTCAGATGAATGCGCCAGGGAGGGGCTATCGTGAGGAGCATTAGTTCTGGGAACCAGGTTCGGTTAGGCCAGTAGGGCGCAACTTGCAAAAAGACCTGCTCCATACTTTGTGCCAGCGGTCGGGGAGTAAAACAACTGGCAATGGGACGTGTCTGGAGAAGCAAACAGGTGCCGCTAGGATTTCTTCATATGAGATTGCTTCAGCACTGGCTTCACGGCAGAGTCCCGAGATGGGCATAGCAACGCTGCACATCTGTACATCTGAGGTCCGGCTGTCACAATTCGAGCAGCAAACAGGTTACCTTATGCGGCCGAAAGCATCTCCAAATCAGCTGGATTGTTTGGGGTAGAGTCGCCATACATAGTCATTTGGGGGAGTGTGGGCTGTCGTGAGAGCTCGTCGGCTGCACGATTGAAGGGGAGTACTTTGTACTGGTGTGCCCGACCCTCAAACGGAAAACATAGGAACGGTCTGTGTTGAGGTAGAATCGAGACATCGAGGACAGTATGCGTCCTTCAGGTCAATCGCTGCAAACCAATCTTGGGGTTGAATGCATTTGAAAATGTGTCTTTGTGTCAACATTTTGAACGGGAGCTTAATTACCAGCTCCGAATTGAATGCCACGTGTTGTCATCTCGATACTAAGATAATTATGACATGGCGTGAACACAGCATCTATATGCTATGTGGTTGGGCCACGGTTATGGAACAAGCTGCCCTTAGAGATCAGAGTGGCACCTTCCCTGACAGTGGCCTAGTCTCTTCACTGTGAAGACCTCCTTCCCTTCCCTTTACCTCTGTACAGATAAAACTTTGTCGGGATAATTCTGGTTCACATGGCTATGCGGAAGCAATAAAAAATTCTGTATTATACATTTTTCAAGGCTTGTACCTTGGAACCTATTTCATGGTTTGCGTTCTCGAGCCACCAGGCATTGTTTTGTGCAAATGAGCGGCCGGATCGCATTAAGGGTTTTCTGTTAGAACGGTGTCGTAAACCCCTAAGTTAATAACTAATGATCGTTGCGACGGAAGTGAATCAATCAAAACTAACTTTAGCTAGACAATAACTTTTCTAGAGGTGCTGTAAAGCCAAAACAATCTCTGTTACTTTCATTTCCTATTATCACTGTAAAGCTGCTTTGAAACAATCTATATTGTTAAAAGCGCTATATAAATGAAGGTGACTGACTGAATTTTTTTTTACGTATTTGTTTTCTCTGGCGTATTGATTATTATATTTTTTTTACACATTTTTCTTAAATGTGTATATTATATTATATTATATTATATTATATTATATTTGTGTGTATTATCTTAAGTGTGTATATTTAGGATTTGGATGGTGTCTTGTACAGCACTTGTGGTTGTTTTTAAATGTGCTTTATAAATTAATTTAACTTGAAACTTAATCTATATACACAGAGAAACCAAACAAGGAATAGTTGAATCAAATCAATCAAACAATAGGCTATCCATGACAACAAACGAAAACAAGCTGAGAAATGTCTCGGTTACGTATGTTACCATCGTTCCCTGAGTAGGGATCGGAGACGTTCCGTTGTGACGACGAATGGGGTTTCGCTTAGAAAGCCTATCGACTTCGAGTATAACAAAACGAGCCAATGGCAAAGAAATGCCATGGGTCTGCGGAATTTGCATTGCGTAACTCCGCCCCACCTCGTGGGTATAAAAGGAGAACGGCGGCAACATGCAGATATGTTTCTTCACTGAGGAGCCAAGACTGAACTCAGGCGATCCCCGCGGTACAGTGGAAGTGGCAGGAAGACGGAACGTCTCCGTTCCCTACTCCGGAAACGAGGGTTACATACGTAACCGAGACGTTCCCTTTCATAGTCACTACGAGTTCCGTCGTGACGACGAATGGGGTTTCAGTCTAGTCACGCCACCTTCTGGCTGTCTTCCAGCGCCCTGCATAAGTCTGAGGTCCCTGTCGTGAGACTGGCACAGATGAAGGACTGCTACTTAACATAGGAATACCAAGGTACACTGGGAAGCATATCTCAGTGGAAATATGCAAATAATGCCAACCCAAGGGGGGGGTCATACACATATGACCCGGAGGGGGATGCATATGGAGAACACTGGGGTGTCCAGCCCGCAGGGTGGAATATTTCAACCCCAGGGGTGGCAAGGTGGCTTGCCAAGGGAAAGACACATGCTCAGAGAGGCTTACAGTGGAAATACACATGTGGGGGTCGCCCAGAGGGGGAACCATGCACACGGAGGCACCTAGCCAACGCAAAGGCAATAGACACTGGCGTCGATGTCAGCAGTGCTGGAGGAACTCAGGGCTTTCAGTAAGCTCACCTGAGGAAATATCGCACGTATACAGTCCATGGAGTGGAATGGTGAGCAAGCGAAGACACCTGAGCGGGTCCTAGTACCGGCTGGTTGAAGCGAGCACATGAGAGGACACTGGCTCCACTCGGAGATTGTAGAATCTGACGAATGTGTTGGGTGTCGCCCAGCCTGCAGCTCTGCAGATGTCTGTTAGCAAGGCGCCATGCGCTAGAGCCCAAGAGGAAGCCACACTCCGGGTGGAGTGGGCTTTCACACCAAGGGGGCACGGTCGACCTTGCTGCTGGTATGCCAAAGCAATGGTGTCCACTATCCAGTGAGACATCCTTTGCTTGGAGCCTTTCCCTTCAGCTTCCCACCATAACAGACAAAGAGGGCGCAAACTGGACAGAGCAGTGCCAAGGCTGGGTCTGCCTCCTCCAGAGGCATTGTTTGCAGGTTCACCACCTGATCTCGAAAGCGAGTGGTGGGAACCTTGGGCACATATCCAGGCCAGGGTCTCAGGATCACGTGAGAGTAGACCGGCCGAATTCCAGGTATGCTTCGTCAACAGAAAATGCATGCAGGTCCCCTACCCTCTTGATGGAAGCCAATGCAACCAGGAGCGCTGTCTTAATTGACATGAACTTAAGCTCCACTGATTGCAGAGGCTCAAATGGAGCACTCTGCAGGGAAGTTAGAACCACTGAGAGGTCCCAAGAGGGAACTAGAGGAGGGCGAGGAGGATCCTCTTAGGAACCTGACGATCAGGTCGTGCTTTCCCACAGACTTACCATCAACTGCGTTGTGATGTGCGGCGATAGCGGCAACATACACTTTCAGGGTGGAGGGAGACAGCCTTTGCTCCAACCCGTCTTGCAGGAAGGAAAGCATGCTCTAGCGGAAGTGATGGTAGCCATCACCGCTGGTGGTAGGGTACTCAAACCTGCCTCGTCCCATCCAGGAGCCACACATGGAGGTTGCAAAGATCGGGACGAGGGTGCCACAGGGTGCCCCGTCCCTGAGAAAGAAGGTCCTTCCTCAGAGGAATTGGCCAGGGAGGTGCTGTCGCGAGGAGTACAAGTTCGGAGAACCAGGTCCGGGTGGGCCAGTGAGGCGCAACCAAAATGACCTGCTCCTCATCCTCCCTGATCTTGCACAGGGTCTGTGCAAGAATGCTCACTGGGGGAAACGCATACTTGCAGAGGCCCCGCGGCCAGCTGTGCGCAGGTGCGTCCGTGCCGAGCGTGCCTCGGTCAGGGAGTAAAACAGGGCGCAATGGGTCGAGTCGTGGGAGGCAAACAGGTCTACCTGAGCGTCCCCGAACTGGTCCCAAATCAGCTGAACCGACTGGGGATGGAGTCGCCATTCTCCAGGTAAGAGCTCGTCTGCTGCACAGTTCAGGCCTCGAAGCGACCTCAGATGCTTCTGACTCCATAAGAAGAGGTGGCGGGCGAGTTGCGACATACGGCGGGAGCGTAGACCACCTTGATGGTTGATGTATACTACTGTAGCGGTATTGTCTGATCGGACTAGTACGTGTTGACCCTTGAGCAACGGAAGAAAGCGGTGCAGAGCAAGGAGTACTGCCAGCAACTCGAGGCAATTGACATGCCAAAGGTCATTAACCGCATCCTGACAGAGGAGGCCAGGGAAGGACCAGCGTTCCACATTCGTCGTCACAACGGAACTCGTAGTGATACGAAAGGGAACCATAGAAAAACAAAAGCGAAACACAGGAAACGATAAGCTACAAACTAAAAGTCCAGGAAAACTGAAACCAAACTGCATGTAACATAAACCTGGCGTCACACATACTCCATTTGCAGTGCGTATGCGGTGCATATTTTTTTCTGTACCCATGTTAACAAGTTAGAGCTTTTCACGCGGTCCGGCAATGCGTTCCAAGAGCGGTGCGTATGCAGCAGTGCAGCGATCGTTTCAGCACAGAGTCTATTTTTGCAGTGCTGCACGCGCTGAATTAAATTGGTTTGTGGGCAAAATGAACACATATTGACATTAAAATGTAGTGATCTCACCATAAATGCATTTAATTAAATTATAGCACTATTTTTCACAGTCATCTTTTTTCTTTAAGCCAGGGATAAAGCAAAGAAAACCAAAACATTTACATTGAGTAGCAAAAATAACTAATAAATGTGGCCAAAATTATATAATTTTTTTATTGTGAAATACACTGCACAGTTTGTTATATTACATGTGGGCAAGGGCCTTTCATCTCCACAGAAAGCGGTAATCACTTGACAGGATGGTGGTCCAAGAACTACATGGAACAAAAGGCTGCACAATGGAAGTACACTCGTTTGATTTTAGAAGTGGAGAAACTTACATTTCTGTCCGACCCTCAGGACTTTTTATATAAAGATTTAAATGCATGAGAGTCGTCTGTCTTTGTCAATTTTATTGCCTTAAAATTGGAGTATTGTCCTTAATTAATGATGTTTGTGTAATGATATTGCTGAATTCTGGACCATTTGAAGTTTGTAAAGAAGTTTGAGAAACACCACTGAGAAGAGAATTACAATAGTCAATACATATATAACTAATGCTCGTACAAGGACAGCAGTACTATTAGCAGAAAGAGATCGGTCGAAGAATATTAATATTTCTCAGATGATAATAAGCTGCATGTAATTTTATTTACATGTGCCTCAAAAGATAAAGTGCTCTTAAGGATGGCACCCAGACTTTTAAGCTGAAAGCAATGAGAGATAACAGAATTGTCAATAGCAGTCAATGTAAACTTTCACAATTTTGCATTTTTGATTTAGTGCCTACTTATAAAATTTCAGGCTTCTCACTGTTAACCTTAAGAAAATTACATGTAAACCATGATTTTATATTAGATGAGCAAAGCAAAACAGAGGAAGGTGGTAACGTTGAATTAGGCTTTAAAGACATAAAGTGCTCCGTGTCATTAGCATAACGGGATGCACTCTACTAGTGACTCTAAGACTCTGTGATTTGAAAGTTTGACCTGATAGATACAATCTAAACCAATCAAGAGTGTAACAGGGTTTAAGATTCAGGGAAGGAGGAGGCGGGAACCGGCGAACATTCAACATTTTTAATCATTAAATAAAACAAATACAAAAACAAAAGTATCCGCCAGCAGCCCCTCGCGGACGACTGCTGGCCACACAAAACAGAAACAAACAACATAAAATCAGGCCTGTTCCTCTCTCACTCTTCAGCGTCATCGCTCATCTTTTTATGCTTCCGCTCCTCCGTGAGAGATGCGAGACCGGTGCGTCTCACAGGTGACGTTTATTATCACTCACGCCACCGGCCGTTCTCTCACGTCCCTCGGCCTCGTCCTGCTTGCCACATACCCCCATCACCCCTCGCAGGCCGGGGGTACCCACGAGTCTGCATTTCTGAGACTATTTGGGTCAAGAAATTCATAAATGGTGTAGATTTATAGATTTGACCTATTTTTGACCTTCAAATTCAAGATGGCCACCAATTTCTGGCTCTTTAAATGTCCATTTTTCAAAATCGTCATCGAGCTTTAATATTAGGCTCAAATGAAAGCTCTGCTCATACTGAGTTCAGTTATGGACAGTAAAATTACAACATACACATAGGTCATCAGATGTCTGGGGTGGAACCAATGAAAGCAGGGAGACAGAGTAGATTCTTTAACTTGGAGTTGTTTTTATTAACATTTTATTAACAAAAAGACTCTCCATCTAAATCTGTTGAATCTCCACACTGACTCCTCTCATCATCACTGCTACTCTCATCTGAGCAGTCATGGGGTGTGAGCTGCTGGGGCAAGGGGGGCAGGGTGTGATGCACTGGTCGACACTTTCCGTTAACTAGTTCCCAGCCGTGATCAATGGGAGAAGGATGCTCTTGCAGGTTGTAATGGAGCTGGCAATATGTAAGGTAGGTTGTCCTTTCCATATGAAGATTCAAAGAGTCATCATAAGGTGGGAGACGGATTGTACACTTATTCTTCAGTGTGTGCCATTTGGAAACTCTGGCCTGCCCGCAGCTCACATCTGCACTCTCAGCATAAATGATGGAGAGGACAAATGCCTTCATATCCGCTCTAACTTCATGTTTTAATTCCAGACTCTCACCCACTCGTCCCAGGAGCTCCTTTGCCTCAGAATTGATTTTCACCTTCTCCAAAACCTTCTTCTTTTCATGCCCATAGAACCCTGAGGTGTGGTCACTACCAGTGATCACATGGAGAGGTATGATGATATCTGCAATCTCTTCCGAGAGCATGGCACGGTAGTTGATTAACGCATGCTTGCGTTTAATCAGTAGATCACCTCTGACTTGCTGTGAGACGTAAGCTGCTTGGACATACACATCTGTGTCCTCGCAGTCTAGAATCACAGGTCCAGTGTACTTACTGGCTCTCACCTTTGCATAGGCAGAAAGAAGCATTGTATCTGCTTCTGGATGTCTGGAGACATAGTCCCACCAGTTCTCAGGTTGGTTGACATTTCTCATTAGCCAGCCACACCAGTGCTCAGGTTGGTTGACATTTCTCTCTCGCAGTACATTATGTCACCCTGCACCTGACCCACTTGTCTTTTCAGCTGATCCTTTACAAATTTCTGTAGTCTTACCTTGTTTCCGGAATTAACCATGAGTTGATTGAACTCAGCGGCCCCTGGGAACCTGTCTTCGGGCTTGGGGAAAACATTTGGTCCTTTTGGATGTTTTGCTGCCCGACGATCGTGCTCATCATCCTTGATGCTGAAAGGAAGTTCATATATGTCATTGACAAGGATGATGAGGTATGCGTTGGCATGGCGTGAGAAGATCATAGCACAGCAGGGCTCAACATAAGCAATGGCCCGATCAACCGGGGCCAGTAAAAGAGTATGTCGGGCTAGTTGATTGGCCAGTGACTGGCCATCAGCAAAACAAACAGCAAACGTCATACACAGTGGCGCGAAGAGTGTCAATGTTACTTCAGGGTATTTATAAAGTGTTAACATGTCAAAGAAGCTTGCCCTGTCAGATGCTCTGACAGATACTGTTGCTGACTGACAGATAAATACTTACGCTGTTTAATGCGTTTGAGATGTGGTGCTTTCCTCAGTGCTTAACTTACATTTCACAGGTATATTCTCCATCTGTAAATGTTAGAAAGTTAAACAAATATGTCCATTTCACTGTCAGGAGAGGAAGAGCTTCTGCAAGTGAATCTCCGCTAAAATTCAAGCTTCCGTTAATGAGCGCCGCCACGCACGCCAAACATGCGGAGCACAATAGAATAGTAGCGCAATAATTCGGATTAAAATATACATATGATATTGCTAAAATATTTGTTGTTGGAGACAATAAATGTGCCATATGTGGAATTTTAAACCTACAATTATATTTTTATGAAAGTGACCATTATAATGGGGTAATCAAATGCAGGCTAATAGCCTATAATTAGTTTGTGCTTTTGTTTTTATTTTAATTTTTAGTTTAGCCTTTATTCATTTTAAAAACAAAAGCATTATTTTTGTTTTTAGATTGTAATGTTACAATGTTAGAATGTAATGTGATTTTAACCACCTTTTTGCACATAATATATTGCATGGCCTACATTCCATTCCCTATATTTGTTTCCATATCCTTCAATATCAACATCGTTTGGATATCATTGAACAGGATGTGAAATAATTTTTTTTAAAATAAATATAGATTTTCTTTATCCACATCGAAAAACATAGAAAGTACCGAGATATATTGCCATTTAACCAAAAAATACAGAGATATGATTTTTTTTGGCCATATCGCTCAGCCCTACAAATTTGAAAGGGTGCCAGTGTTGCTTTAGCACAGAATAAAATGTCTTTAGAACCTTACTCAGTTATGATTTTAAGCATGATCATACCTCGGTTATGGCTTTTGCCACCTCCAACTCCAAATGTGCGTCAGGGAGTCCCATCAAACTTAATACATTTTCATTCCAAAATCTCCTCACGTTTCTTGCGGAACATCCTCTTGCTCCCCTATTTAATACTTGTGATATCTGCGCTAAGATTTCTGTGGATGACAGGCCTTGTTTTGCAATGTCTAAAATCATAACTGAGTCAACTGACCCTGTCAAATTTGGCGCTCTTGTCAGGGGCCACATCCGGTCTCGGAATGTGAACAAACGGGCCTTTTTTCGTTTCTGTTTTAAAGTAATTTTATTTTTTGTTATCCGAAATAGAAAATGAAACTCAAATAATTTTTAAAATTTCACTCATCCCTTTTTGACACTGAAAAAGAGAAACGCTTTGTATTTTAATTTTAATTTTTGTTTTTTAAAACAAAAATCAAATAGCCACTTGTTTTTTGTTTTTTAATACCCGTTTCTGAAAGGAAAATCAAATGACCAAAAGATACACGGACTGTTCGCGCACTCAATTCGGCAATATATAACGTTAGTCTACTAGGCTTCAAATTTGAATAGCTGTCATTTGATTTCAAATGACGAACAAAGAAGACAACAGCTCGGCCACCTGAACTGAACCGAAGAAAAAATGACAAATGCTTCAAAAACAGCCACCGTAATTACGGTCATTAGTGTGAGCCCTGAGCTTGGTGACTGGCAGCCAACTTTTTAACATCAGGACACAAGGATGTCAGCTTGAGCCGGAGTGCGCCTGAGGTAACTAAACTGGGACGGCTGCGGTACTTCGTCTGCATGTGCAAAGCTTAGGTGCTCCTTTAGACGGGACATTTTCATTGCCTCGTTAGAGAAAACCTGCTGAGCAGGTGCAAAGCAGGCACATCTGGAGCTGGATGTTCGTGGGTGAGGGAATAAAGCCATATCTAATGTACTCAACACTATACTGTCTGCCATTTTTGTTTTCCGCCATGATGTTTGAATGTTTTTTTATATCAAAATTGTTTTAGCCTACGTAATTGTGCTTGTGTGCATTTTGATTGGACACATTACTCTTAAACCGCGAAGCTTGTGTACATTTCGATCTTAACTTAAACCGCGAAGCAGAGTTCGGAGGCTGCTGTCAGTCCTCTGCTGACAGCTGCCGCATTTGTTTTTAGGCGTGCTATGGAGATCATTTGCCGGTAACTAGCCAGACAAGTCTGAGTGGGCAACTAGCAACATTTAAATATTAATTCATTAATTTGCACAGACATAATTTTATTTTACATTCAAATGAACATTGTTTGTGTTGTCAGAGGCTTAAAAGTTGTGATGAATAACAGTGAGTAACGCTCCCCATTTATGCCTGAGCGCCCTTGTAGATAGCATAGATGTAGGACATCTGTTGGTGGAAAGCGCCGAGGATTGGGATAATGTCCTTGAACATTTGTGCATTCTCTGCCTTGAGCTGAACGATTGTCTTGTAGTTGGGCAGGTCACCAACAAGAAAGGAGAATGGAATATTCTTCTTGTGCATGGCATTCACTAGTTTAACCATAATATCATGCACCACTAACTTGCTTGGGGGTTCATTGTAGGTTGTGTGGTAGTAAGGCTTGCTCTTGTTGTGTGGTAGATGATGGCAGGACTGAGCACCACTGTATCCCGGAACCCGCTGCTCTTGAGGTGCTGGTCTTGAACCATCAGCGTCTATGCGAGACAGTACATGTATGACAGAGCGAGCACGCTGTGGAGCTGTGCCATTCACTGGTAGATGTACCATGGGACGAGCTGATGGCTCACTCTTGCTACCAGGTGGGCATCTGTACTGATGGACCTTTGTCAGCTCTGCACACTTCTGCCTCAGCTGTGCAGAGATTTCCTTCTTCTTGGAGAGCCTTGCAGCAGGAACTTCATCTGGTTTCTTGTTATAGCTCTCTGGCTGCACATACATAACATTTGTTTGATGGGCTCCTGTTGAGTTGCCTGTCAGGGTGTCAATCTTGAAGTCATCATTGTCGATAATAACAATAGCTGGCTTGCCATCTACAATCTCCTGTGGGCAGGTTGCTGATGCCTCTACATCCAACAAAGCCCTGTGGCCATAAAGGAGCAGCGTGTCTGCATAGCTGATGCAGACACCACTCTTGTATAGAGTGTCTACCAGATCTTTGCTCCGAGTCATGCCATGGACATTTACATCCAGGTTGATGGCAGTGCGCTGTCCAGTAATGTGGTAGGTGATCATGGAGGCCAAACTGAGTGTGGCTGGGCTGAGGTCGGGATTTTTTCTCTGAGGCTGTTTTATTCAAGTCAAAAGCTTCAACAGCAACTCACACAACTGTTCATCTTCCTCAAGATGATCAATGCAAGGTGGCCAGGGAACAGTAGGTGTGTCTTTGATCATCTTCGATAGCCGTGGTGCCAAGTTCTGGAGGAGCTGCTCATCGCTGATGCCAAGGGATGAGCCTGCAGCCTCAATGTAGTCACCTCCTCCCCCAACATCATAGACCCACTCGCTTTTGTTAAGCACACTTCTGTCTTTGAAGCCAATTTTCTCTGGATACTCATTAATGAGCAGGTCCTTGACGTAAGATGATTTCACATCACCCACTGCATAGCCATACTCACTGACAATGCGTTTGTAGTCTGCTAAAAGAGACTGTAGTGAACGGATCTCACGCTCAGTAAAGATGACAGAATCAACATGTCTAAAGAACACATTCTTTGCCTCTGAGAGCGACACACTCTGGAGATGCATTGCATCATCTGGTTTGAAATGTGTATGGTGGATGTGCTTCATCCAACAGACATGGTGGTACATGTCATTTGCGAAAGGATCTGACAGTGCTGATGTTGACTCAATGAGCCTTGTGAGACGGTCCCTCAACTCTTCATCTTCTATAAGGACTGTGTGGCGTAGGGCTGCACGATACATCGTTTTAGCATCGATATCGCGATGTGCGCATACACGATAGTCACATCGCAGGATTTGCGATGTTAGTAGCCTTAGGGATCGTAGTTGATCCGTGATTGATTCATGATCAGTATGGGCCAGCAGCTCCCCGGCCCGTAACGCTTGCGATTCGCGGATTAATTGCAAAGTTTAACCATCATATAGTGAAAGTTTATCATTTGCATGTGTTTTTAAGTCCTGTCAGTTTAAACATCAAGCGTAAGAAGACTGGAACTTGCGCGTCGTGATCTGTGAGCCGGGCAGACACTAAGATCAGTGGTCTTTCTCTTATTTCTGAGCTTGAACGAACACAAGAAATCAAAATAAAGTCAGAATGCCCTTCCTGCATTGAAAATTTTTTGCCGGCCGCCAAAGCGTATTTTTGTCCCGCCAAAGCCTTGTTTGACCGGTGAGTGATAGATGACTGACTGCTGCACTTGTTAAACTGAGAGAACGAGCAGAGAGAGAGCGCCCCGGTCGCGCGCGCACTCTCGCCGTTTTCAAACTGTCTTGCTCTCTCTCCCTCCCTCGCGCATATTAAAGGGTTAGTTCACCCAAAAATGAAAATGATGTCATTAATGACTCACCCTCATGTTATCCCAAGCCCGTAAGACCTCCGTTCATCTTCGGAACACAGTTTAAGATATTATAGATTTAGTCCGAGAGCTTTCCTCCATTGAAAATGTATGTACGGTATACTGTCCTTGTCCAGAAAGGAAATACAGACATCATCAAAGTAGTCCATGTGACCTCAGTGGGTTAGTTAGAATGTTTTGAAGCATCGAAAATACATTTTGGTCCAAAAATAACAAAAACTATGACTTTATTCAGCATTGTATTGTCTTCCGGTTCTGTTGTTGATCCGCTTTAGTGACGCTGCTGACGTGTATCTGGTGTGCACGTGTATTCGGATTCAAATAAATATGGCTGGGCAAAAAAATGCAAGTCTTCCTCTGTATCGAAATCCTTAGACATGATTGCGAAGATTGTTTTGTTTCCAGCGTGCGTCTCCCTCAGACTGTAAACGAAGCTCGGGCGCACCAGATACACGTCAGCTCGTCTTACGTCAGCAGCGTCACTGAACGCCGATCCACAACAGAACCGGAAGACAATACAATGCTGAATAAAGTCGTAGTTTTTGTTATTTTTGGACCAAAATGTATTTTCGATGCTTCAAAACATTCTAACTAACCCACTGATGTCACATGGACTACTTTGATGATGTCTTTATTTCCTTTCTGGACAAGGACATTATACCGTACATACATTTTCAATGGAGGGACGGAAAGCTGTCGGACTAAATCTAAAATATCTTAAACTGTGTTCCGAAGATGAACGGAGGTCTTACGGGCTTGGAACAACATGAGGGTGAGTCATTAATGGCATAATTTTCATTTTTGGGTGAACTAACCCTTTAATGAATTAAGTTGACTGAATATCTTTGAGAATACACAATGGTAAAAGGTCGGAAGACCGAAGTTTCACGTGAAGCATTCGGATATATTTTTTTCCTGAATTACCGCTGGTTGTAAATTGTGCTAGAAAAATCTTCTCTGAAAAGCGTTCCCACACATTCAGATAAACCACACTTTCAATAAACAAACAACAACAACAACAACAACAACAACAACAAAAATCTATCCAGTGATGAAATGTTTTCTGTGTTGAGACAAATCTTGTGCGATGTCCTAACTGCCGGGATACAACGTGTGCCGTGGTCCGTTAATGACACCTCCAATTCGCGAACTAATGACTCCTTTGAACCGATTCACTTTAATGAATGGTTAAAACAACTGATCTGTCCAACACTGAACTCACGAGACATAACAAATCGGTAACACTTTACAATAAGGTTCCATTTATTAAACTCTAGTTAACTACATTAGTTAACTATAATAGTTTCTATGCAGATTTACTCCATTACAAAATCACCCCAGTCATTCAGATGATTAATTCTTTCCAAAGTCATCTGGTGAAATTTTTCATATCGCAATTTATATCGCAGAAAAATAAAATATCGCAATGTAATTTTTTCCCAATATCGTGCAGCCCTAGTGTGGCGCGCCATGCTGACTGTGTGTTGATTCTGAACAGCTTGCTTCGCACTCTATTTGGGTGCCTCATGTCCTCACCTTGCATGCACCACACACAATTTGTCTTGTCATGGAGAGGCCCACCCACAGATGAACGCAGGCGCTTTGGTGATGGTCCCTCTGACTCTTTGTCACACAGAGCCTTCTGAGCTGGCATTTCAGAACTTGAACACTGAGCAATGTCACTTCCTTTGTTTGTGCGCCATCTTGCTTTTTAAAGCTTGACTGAAGATGAGATGAAGATGTAACATGACTGATGTATGTAATGATTCCCTGGCCCATCTTGCCACGAAGTGGTGGTGTAAACATGACAAAATTTGTTAAGCCCTTACCAGTTTTTAGCTTTGGATTGTAAGCTGTCCCATTTTCCTTGGTTGATTTTAACAGATGACTCACAGGGCTTGCCACATTTCAGCACACATTCATAGGACATTGTGCCTTGTTTTTCATGCTACATTCACATAAACCTAAAAAAGAGGGGGAAAAAACTACTGTAGAGTACCAATAGAAGCTAGTCATGGCCTGTTGGAGCTGAAACTAGCAGTGTTGCAAACCCGAATCATGTAAGTGAATCAAGTAAGCTAACTACCTAACTTGGCTAACTTACATGATTCGGGTTTGCAACATTGCTAGTTTCAGCTAGCAAAACTGAACATTATTTCAACATTATTCACTAGTCCAAAGAAAATTTTATCATTATGAAAGTATGTCAGTAAAGAGATAAAGTTATGTGCAGAATCTATCATTGATACTGTCATACTTTCATAATGGTAAAATTCTCTTTGGACTAATGAATAATGTTGAGTATATATATTAACTTACCTCAAACAAAGTGTCTCAATGCAGCAACGAAATTTCCAGTGACATGTAACCGTGGAAACGTAAACATTAGAGAGAGATAGTGCTGTGAGGTGGCAGTTTTTTTTTAACTTTAAACAAAGAGTATAGAAGAACAATAGGCGAAACTCTGATGCTTTTTTTGGTAACAGCCACTAGGTGGCGCTTCGGTAGCGCGGCCGCCATTTTGGGGTGAAAATTCCAACTGGAGTTACTGGACAACAGCACAGATAACAGTTAATCCTATCATTAAATACACATTTGAGGTAGTTTTTTCTTGCTTTATTGAGTATTTCCATTTTATGCAACTTTACACATTTACTACTATTATTAGTTACCAACTCCACTAGGCCTGAAATATATTTTGTACGTTTTAATCCCCTGGATCATGCTACAAACATGATGATCTTATAGAACATGATGGACAGTGGCTGTGTTTTTTTTGTTTACATAGTCTTGCTTTAACGGTCATTAATATAAGATAGTACTGCAAAAAAAAAAAAAAAAACAGTTGACTGTAAAGCTATTCTTTTGCTGTTATATATAGTAATATGGTCCAACATTCCCAATTATCTGATATAGCATGTCCTTCTTTACTTTTATATGTTGGTATTAATTCAGTGTTTGTAATGCTAATACTAAAGGTTTTGTGGGAAAAAAAGTAGAAAACTTGTCTGAGTCTGTGAAATAAACTGTTAAAAGGGATTTGATGATCACTAGTCTAGTGATTGTACGTTATTCTGTGTTGTCATCATTCAGTTTGGATTTGATCTTTAATGTACTTTAAAAAAAAAAATTACAAAGCAGCTGATATTGCCATAGCGACAACAAAAAGCTAGTGGATAGTGATGGGAAGTCCGGCTCTTTTCAAAGAATCGGCTTTTAGAGCGGCTCGTTCGCGAACGACACATCAACACTAGTGGACTGCCGAGTCGCTTTCACCCCAAAATGGTGGAAGCGTAGCGCTGCTGCTGGGCGCTGGTGTTGCAATGGAACATTCTATTGGCTTTCACTTTTTGTCAATATACATTCTTTGCTTTAAAAACATTTTTTACAAAAAAAACTGCCACTGTCACAGCCCTATCTCTCTCTAATGTTTACGTTTCCACGGTGACATGCCACTGGAAATTTCCTTGCTAGGAGCAGAAATTGGCGGCCATCTTGAATTTGAAGGTCAAAAAAAGGGCAAATCAATAAATCTACATCATTTATGAATTTCTTGACCCAAATAGTCTCAGAAACCATGTATTATGCAGCACTGTGGGCAAAACCATTAAAAAGTTAATTTCCAGCTTGGCTGACGGCAGCCATTTTGGATATAGGGCTCTGACAAAATTTCCCCACATTTTTGTGAGGGGCACCCCGGCTAAATTTTTTCTTTAACCTTTATAGATGACAAATCCAGTGAGAAACGAACCTTCGCTCTCCACGGTCACGGAACTGCTATAGATGACCCAACTACACCATGCTCGATGGCACCGCAGATTCCCCACAGTGGCGAGGGCTCTCTGACAGCGCGTTCCTCCTTCTTCCCGGGTTTCGGCACCAATGTAACAGGGTTTAAGATTCAGGGAAGAAGGAGGCAGGAACAGGCGAACATTCAACATTTTTAAACAAACTAAAACAAATACAAAAACAAAAGCAGCCCCTCGCGGACGACTGCTGGCCACACAAAACAGAAACAAAACACAACATAAAATCAGGCCTGTTCGTCTCTCGCTCTTCAGCGTCGTCGCTCCTCCTTTTATCCTTCCGCTCCTCCGTGAGAGATGCGAGACTGGTGTGTCTCACAGGTGACGTTCATTATCACTCACACCACCGGCCTCGCGCCGTTCTCTCACGTCCCTCGGCCTCGTCCTGCTCGCCACAAAGAGTAATACCAGTGATTCAATGGAAATCAACTTCTACAATAAAATACTATGTGAAATGGTGTCAAAAGCTGCACCGATAAGATATCATTTACACATCAGTACCAAAATACCGGTAAATGTCAATCATCAGAAATGACTTTTAAACGCTGAGCCATTTTCTTCATCCACCTGAATGATGAGAAGCGAGTTTCACTATCTGTCCAATTTTACTATTTTACTATTTACTATTCTATATTTTTTTACTTCTTAGAGGCAGGCGAAAGGGGATACTCACACAGGAGTAGTTTTCCTCTTAAAAACATGAGATACATAATAGTTACGGGGTTTTTGAGATACAAGGGGTTACTTCCAAGGTGGCCTCAAAGATTAGTTAAAATTATTCAAAATAAGCTAAAACCAGCTTTAAAATAAGCTAAAACAACTAAATCAAGATATTTCTTATTTTAATGTATCCCCTCAACCACTGTTTATATCCTTTTAAAGGGTATCGTTCTTTGTGGTCTGTCTGTACAAATTTGCATTTGTGGAGCGATCTGAATCTGTGTTTTGTCTTATTTGCAACTGAATTGAAGTCAAAAAGGTTAAGAACCACTGCTCTAAATGTAATTGTTTTTAAGTAAATGGCACACCAAATAAAGAGGAACAAAAAAAAAATATACATACAAGTTTTTGATTTTGCTACATTAGATTAGTGCAGTGATTATTGTTCATTTATACACTGCCATAGTATAATGGACAAATAAAGAGTCACTCAAAATAAATGCCAGTATGACACTATTAGGCTACTGGAATGTGATCATCTAAAAAACAACAATTAAAAACAATTCAAGTCTTTTCTATGGGGTGTGAAGTTATGATTTAAAAATGATAATTGTACAGATTATTTGAATGAAATGTATGTCTCCAGATGCTAGTAATTATATATATTTTGAAAAAATCTCAAAATGACTTAGATTTTATAGTTTTATTCAGTATTTGGTCCACCCTCTGCCAAATTACATCACGGACCTTTAATTCCAAGTTTTTTTTTTCACCTCAAGCTTACTTTTGATTTAAAACAAGGTTAAGCCAAAGTTGTTACAAGAATTTGAAGCATGTTCTCTAATATATATTTTAAAAGGATGTTTGACATTTACCTTACCCAGTCATCCAGTTGCAGTATACAGTATGTGACGTGTGTGTTTGATGTCAGATACTCGTGTGAGAGGATGGCTCCTGCTGGATTCCTACACACCAACGTTCTTACTCACCATTACCTACCTCCTAACAATCTACCTGGGAACAAAATACATGAAAAACAGACCAGCATACTCACTGAAAAATGTTTTACTGCTGTACAACTTCTCTATTACTGTGTTGTCATTCTACATGCTGGTTGAGGTAAGTGAGTGTACAGTATGTTTACATGTACAGCAGCAATACAGTTGCCTATCTGCTGGTGTCCAGTGTTCCTTTTTAAGCTGTTCTTACCTAACACTGTGTTTCATGTGTTTGGAAGCTGATATCAGCAGTCTGGTCTGCAGGTTACCGTCTTCAGTGTCAGGGATTGCATGAAGCTGGTGAAGCAGATATCAGGGTGAGTAAGAAAAACAGCACTATATATATATATATATATATATATATATATATATAAAAATATATAAATATGTACAGTTGTGCTTGAATACTATTTAAGGCATACCTCAAACAACATTAAAAGGGACCTATTATGCCCCTTTTTAAAAGATGTAATATAAGTTGCAGGTGTCCCTAGAATGTGTCTGTGAAGTTTCAGCTCAAAATACTCCACAGATCATTTATTATACCATGTTGTAAATGCTCATTTTTGAGTGGAAGGAAAAACATGCTGTTTTCGTGCATGTATCTCTAAATGCAAATGAGCTGCTACTCCCCACCAGAAGAGCTCCAGAAGAGGGTGGAGCCTTTACAGCTTGTGCCTTTGCATAAAAAGCATATACTTTGCTAAAGACTAACAAAACATCTGTTTGATTTTGATGATCATCTCTATCGTATTCACGCTCACGTGACATTGCAATTCTTTATCATTATTAAAGTTTATTATCTCCATGCGTTTTAATGCCACATCAGTCTAAACTTCTGGGGCCGTATTCACAAAACATTTTATCTTACTACAAAGAGTTATCTTAAATGGCATTAAAAGTTCTTAGCAGCTATGTGAATAGAAGAGAAACCGCTTAACTGAGACCAACTTTTACTAAGGAATAGAGAGAAGTCTTAAGCTAAGAGTAAGGGGTTGAACTCATTGCTATGGATTATGTCAACACGCTTATTAACCGAGAGCCGACTCACCTAGTTACCTCGACATTTTTCTGTATCCCTAAGCCACCCCGTTCCTCATTCTAGGGGGAGAACTTTATTTTAAAATCTATAAATCTAAATATTTATTGCTTTTATGAAGAAAAGGTTCAGCACCCAAGGCTCTATCACTATTGCCTCAATGGTGTACAGTGTCTTTGGGCGGATTGCCAGCAACAGACATTAGGATTGTTTGTGATTTTGTCTTAGTTATTTAGGAGTCCTCTTTACTACGCCTAACGTTTCACAGATTTAAGAGCTAGTTTTAGCGCAAAAATGCTTTGTAGAATACTCTTAGAGCAAAAATGTAGGAGTCCTAAAATTAGGACTGACACGCCCATTATTTTTAAGAGTTTCTCCTAAATCGGCATGTTAGGAGCTACTTTTAGCCATAAGATATTTTGTAAATACGGCCCAGATGTATGGTTTTCTAAATGCACACATCTTAACCATGCGCATAGAAAGCTGAATGTCAGACGGAGCATCTCGTGAGTATTAAACTAAGTTCTCTTTCACATCTTACTGCGCTTAAACTGTCAAATACTCTCAAGGGAATGTAAAAAAAAAAAGGTTCACATAAACAGAGTCGGTTAAGTATGGAAGCCCGTTTCCACCACGGTTGAGGAAAAAAAAAATATTTTAGTCATAATAATGAGAAAGTTTCTCATAATTCTGACTTAATATCATTATATTGAGAAAGTTTCTCATAATTATGACTTAGTATCTCATAATAATGAAAAAGTTTCTCGTAATAATGACTTAACATCATTATTAGAGAAAGTTAAGTAAGTCATTATTACGAGAACTTTTTCATTATTATGAGATACTAAGTCATTATTATGAGAAACTTTCTCAATATAATGAGATACTAAGTCAGAATTATGAGAAACTTTCTCAATCATTATTAAACTTTCTGATAATAATGACTTAGTATCTCATGATAATGAGAAACTTTCTCGTAATAATGAGACACTTTCTCGTAATAATGACAACATCTCATAATAATGAGAAACTTTCTCATAATAATGACCTATTCTCTCGCACTTCTACGCATGCGCAAAGCAGTGGAGCAGAAAGGAGTGCCACGCTAGCGACATCCGCTGGTCAAAGCCGTGTAATCACAGCAAACATGGCACGATCTGCAAAACAGTTGTTTTCATTAAAGTCAGTGTGAACTAAGAAGTGCAATCTGTAGTATCATTAAATAACATCAATTAAAAATCATCAGTCTCTTCCATACTTTTCCATGCCCATAAAAAAAGTGTGAAAGTGGAATGCAGAAGCAGGTTACCATGGTAACGAAGGACGCCTGCTTGTGCACACCGATGGAAATTGTGTTAAGTGAACTTACAAAACTATCAGATTAAAGTTGGAATGTTACATTTATTCGTTAAGTTTAAGTGTAACATCTTCATAAAATATATGGGTATATGTGTTAATACGTTATCACGTATTTTGCGGATGCGTGTAGGACATTTGATGTGCAGGTTCATCTGGAAGATATCATTACGATATAAATTAAGATGTTTATGACTTTGGGGACATTTACACATAAGTGGGCTGTGGGCAGTGGAATGGGGGAAAACACAAGGTCTTGAGACGTGTTTTTAAAAGCTGAACTTCTTTTCAATTGAGTGCCGCGTTTTTAGCATGCTGTGTCATGCGCCAGACACTGCAAAAACCGCGAGCGCAACGTCCGTCTAGTGCGCGTTTGCCTAAAAAAGCAGCGCTGTGGAATGAAAAAACGCACCCTTGTGCAAAAATAAAACTGGTTGAAAATATGTTTGGAAACAGATTTCCAGATGAACCCTTCTGTGTTGCTGCTTGTTCATACACAAAAATACAAATGAATATTACAAATGTATAAAAGCCTATCTAGTATGGAAGCCCATCTTATATACTGATAATTTATCATTAAAGGGGTGGTAAAACACCATTTCACTTTTCTAACTTTAGCTAATGTGAAATGTTGCTGTTTGAGCATAAACAACATCTGCAAAGTTACAATGCTCAAAGTTCAAAGCAAAGGGAGATATTTGCTTTTAAAGAAAAGGACTACAACAAACGGCTGGTAGGGACTACACGACATTCCTCCCGGGTTAGTGACATCAGCAACCCTAAAATGTACATAAACCCCGCCCCTGGGACACGCAGTCCATGTTGAGAAGAGGAAAAGTTGTTGAATAAGAGTACATTTGTGAGTCAGCTCAAACTTTAGCATCCTTCTTTTCACATGCAATAAAAAGTCACTCTGTGTGCATCTCACAACAGTTCCTATATGAGCGATTTATAGATTATCATGACAGAATATGCTAATTGAAGAACTCCACATCAGCAACATAAATTCATCAACTAACCATTCAGAGACATCCTGTTGCATTCTACATGTTGTCACATCTTCTTGAGTCTCTCCATCTTTGTCTGACTCTGTTTTAACATTAAAGGCAGAACAGTTTCTGTCATTTTAGTGTCTCTGCCTGAGGTAATTGCAGCTGCTAACACACAAGCTCTTGAAACCCCGCCCTCTGAGGCAGCTCATTTGCATTTAAAGGGCCAGGCACAAAACGGTGCGTTTTTGCTAACCCTCAAAAATTGACAACTTTAACATGTTAAATAAAAATATCTGTAGGGTATTTTGTGCTAAAACTTCACACACACACACACACTCTGGGGACATCAGAGATTTATTTTACATCTTGTGAAAAGGGCATTTTACCACCCCTTTAATGTTATTCACTGCAGAGCGTGCCATGTTTGCTGTGATGCATTTACACGGCTTTGACCTGCCGATGTCGCTAGCGTGGCACTCCCTTCTGCCTCACTGCTTTGCGAATGCGTAGAAGTGCAAGAAAATAAGTCATTATTACGAGAAAGTTTCTCATTATTATGAGATGTTAAGTCATTATTACGAGAAAGTTTCTCATTATTACAAGAAAGTTTCTCATTATTATGAGATGTTAAGTCATTATTACGGGAAAGTTTCTCATTATTACGAGAAAGTTTCTCATTATTACAAGAAAGTTTCTCATTATTATGAGATGTTAAGTCATTATGAGAAAATTTCTCATTATGAGAAACTAAGTTATTATTATGAGAAAGTTTTTCAACATAATGAGATACATAATTATGAGAGAGTTTCTCAACATAATGAGATACTAAGTCATAATTATGAGAAAGTTTCTCATTATTATGACTTAAAGAATCTTTTTTTTTTTCTCAACCGTGGCGGAAACGGGCTTCCATAGTTATGTCAATGAATATAAACAGCAAGTAAAGAAATCGCATGTATATTATATCTGTGTATTAAAGTGAAAGCAGCGTAATATGCAGTAGGCTACCTAAAGCTATATATGCTGTTAATATGAATCAAACAACAAAAGAGTCCGTCAGCAGTGGTGGGCGAGGCGTGTGCAATGTGATGTCACATTGCAGAAACTGCTAAAGGCCTATTCTGAGGCACTGCTATGATTTATAGGGATTAAAAAAAATGGATTTTTACCATTATAGGGTGGTTGTGTACACACACTGTCGACACACATTTATCTTCAAACTAGTGATGTCAAATCAATCAATTGCGATTAATCGCCTCTAACATAAACGTTGTTTATATAAGAAAACTAAACATAAAATAGCTTTTTTTATTAAACAGTGGTTTACTGAACAAATTGCGTCTCTGTCTTTAAATGAATTCAGTTATAATTAAAAGTTTCTTAAGGATAAAAAAATTATCTCTGCTAATGTTGAAAAAAAAAAAAAAAAAAAAAAAAAAGTACTACTGCACATAGGGAGCACATACTTGCACATTTCTACTAGTTAATTTCTCTAGCTGACTAACAAGCTGTGGACACTGAATGAGTTGCCTGAGGTAAATGTAATGTTTTTTTTAATTTTTTTTTTTTTATTGAGGTGTAAAATTTACAACAATATCTGGTTTAGTCAGAATTCACAAAAATATCAGTGCTAACAGGAAACGGAGCACGTAAAGTAACACAACTTTAGAGAGAAAAAAATTATTAAAGTTAAAAACAATAAATAAAATAACAAAGGATAAAGAAAAGTAATAAAACAACAGTTAAGGGGCTTCAGTTAATTTTAAGGCATCAATAAAATTAAGCAGTTTTTTTTTTTTTTTTTTTTTGCTGTTTTCTACTTCATGAACAACAGGGATTTGTAGTACAATGCAAATGAAGAGCTCTTTTCCAAAACGCGATAAACGCCATTTTAAAAAAAAAAAGAGTTTGTCATATCATTTTGCTGTGTACTGAACCTATTCACTGCTCCATCAACGTTTCATGACAAATCGCTATATTTCCTTGTTTAAAATGTACTGCAATATGCAGTTCTTTTCCAAAACGCGATAAGCGCCAAACCTATTTTTAGTCTAAACGCGGCGCTCTGAGCAGTGGTTTGTTTATCTTCATTCATTCATCAAAATGAGTGATAACACTTTTGATGGCCTTGATGAGCCAGTGAGACCTTTTCCTGGGGGTAGAAAACGCAGACTGGACAAAGAAAATCACCAAAAAGAACAAAAAAAGAAGGCTCGTCACTCGGGTGCCGCGATAATACCGACAATACGATGTCAACACAAAGCTGCCGCAAAAGGTTTCTGTCAGGCCGAGAGGCTGTCGCTGTACGATCTGATAAAAAATGTAAACTATTTTTACGGAAAACCAATCAAGGTTTACCAGGACAGGCCATACTTCATCTCCTGGACATCACGCAAGTGACAAGAAAGCGTCCGAAAGTCCAGGACGTAAACAAACAAAAAGACCGGAACATATCTGTTAAGTACAGTCTTTTGTGCAACAGTCATCCGGAGAAGGTACCCGTTCGCAAGGCGACCTTCAGAAAAGTTTTTGGTGAGTAATTGTTACAACTTTCGCCTCAGAATAGGCGAGTTTAATATTGTTTTGTATGTTTCTCCCTCGCGAAAAAATATATTTTCTTGTAAAGAAGCCTGCTAACGTGACATGAAAAGTACTGTATAGTTGTACAAGCCTACTGATAGATAAACTGGCCTTTATTGACCATGATAAGGTGCTAATTTTTTGAGATAGGAATTTGGGGTTTTCATGAGCTGTATGCCAAAATCATCAGTATTAAAACAATAAAAGACCTGAAATATTTCAGTTGGTGTGCAATGAATCTAAAATATATGAAAGTTTAATTTTTATCATTACATTATGGAAAATAATGAACTTTATCACAATATGCTAATTTTTTGAGAAGGACCTGTATGTCATTCAATACTTTGAAGTGAAGCTCTTTAGCTTTTGGTGATAAAGGTAACTTTAAGAAATTTGTGCGTAGTTTCAGAGAAGAATGATTGAAGATATGAGAAGCAGAATTTCGGCTGTATTGCATTGGGTATACATTCAGAGTAAAGAGATCACGGAACACTTTGTTTTGCAAAGTCTCACTACAGAACGGGAGACCAGAAATCGTCAACGAAAGCAGAAGAGGGTGGTTGGACAATTGAGGTAGTGTATTTTTTGCCATCAAAAGGAAGGCAGAAGGGACGATTTGGATAACCATATCATAATGTTTACGATTACACTGAAAATTAAATTTTGTACCAGAATTTTCAAAAGAGAAAACATTGCCATAACTGTCCAGTAAATGTGTGACAGACCAAATGTTGCTTTCCATCCATTCATTGAAATACAGAGACTTATTTCTAAAGAGAACGAATCTGCAATTCCAGATGAGTAGGCTACATCATGGGGACAAATGTATGTTACGTGACATGTTTACAAGCAGTTTTACTGATGTCTTTCCACCGTTGAAACACGGATTGAGCTATTACACGACATAATATGTTTCAGTAAGTTGTAGGCTACTGTATCTTTCAACATACCTTCAGATGTTCATTAATGTTTATTAGGAAGAGATGATCACGTTCACTCGCGTTCCGTGCACGCTGCTGCTTAAACTGAGGCGCCTATTTAGTTAGTGATCTGTCACGCCACATTGAAGAGCGTCAAAACGGCATTTATTGTTTGAATTCCGTGATAAAATTTCTTATCGAAAGTAACAAAACGCGGAGCTTATTGCGATTATTGGTGGTTAGGCTTGTTCTGACGATTCATGCTACCCATCGAGATGTGCTACTTACTGGTTATGCGCATGTGCAGACTCATTTTTCTTCTGCTTACCACGCCAATAAATCTATGCATCCTTGCTGTGGAGACTTGTAGGAAACTTTGACAGGTCAAAGATGAATATTTGATGATAATTTTTACTTTTCACACCGTTTTAAAAATAAAAACAGTACAGTATACTGTACTCTTAACTTCGAATTTTATTATAATTGTATTTCATATAATAATGTCATTTTTACTTGTTATATCAAATGTGATAATTGCTAGTTCATTTAAAATATCAAAATATGCTCCCCATACACTTACCCTGATTTAAATGAAATAACAATGTCATAATATTGTGAGATTTACACCATTATGGAAACAATAGAGAATGAATCAACATTCTCTGTGATCGATTCGCGCTTGGGTAGCATTTTTCGACAAGGCAGCACAAATCGTCAGAACAAGGCTATGCTGTATCTACACATATGACACGAAAACTCGCGGGACGAATACGTGTACCGTTACATCCCTAATTACTATTTAATCAGATGTCAAGGAAGAAAAATTTGTTTTGTCCTCAACCTCAACAATGGGCTAGGGCTGGGCGGGGCTAGTTCTGTACACCATGAGAGTATTGCGATACCGTGGGTGGTGTACACCCATATAAAAGTGAATTTTGCATAATAGGTCCCCTTTAAGTTTATGATCACACTCTGGCACATAAGTGCATTGACACTACTGCATTAGCTTTGTCATCTGATTTACATAAATATCATGATCTTATTACATCTAACTTGCCCCACAATTTGTACCTGTTTTATATGTATAGGTAGCAAAAGTACTGTGGTGGTACTATTTCTCCAAGCTGATTGAGTTCCTGGACACCATCTTCATTGTGCTAAGGAAGAAAAACAGCCAGATCAGTTTCCTGCATGTGTATCATCATGCTTCTATGTTTAACATCTGGTGGTGTGTCCTCAACTGGATACCCTGTGGACAGAGTAAGTGAGCCTAAAGGACAAAGTTACATCAATAAAAGGTCACAGGTTTAAGAGACGGTACTGGTGTGAGGAAATGTGTCAAGGTTTTATTATTGTTTTAAGATGTTTTTAAGGTGTTTCTAAAAATGAGCTTATGTTTTGACAATAGCCAGTGTATAATACTGTAGATTTTATTATTAATGTAGATTTAAAATACTACATGCAATATATACAGTATACACACACTGCTGTTCAAAAGTGTGAAGCACTTTTTGAATGTAGTCTCTTAAATCTCACGAAGGCTGCATTTATTTTTTTAACAAAAATACAGTAGAGGCAGTAACCTCAACTGGTGAAATATTATTACAGTGTCAATTATTAGAATGTAAATGATAAACTGTTTTCTGTTGTAATATATTTTAAAATGTAATTTATTCCTGTGATGGCAAAGCTGAATTTTCAGCAGTCATTACTACAGACTTCAGTGTCACATGATCTTTCAGACATCATTTTAATATGCTGATTTGGTGCTGAAGAACGTTTCTTCTTATTGTTAATGTTAAAAACAGTTGTCCTGCTTGGTATTTCTTCTTGAAACTGTTTTTTTTTTTCACCCAGGATTCTTATTCTAAATTGTTAAGGCCAGACAAGTAGTTTGTTGAGGGTTGGTTTGTAAAGAAGGACTACATGCCTGCGCACATATACAGGTCCTTCTCAAAAAATTTGCATATTGTGATAAAGTTCATTATTTTCCATAATGTAATAATAAAAATTAAACTTTCATATATTTTAGATTCATTGCACACCAACTAAAATATTTCTGGTCTTTTATTGTTTTAATACTGATGATTTTGGCATACAGCTCATGAAAACCCAAAATTCCTGTCTCAAAAAATTAGCATATCATGAAAAGGTTCTCTAAACAAGCTATTAACCTAATCATCTGAATCAACTAATTAATTCTAAACACCTGCAAAAGATTCCTGAGGCTTTTAAAAACTCCCAGCCTGTTTCATTACTCAAAACCGCAATCATGGGTAAGACTGCCGACCTGACTGCTGTCCAGAAGGCCATCATTGACACCCTCAAGCAAGAGGGTAAGGCACAGAAAGAAATTTCTGAACAAATAGGCTGTTCCCAGAGTGCTGTATCAAGGCACCTCAGTGGGAAGTCTGTGGGAAGGAAAAATTGTGGCAAAAAACGCTGCACAACGAGAAGAGGTGACCGGACCCTGATGAAGATTGTGGAGAAGGACCGATTCCAGACCTTGGGGGACCAGCGGAAGCAGTGGACTGAGTCTGGAGTAGAAACATCCAGAGCCACCGTGCACAGGCGTGTGCAGGAAATGGGCTACAGGAGCCGCATTCCCCAGGTCAAGCCACTTTTGAACCAGAAACAGCGGCAGAAGCGCCTGACCTGGGCTACAGAGAAGCAGCACTGGACTGTTGCTCAGTTTTGCATGTCATTCGGAAATCAAGGTGCCAGAGTCTGGAGGAAGACTGGGGAGAAGGAAATGCCAAAATGCCTGAAGTCCAGTGTCAAGTACCCACAGTCAGTGATGGTCTGGGGTGCCATGTCAGCTGCTGGTGTAGGTCCACTGTGTTTTATCAAGGGCAGGGTCAATGCAGCTAGCTATCAGGAGATTTTGGAGCACTTCATGCTTCCATCTGCTGAAAAGCTTTATGGAGATGAAGATTTCATTTTTCAGCACGACCTGGCACCTGCTCACAGTGCCAAAACCACTGGTAAATGGTTTACTGACCATGGTATTACTGTGCTTAATTGGCCTGCCAACTTTCCTGACCTGAACCCCATAGAGAATCTGTGGGATATTGTGAAGAGAAAGTTGAGAGACGCAAGACCCAACACTCTGGATGAGCTTAAGGCCGCTATCGAAGCATCCTGGGCCTCCATAACACCTCAGCAGTGCCACAGGCTGATTGCCTCCATGCCACGCCGCATTGAAGCAGTCATTTCTGCAAAAGGATTCCCGACCAAGTATTGACTATTGAGTGCATGACTGAACATAATTATTTGAAGGTTGACTTTCTTTTTTTTTTATTAAAAACACTTCTTTTATTGGTCGGATGAAATATGCTAATTGTTTGAGACAGGAATTTGGGGTTTTCATGAGCTGTATGCCAAAATCATCAGTATTAAAACAACAAAAGACCTGAAATATTTCAGTTGGTGTGCAATGAATCTAAAATATATGAAAGTTTAATTTTTATCATTACATTATGTAAAATAATGAACTTTATCACAATATGCTAATTTTTTGAGAAGGACCTGTATATTCAAACGCGCATACCTATAGACTAAACACGTGATGCGCATGTGCACGCCGTTGGCGTTTTTGCAGGTTTGCGTTTTTGAGGTTTGCTCAGAGATAACCTTTTTTTCCAACATTTTTCAAGGCTTGTACCTTGGAATTTATTTCAGGGTTTGCATTCTCGAGCCTCCAGGCACTGTTTTGTGCGGATGAGCGGGCCGGAGCACGTTGAGTGTTTTCTGTTAGAACGATGTGGTGTTAGCGGCCCCTAAGTTAATAACGACTGATCTTTGCAACGGAAGTGAATCAATGAATCAAAACTAACTTTAGCTGGACAAGAACTTTATTCTAGAGCTGCTGTAAAGCCAAAACAATCTCTGTTACTGTAATTCCCTATTATCACTGTAAAGCTGCTTTGAAACAATCTATATCGTTAAAAGCACTATATAAATGAAGGTGACTTGATTTGACTTGGATGAAGAAAGTAGAACATCATTTTTATAAATATATATATTTTTTGTAATATTTATTAATTTCATAGACGTCTTTACTGTCTTTTTCTTTTGATCAATATAATGTGCCTTTGCTAAATAAAAGTTCTAATTTCTTTTTTTCTTTTCTCCTTTTTTTTAATCTTACTTACTCCAAATTTTGTAAATTGCAGTGTATCATGATTTCCAAAAAAAAGCAGCAGCTAAAACTGTTTTCAACATTGATAATGAAAAGATCTGAAAGATCATGTCACAGATAAAAAAAAAATCCCTTCACTACACAGGGTACAAACGTATAACAGTATTGAATATATATTTGACATATAATCTTGCATGCTACCAATCCCATGATGGTTCAGTTCAACCTGTATAATGTAACATTTTTGTCCAGGTTTCTTTGGACCGATGCTAAACAGTTTCATCCATATCCTCATGTATTCTTACTATGGTCTGTCAACAATCCCATCCATGCACAAATATCTGTGGTGGAAACGCTACCTCACCCAGGGTCAGCTGGTCAGTGTGCAAACTCTCTATCCAACTACCCTTTGCTCTTACATTCCCATATCCCTTCACATTTTCATGCTTACACCATGTCCTAACTACACGCGACGCGGCACGCGATAAAATGTATCTTTTCCATGTTAATCAGAGTTTTTGTCACGCGACGATTCTATTTTTGAAATGGTTTCTATTTTTCTGCGACGTCGCGGCTGGAAAAACAAACACAAAGTGTGGCTATGATAATCTCAGGTACTGTTTATGTGCTTTATTTAATGTTAAAAGCATGCAATGTGACTTTGAATATAATTTAGTGCTCCCAGCTTTGTAGCTCATTTTGACGCATCTCACAGTCGCGTCGCGTCTAGTGTGGACAGACATTATTTGTCGCTGGAATCTTATCACATCGTGTCTGGTTAGGACATGGTGTAACAGTCCCCTTCCCTCTGCCATCACAGAATAAATGAAATGCTTATACACTGCACTGATGTCGTCGCTTGTACTGCTCTTCTTCTACTTCACTTTCCTCGCTTTTGATGCTATTGCCACCTAGTAATAAGACATACTGATCGTATTACATAGATCATCAGACAACGTAAGTCATCCTGTTTGATTTCCTCGTTTTTTTAATTATAAAACTCTACAGTTAACTTGAGTTTAATGGAAGGGGTAGTTCTCTTACGAGAGGTTCTCTCGTATTGCGTAAGCTAGCTTACGCTACGGGTAAAGTCATCTTTGCTCGAGATATTGAAGCCAAAAAATTATCCTTAATTTTGTATTTATTGTCAACGCAGTGCAGCAGCCAGCAGACCTAGAGCAGGCCATATTGTGTGCTCATTGGCTGCCCTGCGGCAACTGCTGCAGCCTACCACTGAGCCTCGCACGTGATGTCGCGCCCTTACATAGCCTTACATAGCCCGCCAAAATGGGGGGTGGTTTAGCGTATAAAAGCCAGGCTCATAGGCTGCGTCACTGATTTCATCATCTTCAGCGAAGCTCTCCGCATCGCTGGACTCTGAGAGAAGCCTTCCGCCGTTGAATCCAGCGACTAGCAAGCAGAGGAAAGTGCCTGAAGAAGCCGGCCGTCTTCGCCACCTTCAGCCATCCGTGCCTGCTACGCCATCCGGCGTGTGTCCTTTTTACTTGCTAACTGTGTGTGTTCGCCGCCGCGACACTCACTCTCTCTCTCTCACTAAAAGAGCGCGAGCGTTTGTTCCAAAATGCCTCGCCTTTCTTGCGGCTCGTGTAGAGCCCCACTCAGCGCAGGAGACCGCCACGTTATTTGCGCTCTCTGCCTGGGACCGGACCACGCAGCCCTTGCCCTGGATGCGGGCGGCTGCGAGGATTGTGAAGCGCTTCCGCTGTCGACCCTGCGGGCTCGACTCGAGGCCTTCACACAGAACGCTGTCACTCCATCCTCTGGACCGCACAGGAAGAAGCGCCATGCTCAGAGGATGCCGGAGTCTGTGGCCACAGTGAAGTGCTCGCCGGAACGTTTCCCGCCGGCCTCACTCTCTCCTTCTCCGCCCCTCCCGGACGCGCAGCTGTCGGCTTCGGCCTGCGCTGCCGCCGCCTCAGGGGACGAAGCTGAAGGAGGCCACACAGTGGACAGCTGTTCCATCCTGGCGTCGGACTGCGAGGAGTGGTCGAGTTCACATCACTCTGCCTCCTCATCCGTCCAGGAATCCAGCAGGACTCGGGCAGGCGTGGACGCCGAATTAATGCGCCTCCTTTCTAAGGCCGTCGACCAACTCGGCCTTGAATGGTCACCGCCGAGCCACTGCACAGCCGCCGCCCCCGCCCGTTTCCAGATCTGCACCATTTCTGCCGGAGCTGCATGCTGAGCTGTCAAAATCGTGGAACGCACCATTCTCCGCGAGGCTCCACTCTAATGTCTCCTCGACGCTCTCCCGAGTGGACGGCGCCGCCGAGAAGGGATACACCTCTATCCCCACAGTGGAAGAGGCGGTTGCAGCGCACCTTTTCCTGCCCTCTGCGAGATGGCACTCAAAGTCTGCCTTCCCGTCCAAAGCCTGCAGGACCACTTCAGCCCTTGTTGGCCGCGCTTTCGCCGCCGCCGGACAAGCTGCTTCCACCCTGCACTCGATGGCCGTGCTGCAAATCCTTCAGGCTGATCTCCTCCGCGAGTGGGACGAGAAAAGCAAGGACCTGGCCGCCATTACGGATTTGAGGAGCTTGACGGATCTCTCCCTTCGCGCTATGAAATCTGCAGCTCAGACGATGGGCAGATGCATGGCCTCGCTCACCGTCACAGAGAGGTACCTCTGGCTGACGCTGGCGGACATGGGTGAGTCTGAGCGGGCCGCGTTCCTCGACGCGCCACTCTCCCCTTCCGGTCTCTTCGGCCCAGCGGTAAACGGGATCGTCGACCGCTTCTCCGAAGTGCAGAAGACCACACAGGCCATGAACCTTTTCCTGCCGCGACACGCTAGCTCTTCTGCAAGCCGCCCACGTGAGCCGCCTGC
Organism: Gila orcuttii; assembly: GCA_026230005.1. Classification (NCBI taxonomy): domain Eukaryota; kingdom Metazoa; phylum Chordata; class Actinopteri; order Cypriniformes; family Leuciscidae; genus Gila; species Gila orcuttii. The sequence continues at coordinate 25,553,690 of JAPDVR010000023.1, forward strand.
ACGACACGCTAGCCAGCGCCCAGCCAGCCTTAGCCTCCACAGCGTCGACAGGGCGGCCGCCCTAGATCACGCTCCTCCGGACGCAGGCCGCCTCCCCCCCAGGGACCCCGGCCCAAGGTTGTGCTGAAGCCCGAGCAGGGAAATTCCTCCTAGCAACGCCAGTGAGGAAAAGACGCGCTGGTCTCGCTGCGGCCGGACCACCGTCAAAGCATCTCGTCCTGTCAGTCCCCTCAGTGAAGGCTACTGCAGACATACATATAGCAGCCAACGAGTCGGCAACACAGCCCGCTCGCCTGCACACAAACGCCGTTTTTTACGGCGACCCAGATAAATCTCAGAAAGAGTATAAATTCTGGTTATCCGGCTCACGCCGAGTGTGTTTCATGTGTAGTAAACGTGCCCACAAGTCAGTGCTCACCCCTACACGTAAACACTATGCCCCATGTATCTCACATGCTCACAGAGCCCACTCTCATAAAGCTGACAAATGGGGAGGGGAGGGGAGGGGAGGGGAGGGGGCAGAACAAGTGGCAACAAATAAAGCATCAATCATCACATCCATATATATATTAAATAGAACCATCAAGAATAAAACATAAAATATTATCATACTAAGTTTGACATCTGAGGCATTTTTTCTAAACTTCTAGTCATCTTTAGATTTCATGGCAACCTGTTCCACAAGCTTGTTGCTACATACAAAAGGACTCTTTACCTAAATTACTCTTAACTCTAGGAGGTACAAAATCAGTAGAGCTGCCCCTGGTGGAGTAGCAGTGAACATCTCTCACTCTATTAAAATAATTAATCAAATATTTGGGGACAGCCCCATGCACTGTCCTATGTACCATGCACAGGTGAATCTGAGAGACTCGATCTCCTACTTTTAACCACCCAATAGTCTCAAAATGAGAAATATCAAGATGAGATCTCATGAGGAGGTTCAAAATAAGCCTTATAACCCTATTTTGAGCAGTCTGAAGCCTATGTTTCAGGTGCTTTAAAACACCATTTTACCAAGAGCAACACACGTAATCAAAATAAGGCTGAATTAGAGCACTTGCCAGAATTAACTGCTTTTTTGTCCAAAAACTTTGAGATTCTGGACAAGAAATGTACTCTCTGATTTACCTTGTTAAGCACCTTTTGCGCTTGGCCCACTCCAGACAAGTGGCAGTCCAGTACACAACCCAGGTAACTAACTGAGTCCTTTACATTAATCTCACTATCTCCAACTAAAACCTTAAAACCAGGGGATCTTCTCAGTTTTATTTTTGACCCAAACAGTATGGCTTCTGTTTTCCCTAAGTGAAGTGATAGCTTATTGTCTGACATCCACCTGCTGACTTTTGATAGTTCTGCACTGAGAGTTCTTTCAACTATGTTCTTATCTTTATGTGAAACCAATAATTCAGAATCATCTGCATATAAAAAAAAGTTCACATGAACATACAGACTTAAGGTCATTTATATATAGAAGGAAAAATAGTGGGCCCAAGACACTCCCTTGAGGAACCCCACATTCTATATATTGTGGTTGAGACATTGTTCCTCCAATACCCACCACCTGCTTCATATCATTCAGATAAGAACTCACCCATCTGACTGCTAAGTCATTAAAACCAATGGCTTTTAATTTACATACCAAAATATCATGGTCAACTGTATCAAAGGCCCTCTGTAGGTCTAACATGACCATACCACAAAAATTCCCTTTATCTACCTCCCTCCTAATGTGGTCAGTTAAATACAATAAACAGGTGTCAGTGGAATGTGATTTACGAAAGCCAGACTGGAACTCAGAGTAGATTGTGTGATGCTAAATATTTGTCAATCTGTTCATAAATAATTTTTACAATTATCTTTGACAGACTACACAGAATAGAAACAGGTCTATAGTTTCCATGGTCTAATTTACTCCCTTTCTTGTAAAGTGGAATCACTCTGGTAAGCTTGAAATCATTAGGAAAATATCCTTGCTCAATAGACATGTTTATGATATGTAGGCTTGGGCGGTATCCAAATTTTGATACCGTCAAACCTCCTCCCTATTTTACCGGGGTATACGGTATTACCGTGACTAATTAAAAATTATGACATAAGGCTCAGACAGCGTCACCAAACTGTTGGCTTGTGCCTACACCGTTCAGAAACTGAATACCAGATCGGGCAAAACAAAAATCAAGGCCTACCCGTGCACGTTGTGTCTGATCCCGGCTGACGGCATTAAATGTAATTATGAGCCGGAGCCCTATTTTTAATACGTGGGCCGTTATAATATGGTGGCGCCAAATAATTTTTTAACCCAGGTGCTGAGTGGGTGGTAGATATAAATACTATTTATAAATGAGCAAAAATGGGACACTTAATAATATTTAATTATTTAAAGTATTTAAAGTATTCATTTTATTAATTAATTTAAATTAAATTAACAAGCAACAAGTGCATTTGTAAATCCGGTGACACGCGTCCATTGATTTTTATTAATACAACTTTTCTGTCAGTGTCTGCTGCAAAGATTAAGTTGACGATCGCCATCTCCTAGTGAACGCGCATATATAGAGAGAAAAGCAAATCATGGATTACATAATCAGAAGGTATAGGCTAGCCTTTTTCTTTTCGTTTTGAATTGTTTCGTTTAAAGAAATTGACGATTGGTATCTCCGTAGTGAACGCGCCTATAGAGAGAAATGCACATCACGGATTAATCAGAGAGTAGGCCTATGCTGCCTATATTTCTTTTCCTTTTGAATTGTTTCGTTTAAAGAAATTGACGAATCGCCATCTCCATAGTGAACGATAGAGAGAAATGCACATCATGGATTACATAATCAGAGAGTAGGCTAGCCTATTTCTTTTCATTTTGAATAGTTTCGTTTAATGAATTTGATGATCGCCATCTCCGTATGAACGCGCATAGAGAGAAATGCACATCATGGATTAAATAATCAGCGAGTGGCCTCTTTCTTTTCGTTTTGAATTGTTTCGTTTAATGAAATTTCAAGCTTTATTTAGATATAGGCCTATCTGTTATGTCTGTGAGGCATACACTGAGTTTCGGTTAATTTATGATGAGATTTCAATGCAAGTGACCGCGGCGCGCCAGCGCACGATCATGTCATGATTATGTTGTCTGCTATATTTGATTTGAAATCCAGGCAATTGGTTGATAAAAAAATTATTAAAATTAAGATACAATTTATACAAAACGAAATTCACTTTAAAGAAAGGCCTTTTACAAAATGAAACTTAAGTGGTCAATGTCTGACTCCCGATGCATCCCATCTTACTCGTGCTGTTCACTTTTCATTATCAACGTAAAAAAAAAATAACATTATAATATTTTAACAAATATGAACTAATGCGCTTATTTAATGAACTCGGGGCAAAATGCATCCTCGCAGCAGTGAGTGGGTGGTTGTTTGGGAGATGCGACATTAGGTTAGAGGTGTTTCCATCTCTCGCGATCACATTTTTTATTGCAACATTTACAAATTGCCTCGTCAGTATTTACCGCCTCTCCCTTCTCTCTCTCTCTCTTTCTCCTCCACACTGTCACTTGATGACAACTACATAAGCATTTTTAGGCATTGAATAAATTATATTTATATATTATATATAAGTGCCGGTAATGACGGTATTGAAACTGATACCGTTGCTATTTTAAGACCCCACGGTATACCATATTACCGTAATACCGCCCAACCCTAATGATATGGGTGATACATGGGGTTATAACCTTAGCAGCATCTCTTAAGAATCTGGATGGAATATTGTCAAGGCCAGTAGCTTTTGAGCCATTTAGGTTTTTAAGCTTCTCAAGTACAACTGCCTCTGACACCTTTTCAAAAGAGAAGCCGTCTGCTTTGACCTCTTGCTGAGAGTAAAAGTCAAAGATGTGACTTTCACCGTACTGCCCTGACTGGACAGGTAGTTTTTCTACCAGTTTACTAGCAACTGATGAGAAATAGTTGTTAAAACTATCTGCCACTTTCACCTTTTCTGCTGTGACATTATTCCCCAAATCAAGAGTTATGTTACTAGTTTTTGTTTTCAACCTGTTACTATAGCCAAGCTGCTTGAGGGACTTCCATAACTTACTTGAATCATTTCTATATTGCACAATTTTCTCATTAAAATAGGCCTTTTTAGCATTGACCACTAATCTACTCACTTCATTTCTCACCTTTTTGTACTCTGCCCAATTCTGATCATCCTTGTTTTTCTTGAATATATCATACTTATTATTTCTCATCCTAATTGACTCGAGAATATCATCATTTATCGAGGGTTCTGTCCTCTGTTTAACTCTTACTACTTTAAAAGGGGCTACTTTGTCTACAACTTCTAAAAACATACATTTAAAAGAGCTCCATGCTTTATCAACTTCCTTACATTGCAACACAGCAGACCAGTATATAAAATTCAAGCAGTCATCAAGTGCGTCTTTGCTATACATTTTCAGCGACCTGATTATTATAGAGCTATGACAATTGAGCACTGCTTTCTTGATCTTTCGAGTACAGAAAACAATAGAATGATCACTCAGTCCATAATTAATTACCCCACTTTCTGATATCCTAGACTTTTCTGACACTAAAACAAGGTCAATAATAGTTTGCGTGGAAGAACAGACACGTGTTGGTTCTTTGATCAGCTGATGTAAACTAAATGAGCGACAAAAGTTCATTAACACCTTATAACCAGAACGGTCAGTTTTTCGAATATCAATATTAAAATCTCCTATTATGATAACTTCTGATTTGACAAAGTCCATACAATTAGAGCAAACTTCTTCCAGAATTTCAAAAAACATTGTCTTGTCAGGTGGCCTGAAACATGCTCCAACTAAAATAGGCTAGCTCTTCGGCAGCAGAATGTTTAACCAGACCGCTTCAATTTGTTCATTATTCAAGTCCATTCTCTGATTAAAACCAAGTCCGATCTCACATAGGAATAGAACTCCTAGGAATAGAACTGGACTCTGTGGCTATGACGGCCCACTTATCGACATAGCGCGCGCGCTGTGTTCGACAGCTAGCCGCGTCTTTCCAGGAGGGCAGCATTACACCTCTGAAGACATTCCAGAGGATGCTAGGCTGTATGGCATCATCTGCGGCTGTGCTTCAGCTGGGCCTGCTGCGCATGCGCCCGCTACAACGCTGGCTGAACACCCAAGTGCCCCACCGGGCTTGGGTTTCAGGCCACAGATGAATCAGAGTGACTCAGAGCTGCGTTTCGGCTCTGCAGCCCTGGTAAGCGGCCGACTGGTACCAGCGGGGAGTGACAATGGGGGCTGTTTCACACCGATTGGTCATCTCGACGGATGCCTCCAACCTAGATTGGGGCGCCGTTTTCGAGGGCAGACCGGCCTTTGGCCTGTGGTCAGACCAAGAGAAACGCTTCCATATAAACTGTCTGGAAATGATAGCGGTCGAGAATGCGCTCAAACGCTTCCTCCCGTTCATACAGGACCACCATGTACTGGTCCGCTCGGACAACATGTCTGTGGTGTCCTACATAAACCGCCAGGGCAGCGTCAGATCCAGAAACCTCTGCCATCTGACAGAACACCGCCTTATATGGTCTCAGGGCCGCCTGCGCTCGCTCAGAGCCGTGCATGTGCAAGGCCACTTGAACGACGGTCCAGACAAACTTTCCAGGAACTACGGTTCCCCCAGGGGAATGGTCCCTGCACCCCCAAACAGTCCAGTTACTGTGGCGCCTCTTCGGCAAAGCGAAAGTCGACCTGTTTGCGTCAAAAGACAACGCTCATTGCCCGCTGTTCTTTTCAAAGAACGAGGATGCGCTGGCCCAAATCTGGCCCAGCCTCCCACTTTATGCTTTCCCTCCGGTCTCTCTGTTACCACAGGTAATCAAGAGAATCAGGGAAACGCGCCACTCGGTGCTCCTTATAGCCCCGCGCTGCGAGAATCAAACCTGGTTCCCGGAGCTGATGCAGCTGTCCCACACAGCCCCTTGGCCGATTCCGGTGAGGAGAGATCTCCTCTCTCAAGCCCGCGGCACAATCTGGCACCCCCATCCAGAGCGCTGGTCTCTGCACGTATGGTTAATCAACGGATACCCGTTGTACTGCCAGAAGGATTGATGAACACGATTACGCAATCCAGAGCTCCCTCTACGAGGCGGCTTTACGCGTCTAAATGGTCGGTGTTCTCCAAATGGTGTGCTGATAGAGATCTAGACCCACGAACGTGTGGGGTCCCGGGGTTGCTTAGCTTCCTTCAAGAGCTGTTGGATAAGGGCAGGCCCTTATCCACGCTTAGTCTATGTGGCGACCGTCGCAGCATTCGCTGAGTCGACGCGCGGCCAGTCAGTACGAAGGAACAAGCTCGTCATTCGCTTCCTTAGAGGAGCTAGACGAATTAATCCCCCGCGACCCCCGTCGGTTCCCATCTGGGATCTTTCACTGGTCCTAGAGGCCCTGAAAGCTTTCCCCTTTGAACCATTAGACTCCGTGGACCTAAAGTACCTCTCGCTCAAAACCGTTTTTCTGACAGCTCTGTCATCACTTAAACGTGTGGGGGATTTACACGCGCTATCTGTTAGCGCAGCGTGTCTTGAGTTCGGGCCAAATGACTCTAAAGTCATCCTCAAGCCAAGACATGGTTATGTCCCTAAAGTGTTGGGCACCCCCTTCAGAGCGCAGGTCATTTCTCTTTCGGCTGATGTGAATCTCCTCTGCCCCGTCAGGGCGCTGAGGGTTTACATTACGCGCTCCGCCTCTTTCAGGCGTTCGGAACAGCTCTTTGTCTCGTTCGGTGGGCGCACCAAGGGTCTCGCCGCCGCGAAACAGAGCCTGTCCAGATGGATAGTGGAAGCTATCACATCTGCTTATAAGTCTAAAGGTCTGCAATGCCCCTTGGGCATCAGGGCGCATTCCACCAGAGGCGTGGCCTCGTCGTGGGCTTGGTCCAGCGGAATTTCCATTCATGACATTTGTGAGGCGGCAGGCTGGGCCTTTCCGTCCACATTTGTTAGGTTTTATAACCTGGAAGTTCCCGCCTTGCAGTCTAGACTTCTGTCAGTGTGAGCAGTGTGTTTGTCCTGCCCAGATCATCATGCGCAGACTTCTCTCACGCTACGTTAGCTCTCCTGGTTGAGCTGCACTATATGGTGAATAGTTATATGGACCGGCGACGCCGCTCTGTATACCCTGTATGTGCTTGTAACATGTGCTGGCCCGCTTTGCCGGCCACCTGTTCCCACTTATCTATGTTCCCCGGGAATCCCTGGGACTCATGAAGTGGAGGCTGGGCGCGCACGCCGTTGACAATGGGTTCCCGTAGCGTAAGCTAGCTTACGCAATATAACAGAACCTCCCGTGAGAGAACGATACTCGGTTACTAACGTAACCTCGGTTCTCTCTAGAAGAGGGAACGAGTATTGCGTAACCTGACCGCGCAGGCGCCACGAGCGTTTTTCGCTTCAGCTGATGAAACTAGTGACGCAGCCTATGAGCCTGGCTTTTATACGCTAAGCCACCCCCCCATTTTGGCGGGCTATGACGCGTAAGGGCGCGAAGTGCCCTCAGTGGTAGGCTGCAGCAGTTGCCGCAGGGCAGCCAATGAGCACGCAATATGGCCTGCTCTAGGTCTGCTGGCTGCTGCACTGCGTTGACAATAAATACAAAATTAAGGATGACTTTACCCGTAGCGTAAGCTAGCTTACGCAATACTTGTTCCCTCTTCTAGAGAGAACCGAGGTTATGTTAGTAACCGAGTATCGTTTTACCATGAGTCTGTTTTAATTTGATTGTATATTTTTGTTATGTTTTACTAATAGCTGTTATTTAATATAAGATTCAAAAGCAATAGAAGTTATAGACTTGCAAACCTTTCATACATAAAACAAAATAATTTACTTTAAATGATTGTGTTTGTCAATGAAGCTTGTTTCTTCACGGAGGCGTAACGTGTAGTAATAGGAGTAACTTGCAGGGCCACGGTTTGTAGTACTGCAGGACGCAGACTCAAGCCAAATATTCTTGGAATACTTAATTATACTTTTAAGTACATAAAAAGTAGACTGAAAGTATACTTATCTTTAGTTTAAAACGGCGCTGACTAATTAGTTTAAAAATTAGTTTAGTAGTAGCTATACTAGCACACTTGAATAAACTTTTTTCTGCTCCGCTCTTTTATTGTATTTCATGTGTTAGAAGATGATTGTCTCTCAGTAATGTTCTATTCTTTGTCTCAGGTTCAGTTTGCATTGACTATAACACACACAGTAAGCGCATGGGTCGTTCCTTGTGGCTACCCTCTGGGCTGTCTGAAATTTCAGACCTTCTACATGTGCACACTTGTCGTCCTGTTTGTCAACTTCTACATGCAGGTGAGAACTTCTATAAATTTAGTCAACTCTTCAAAATTGGGTCAGATGATCTTTACCCCTTACTAAAAAAATGAATAAAAAAATACCAGATGGATTTTTATTTTTTGACCTCTTCTTCAGGAAATATAAACTTGAGGACAATTCCACCAAATAGAAAACCAGTGGGTGATTCTGGCACACAAGGTCCACTATCATTCAGAGTTCCAACTCTAATCCAACACACCTTTAAAATCTAACCAAATTCTTCACAATTACTTGAAAGTTACAGACAGGTGTGAATAGGGCTAGAGCTAAACTCTGCAGGAAAGTGGCCCTCGAGGGTCACACGCTCAGAAAAAAAAAATTTACAAAAAAATTTCACTGGGGCAGTGCCCTTGAGCTTGAGCAACTGACCACACCTCAGGCTTGATTAAAGTGAACTAATTATACATCTTTTGAAAGTTCTAAGGGTGTAGTGTCAATCTATGGTGTCTCTTTTATGATATAGATTCTCCAGCAGCATTAATATTGTAATTTGTGTCGGGAGTACAAATGACAATATGCAAAATTAAAACAGGTTTTCATACATTTGTTATGAAATAGCGATCATGAGATGAATCCAAACCGTTGCACTTGGGTAAAATGTCCATGACAAGCATCCATTGAAAAACATCCAACAGCATTTTCATCCACAAAAGTGTTAAATCTGTGAAATATTGATATATTGACAATTGTTTATGTCAGATTTTGCCTGAACGATCTGCTCTCCATCATGGTTCTTCTTTTATGCAATAAAAGTTTTTGTTGTAAAACTGTATATGATCGTATACATTAGACTCTCACAAACAAATGAGCCCGGCTCCAAAGTTTATTTTTCAAAACAGGGTGGTAGTTTTACTTACAATACCTAAGCAGTGCCATCGGATTTTGTGACGTCTTGAGAGGCATATTCTCCAGCCATTGTCATTGTAATAAATCTTGATGGACAAAACTGTTCCAACAACGTGTGTGTTGTTTATCTTCCGCATGTGCACATAAGAGGCGTTATTGTGATTATGTACAGCTGTCTGGACTATTCAGTAGCCAGATCTCGTCTGACAGGTGCACCTGTCATGTCACTGTTCCACATCCCAGACCGCGCTGTTTTTCCCTTCATTTACTTGAAAAACAAATCCTTTTCACCCAAAAATGTGTCATTACCTTCACGAGGACGTGGTAGAGAAGAAACGAGGAGGAGAATGACTCGGAGAGTGAAGTCAGTGGTAGAATCATATCGATGATCGTTCTGTATGGGCGGATGCCATTAGCTAAAGGTCTATGCAAGTAGTGAGACAGTCGAATGTGTTTGGAGATTAAATCACGTCTTTTGCCTGAATTATTGGCCATCGTTGTGATAATAGTTCTACACCCTCCAAACAATTTCTTTTGGAATCTGATTGCTGTCTGAATTGACCATTAATAAAGCGATTGTTTATGTATAGCCTAGCGATGTAGCATGTGTTTATATGTATGGACATGACTGATTGTTCAGTCCCATTTTATATTAAGTGGCTTTAAGTACTAGATCGAAAAATAAGTACAATGTACTTATTGTGTTCATGTTGTATTGTAAAACACATTTGCTATTGAGGTGTGATATGGGTAAGGTTAGGGGCTGGTGTGGTGGTATGGGTAGGTTTAAGGGTTGGTTAAGGTGTAAGGGAAGGGTCAACAGTGTAATTATAAATGCAATTACATACATTAATTACAGCTGTAATTACATGCAGGTATTTTTAAAATCTAAGTACAATGTGAAAACATGCATGTACACAATAAGTCCAAGTATCAAATTATTAATTTCAATGTTAGTACATAGTTAAAGCCAGTTAATATAAACTGGGTCCATATATATTTAAATTAATATAATTGTTTGCAACTACGAGGTTAACGTGTTTTTTGGAGTAAGATCAATTTCTCTTTCATAAGAGTACTTCCTCTTCTTGGCCGGATTACGTTTCTCATGTCATAACTCTAGGGGCAAGGCTTCTAAACCGTGAATTTTCAGGGGCGTGATATTCAAATAAATGCCGCCACATTTATCAACGTCCGATCATTTGTACATTGGCAGCATTCGATTGGCAGCATACATTTGTTTCATAAATCACACGTCGTTAGATGATTTCTGCACTCGGATCTGCACTTGTTTCTACGTTAGATCGATAAATGAGGCCCATTGAATCTTAACGTTGTCTGTCATGGGGCCATGGCCCTATAGTGCCTGTTAAGTTTGAGACTATGCCATGTGCTAGTCAAAAGTTGTTAAATTGGTTTGATCATTCATTTTAATTCGCTCTGCATTAAATGCCTCCATCTTCTATTGATTTGGGTCATGCTTAGTGGTATGTGTGCTCTCATGCTTCCAGTCTTATCAATTGTTAAGTAATAAATGTCTGTTCTCTGCAGACATACAAAAAGAGAAGGCTGGAGGGTGGCAGAATGGCTAAGGTTGGAGAATTTAAAAACAATAATTTGAATGGCCTTTCATCCTCTCTCAACGGAGTCTACTCCAAACCGAAGCTGCAGTGATGCCGTGACATGACCAATAGAATGGATCATCTCAGTCCAGTTATGCTGAATATTAGCTTAATAGCAGCTAATCAGCTGATAATCAAACTGTGATTTTTAAAATTAGAATAGAACTTAACCATTTTGTATCTTTGTTTTACAAATGTTCCTCTCAAGTCTCATAACTGAGCGATGTAAATGCTGTACAATAATTGAGGGAAAAATATTTGTCTAATTCAAAATAAATGCCTTCGTTATGGAGTACAGTATCTACTTTATCACACATTTTTGCTAATTTATCTATAACTGCAAGGAAATGGTCTGCAATTTTCTCTAAATCTCTACACTATAAATGTATTGTTCAACAAATATGCCATAGGCTACAATCTTTTATCTGATATGCTGATATGACAGTTTAGTGTAATTGAATATATTGAAATTAAGGATCTTATATATCATACAGTAGCACTAAGACACCTTTCCAAATCTTCATTATCAGCCAGACATGGATTGTTGTGTACAGATATCAAGTTTCATGATGAATGTTATATACAAATTTTTTGGACTTTGTGTTAAAGACCCCATGAAATTGTTTGACAAATGCAGTTTTGTATTTCCTATTGCAACATGATGTTGAGGATATCAAAGGGTATGTCCTCTTGTTTAAACTGTGAACATCCTCTATATTAATGCCACAGCCATGAACCATGTTCTGCTACATCTTGCTGATCTTGGTAGGTGCTACAAGCAACAGAAACTCAAAAAGATTGTACATTTTAAAGGGATAGTTCACCCAAAAATGAAAATTCTGTCAGTATTTACTCACCCTCATGTTATTCCAACCCCGTAAGACCTTCGTTCATCTTCGGAACACGAATTAAGATATTTTTGATTAAATCTGAGAGCTGATTCACTCCTCCATAGGCTTCTAAGGGATTGACACTTGCCAGCCCTGAAAAGTTATTAAAGATATCGTTAAAATAGTCCAAGTGACTACATCTTAAGTTTATCAAGCGACGAGAATACTTTTTGTGCGCAAAAACAAACAAAAATAACGACTTTATTTCAACTATTCATTTCCTTCTCTGTGGGCCTCTAGTCAGTTAACGTAGTGTGATTGCGTAGTGCTATGTCACACGTAGGCTCACTATTGGGCGACGCTGGTCATGTGGATGATGCGTGTGACGTACAACACAGAAGCACTGCGCTAAATCACTAGTGAACTGACTCGGGGCCCACAGAGAAGGAAATGAATAGTTGAAATAAAGTCGTTATTTTTGTGCACAAAAAGTATTCTCGTAGTTTGATAAACTTAAGATTGAGCCACTGTAGTCACTTGGACTATTTTAACGATACCTTTAATAACTATTCGGGGCTGCCAAGTGTCAATCCCTTAGAAGCCTATGGAGGAGTGATCCAGCTCTCAGATTTAATCAAAAATATCTTAATTCGTGTTCCGAAGATGAACGAAGGTCTTACGGGGTTGGAACAACATGAGGGTGAGTAATTACTGACAGAATTTTTGGGTGAACTATCCCTTTAACTGTGTATATCTGCTAAATGTTAATTGTCAAATTTCAAAGTGGATTAGCATGTAAAGTAGATGACCCAAAGACACAAACTTTTTGTCTTTGGTGCAAACCTGTATCCCCAACCCCCAATCTATTATTTTTGAAATAGAGCCCATATGAAAACTTAATGATTGTCTTCATACTAACACACTAAATAAAACACTTGAACTATCAAATGTTGTGTGATGTTTAATATTATATATTACACTTACAGTGACAATTCAATTGTTTTAATTAGGAGTAGACAATTCAGACAGACAAAAAAGGCATATGAAAGAAAAAACATTAGTGTAAAGCCCTACGAGGGATCTGCAGTGGTGGTCTCTGATAGGGCAACCATGGATGATTGTCCTCGAGGAGAGGTTGGCTGGAGAAGATGAAAATTCAAATGACTTATGGTGTCCGAGTAGTAGTTAATTGCATGCCAATTTATTAATTGTACATGCTAACATTATAAATATAAGTTTCTATTCTTGCCCTGTAAAAAGTCTATACATATTGCTGGCAAACAAAAGCTATAATGAACAAACCACTTACCACAGTAATTTTGGCCTCTCTTCTCGCTGATTGACTAAATGATGCTTCAGCACCCTCATGAGGGATTAGGAGAGAATCCAACCTGCCACGGGGGATCAGAAGGTCTTTTAAGATCTTGTATTGGAGGGGGAGGTTACAGACAAAAACAGCATGCTTGTCGTGTCTAATAAACCACACATAATAAAGCAGGTGTATTTTCTACCTCTTCTGCTGTTCATCACAGAATGCCCGAACAGTGTCAGACTCTGACTGCCAGAAATTCTAAGACATGAAAAAGAGCATATGACAGAACAGCACTTCAACAACAGACTTCTGCTATTAAATATGCTTTGTTCAGGAGACTATAAACTGAGCAAAAAAGAAACATCCCTTTTTCAGGATACTGTATTTTTTAATTTAGTTAAATCCAAATAAGCTTTACAGATCTTTATTGGAAAAGGTTTGAACAATGTTTTTCATGCTTGTTCAATGAAACAAACATTTACTGCATATGCACCTGTGGAACAGTCCTCAAGACACTAACCGTGTACAGGCAGTAGACAATTAGAAGTTGAAGAAAGATGGCCCGGGTCCCTGTTCACCTGTGTAAAAAATGCCATAGTCCTGCTGCAGGAAGGCATGAGGATGGCAGATGTGGCCAGAGTAATAAACTGCAATGTCCGTAATGTAAGACGCCTAAGTCAGTGTTAAAGGGAGACTGGAAGGACAGCTGATCATCCTTGCAGTGCCAAACCAGATGTAACCTTATAACCCCCCAGACAAGTCGAGGAGTGGTAACTCATTATTCCATTTCAGTTTGTCAGGTGTCTGTGAAACTTTAGTTTGTGTCTCGGTTGTTGAATCTTTATGTTCATACAAATATTTACAGGTCAAGAAATTTGCTGGGGGAAAAAAAGAAGTTGAAACTGGGAGGATGTTTCTTTTTTTGCTGAATTTATAAACATTTCAGTTTGCCTTTGGAAACAATCTACTTAATATGAAAATGTGTGCATTGTATTGAGAAACTGAGACAGACCACGGTCTCCTTCTCGATGGATTTGAGAGACAGACAGTCCTTCTCCAAACATTCCAACTGCTGCACCACCGAGTTTTGGAACTGCTCCAGATGCACCAACCTACAAGCAGAGCAGCATGGTTCATTTTCTGTACCTCAGCTATAATAACCATTTAGATTAAAAGTGAGCAGTGTTATTTTAGTCAGCTTTACTGGTGATGATATTTTTAGACTATTTTAGATTATTTATACATTTACATGATTTATGGACAGAAAAGGATAAAGAACCTACTGAATTCTAATGCTGTGTTTTTTGCTCTGTACCTTTGATTGTGTACAGTTCCCAAGAGAGAGGTCACATTTCTCTGACAGTCTGTTAAAGATTGCAGTGATCTGGCTTCAATCTTCTTATACCTGCTCTGTATCACAAAGAAAATAATTTCCTGCCGACTAAAGTCAGGGGGTATTTCACCCCAAATGTCTCATGCTGTACCTCTACGGCTTATTTCATTAAACATAAAATACATTGACAAGCTCCAAATATGACAAAAAAAAAAACCCCAAAACATAAATGTTGAAATTAAGCCATAAAATGACCTTTATGAACAGGCCAAAGGTCACAGTGCATTGAAAATACTATCACAGATCATGATGTGATTAATCAAGTCATAACCAAAGTTGATTATGAAGTGAACTGAAGCTATCGGCTTCAGAAGACTTGGAATATCGCACATAGGTCACTGATTTTGTCAAATAAGACATATTCCTGGATCAACATATTTTAGGGGGGTATGGGACTAATGCTAACAAAGTAGTTGGAAGTAGAAAGACTAGAGTTTTTGTACTTACAGAAAAGTGTGCTCTCAACTGAGTCTTAAAGCCATTAAATGCAGCTCTGACACCAGCACCCAACTCTTCCTCTGACTCCTCATCTTCCATCAACACTTCAGTTATTCGCTCTAACACAGACAGACAGACAGAGACACACACAATAGTGTACATTTGGCATTCAGGTCACTCTCTTTGTTTGGCAGTGAGCAGCAGCACACAATGGCTGTTTTTCATCCTTTCAAACAGAAAAACCATAGCAAACACTAGAGTGTAAATGAGCCACAAAAAAAAAAAAAAAAAAACTAGCCACAGTATCAAAATATGAACAGATTAAGTTAGGCATCACTAGTGATTGGAATAAACCCTGAACGCTTTAGGATGCATTATTTTGATATAGTTAGTAGAATGGCTAACTTTGCAACAACATGTCAACTTTCAATACAGTATTAGCAAAGTTGCTTATAGTCTGTACAATGTCTGTTAGGACAGACATCAGAATAAAGTGTTAGCAGATTTTAAGCAAACAGTCTTCTAATGCTCTAATGACTGGTAATTGACATGCAGTAAAAAAGTGAACTATCGAAATAAATTGTTACCAACTTTTACAGTATGTGCATCCATCCTGCACTGTACGTGCAGCATTCCTGTAGCTCTTGGGCTAACAATGTCAATGTCATGGGTTTGATCCCCAGGAGAATGCATGACCTGATCAAATGTATACCATGAATGCAGTTTAAGTTGATTTGGATAAATGTCTGCCAAATGCATAACTAAATGTGTGACATGAATGATATCATGTGCAGCTTTCTGAGGTACTACTCTTCACCACCACCATACTTTTCATAAAATGTAAAAGTCTAGTTTTTAATAAAAAAACTAAAGAATTTGACTAGACTCAATACTCTCATACGTGTTGAAAAGCTCAAGGGTCAAGATATTCATAATATGGGCTCAGCATAAATGTAACTGTTCCTCTGTAAGATGTTCAAGACTGAACTCATTTACCTGCAGCATCCTCTAGTGGGCTAGACAGGAAAAGTCTTCTAGGTTGGAATGTTGGTTGTCTGGGCAGCTGCTTGTCCCCTTTCACATACAGCTCTGTGTGGCACATGTTTCCTCTATTACCACTGTTAAATTGTTACCTATTTCTGAAGTCTTTTTAGGGATTTTATTTTTGGACAACTTATGTCAAAAAGTGGGTCTGAGTGTGGGGGGTTAGGTACTCACCTGATGATTCAAGTGCTTCAGTTCTTAGTGGAAGTGGTGTTTCTTTATCCAAACAGTGCTCCTAAGACAGTATTTATTTAGTTAGTTAAAGATAAATATACATTAAAAGCTCAACATACTGAAATCAAGTTGTACCTCTTCAATAAGATTATCCAGTTCCTCTGCTTGTAAACTGGTTTCAGAAACAGTCTTGTTTTGAAAACCTTGAAAAGAAACCACAATGTCAGGACATTTAGATCAGAATATGCCATCTTCTGATGCAATCATACTGACCTGAATCAGCAGTGGTCTCTTTAAGGAATGACAATTCTTTGTTCAGTGATCTCCCTAGTTTGACTTGAGACTGCCAGTCTTCACTTGCCACTTGAAGTCTTTGTTTGGGTGTTGAATTCTAGAAAGAAAGAAAAAAAAAATCATTAAAAAGACATTTTTAAGCCCTGTATAATTGTGGGTATTTTGTTTATACCGCAAATCTTCTGAAAAATTACATTCTACCTTGGAGAATTCCTCCTCATTACTGCTGGGTGAGGAAAGAGGAAGAACTATGCAAGAGTTAAAAAAAAAAAGTTAGGTTGCAGCATATCTGAAGGATTTATAAAGTGATGTAGGGGAGAGCGGGGTACAACCTAACGCGGGGCTAGTTGTAACACCCTTGTTTTAAATACTTCCACACATGCTAGCATGATGAAACTTAGTGCATTTACTCATTGCCATATCAACACTATATTGAGAAAAAAAATTGGAGAGAGAAAATTATATAGAGAGAAATATTTGGAAGATATCACTGAACATTTATTTAACCATAGCAAAAGTAAATTTCTTATGTTCATTTTTCATTTCTATTTTTGGTGTTTATTTTAATTTAGACAAATCTGATATTATTTTAATCTCCAATATGTTATTTAACAGTTGATATGGTTCTTTAATGCTTTGCTAACTAGCAGAAGACACTAGCAGGGTTTAAATCCCAGTTGCGCAGGTGGGGCATGTTGTAACACTGCATTACAATGTGTCCCTAGAACTATGCTATTCTATTCAATACTTTTATGAATTCTATTGAGAAAACATGAGAAAAGGGTGAATAAAGAGAGCCAATGTTCAGAAATTATTAATATGTTTTGAAATTTTTTTTGTATTATTTTTAATTATTAAAAATGCCATTATTGTATATGAAAAAGTTAATAATTGTATTTTATTGAGACAATTATTTTAGTTTGCCTTGTATATTTTTTTGATTCAATCCGATTTTAAGCTGTTATATGGTCATGTTACAATGTGCCCCTCACATGCCCCACCTTGTCACATTTCACTTCCATTCTTTCGGGGTATATCAAGATAAAAGTATACATTGTGTTAATAAAACAAAACCACAATTGTACTAGAACTGTGAAATTAATGTGGGGGGAAAATAAATACTCTGAACCCTAAGTAGATTTACACAAACTGAGAAAGTCAAAAAGCTTTAGGTTGTGCCCCACTCTCCCCTAGTCCTGCGGGATGAGGAATGATACCTCTGAGTTTCCCCTTAGGTCTGGGCTTTCTCCTGCTGTAGTCAGCATGTGGATTGTCCTTGCGGAGAAACCCTTCATCTGAATGCATCATCCTTATTTTCTTCTGCAATCAACCATTTTACATTTAATTTATACATTTATAGATTTTGTAAACAGAGGGGCATAAATGTGTCACAGAGCCAACACTATTCAGTTTACAATGCCAGGTTTATTAGAAAGCTAGATTAGGCAAACTAGGACATTCTTAAATGCACCAAATGTCTAACATGTATAAAATTACCAATTTACTCAAATAATGGGGCCTTTACACATTCTGGCTAACCTTCACAGGGGTTCTACCCTGAATGTCAGGGAGGGAATTTTTAGACCTGATGAAGAAAGAAGCATGTTTTAGTGAGACTATGGCAAATGTTCAACAGTGCATTTTGACAAACAGAGTAACACTGCTGCATTTCATCTGCTGATTTCAATATTAGACAAGCATCATCAGACCATACAGAGATGTCACTTACCCATTAGAAGATGGTGTCTGACAGAACAATATAGTCTTGGCACGTTCAACCTAAACAGAAAAGCCAAAATCTCAACTATTCTTAAAAATTAAAATTTAGAAAATGAATCCATTGGGGTAGAAAATAATATTTTAATTTTCAACAGTCATTTGAGTGACAATTTATAGACATTAAGGCACTGGCCAGATCAAGATAAACAAAATGAACAAACTGACCCAGAAGCCCAAGATTTGGTCAAGAAATTAATATTAAGAGTCAAAAACTGGACAGTGGGATCTGATATGTGTGACTGCACTCCACTGACCTGGTACCTCTGTAAAGCAGCCATGAACGTTATAGTCTTTGGCTTCTTGTCATGTGACTTCCCTGACCGTTCTGTGTCAAAAGTGTCACTCAGACATTGAGACACCTCAAGGATCACCTGGGGCAGCCATATACACACCTACTCATATGCCAGAAAACTACATCCATTCTTCATCATGTGGCCCTTAGACATTATTCCGGTCATTTTTATTGTCAGTTAGCATCCAAAATGTACTTGAAGCTGTTCAGTGCAAAATTACAGTTTCTAGTTCAGCTAATCAGAAGAGCACATTGTGACAACAACTGCTTTTCTTTTTTTTTTTGTATTTTCTACCAAATGTTGGGTAACATTACCAAATGATCAAATTAATGTTTCATGAAACAAAGCATAAAAAATTTGGAGAACAGACCCAGAAGTCCATCAGCACAACCTAGTAAAGTACCAGAACACAGGCACACTACAGCCGTATAGCCAACAAACGTATCAGTATTTGTGGATTATTTTTTCACTTTTCTATTGTATACTAGAAAATAAGCATTTTATAAGTTTTAAAGGCTTTTGTTGGCAAAAACCTTTAATATGCAAAGAGTCAGTATTTACTGTGTTGACCCTTCTTCATAACCTCTGCAATTTGCCTTGGCATGCTGGTTAACAGTTTCTGTGCCAAATCCTGACTGATGGCGATCAGGGGCCGTATTCACAAAACATTTTATCTTACCAATAAGAGTTCTCCTAAATGGCAGTAAAAGTTCCTATTTAAGAGTTCTCTTAAAACCTATTCACAAAGCTCCCGAGACCAACTTTTACTTTTTACTAAGGAATAGAGAGAAGTCTTAAGCTAAGAGTAAGAGCGGGGTTGACCTCATTGCTATGGATGTCAACACTAACTATGCACACATTGATTGGCTGAAGGGGGAGAGATCTCAGTCAGTGATTTTATCATAGAAATATTGTCAAATTCAAATAAAAGGTTTCAAAATGAATATGTCGCCATTTTCAAATAAAGGTTTGAAAATGTAGGCTGTCACTAATTAAACCAGTATATTTAAACCAAATGTTGCCTTTGGCTTGCTCAGTTGGGGATATTCAAATTAATTAACCAATCATACCATTGATCAGCTCTACCAAACTTGGATGTCTTTTTTCCAGTAATAAACAAACATTGTTAAGTTGTTTTGATTGATACTGTGAAGCAGCTTTGATACAATCTGTATTGTGAAAAGCGCTATATAAATATATTTGACTTGACTATATGTTCAGCTAATTGTCAGTCACTTACATGTCTGCATCTCAAGAGATTGCAGAATTCAAGAGACAAATTATGTTTTATAAACAAAGTTCGGGAGGAGCACGTTCAAACAGTCTATCTAATCAGCTCGAGAGGATAGATAGATAATATATATATATATATATATATATATATATATATATATATATAGCCGACTCACCTAATTACCTCAACAGTTTTCTGCATCCCTCAGCCACCCTGTTCCTCACTCTCAGCTGAGGATACGGGGGAGAACTCTGGGTTTGGGCTAATTTCCAAGCTCGGAGCCCTCGATTCTTAGGAGTTACTTTTAGCCTTAAGATGTTTAGTGAATACGGCCCGTTCTTCTGTTTGTTCACTCGCCTTTTAAGGATTGACCACAGGTTCTCTATGGAATTAAGATCCAGGAAGTTGCCTGGTCACAGATAAAAAATAAAATGTATGTAATGATCTACAAGCCACTTTATTATCACTCTTGCCTCGTGACATGGTGCTCCATCATGCTGGAAAATGCAAAGATCATAACTAAAAATTCATCCCTTGGATAAAAAGCAATTCCACACACGGATGGTTTTAAGATCCTTCACTGTCGGCATGCACAGGACTCATGGTGGTGTTCACCTTTTCTTGTAATAGATTTTCCAGATGTCCCAAACAGTCATAAGGGGGCTGCATCAGAGAAAATAACTTTGCACAGTCTTCTGCGGTCCAATCATTGTACTTCCTGCAGAATTTCAGTCTGTCCTTAATGTTTTTCTAGGAGAGAAGTAACTTCTTTGCTATACATTTTGACACCAGGCCAATGTCCAAAAGTCTTTGCCTCACCATGCGTGCAGATGAACCAACACCCACCTACTGCCAATATTAAGCAAGCTTTACACTGGTGGTCACACAATTCCATAGTGGACTCCTCAGGAGGAGAAAGTCTTGGCGCTTACTGGACACTCTGGGACGTCCTGAAACATTCTTCACTGCAATTGAACCTCTCTCCTTGAAGTTCTTGATTCGATAAATGGTTATTTTAGGTGCAATATTCTTTGTAGCAAATTCCTTGCATGTGAGGCCATTTTCATGCAAAATTGATGATCCTGCACACATTTCTTTAGAGGTAGCCATTGCTAACACAATAACACACATTTTATAGCAATTGGTCTGCTCTTATAATCCAATTGGAATGATAGTGATTTCACCTGACTAGTACTTGTTCACACTTTTCCCATGTGCTGATGATATGATTAGAGAAAAGAAAAGAAAAAAAATTGCCTTTTGTGATAAAGTAAAAAAATTTGGCCAATGAAACTTTTTACAATAATTTATAATTTATCTGATCACTCTGCACAATAATCTAGAAACAACGTGAATCAACACCACAACAACTGAATCAGAAAACTTTGCAAAACAAAATGTGTCACTACCAATACTTTTGGACATGGCTGTACATTTTTGTACTCTTATTATGATGACATTCCATAGCCGTAATGGAGTGTTTAAACCTGCTCCTGGAGGGCCACTATCCTGCACCAGTTAATCTAGGTCTTCAGACATATATGGGTGCTTCTCAAACAGAAGGCAATGCCCTATAAGGCTGCATGTCTAGCCTGCCATGTCATCAAGCACTGTCAAAGGCTGTCTAAATTTTAATCTTTGGAAAGCATCTTTCATTTCACATCCTTCATTCAGCTGATTTTGAAGGATGCATCAAGTGCATCCTTTGCGTCCTTCAATCACCCACAATCCTTTGTACATTCCAGTTCACAAAAAAGAAAATGAGTCTGCACTGAGCTTGTTATGAGTTCATTATGAAAATGTAAGAAAACGTTCTGTATTTTTAAATTTAATTTAAAAAATTGTTTAGGATGTTTATTTAGCGATTTTGAATTATGAGGACATCGGCATGTCCTCATAATGTAAATGGCGTGGGCTGAAACCTGAATACACACCACAATACAAGACTTTGGGTCCTCAATGTAGGTCAAACCAGAATATATATATATATATATATATATATATATATATATATATATATATATATATATATATATATATATATATACTCACTATATACTCACACTCACATAAAGGATTATTAGGAAAACCTGTTCAATTTCTCATTAATGCAATTATCTAATCAACCAATCACATGGCAGTTGCTTCAATGCATTTAGGGGTGTGGTCCTGGTCAAGACAATCTCCTGAACTCCAAACTGAATGTCAGAATGGGAAAGAAAGGTGATTTAAGCAATTTTGAGCGTAGCATGGTTGTTGGTGCCAGACGGGCCGGTCTGAGTATTTCACAATCTGCTCAGTTACTGGGATTTTCACGCACAACCATTTCTAGGGTTTACAAAGAATGGTGTGAAAAGGGAAAAAGATCCAGTATGCGGCCGTCCTGTGGGCGAAAATGCCTTGTTGATGCTAGAGGTCAGAGGAGAATGGGCCGAGTGATTCAAGCTGATAGAAGAGCAACTTTGACTGAAATAACCAATCGTTACAACCGAGGTATGCAGCAAAACATTTGTGAAGCCACAACACGCACAACCTTGAGGCGGATGGGCTACAACAGCAGAAGACCCCACCGGGTACCACTCATCTCCACTACAAATAGGAAAAAGAGGCTACAATTTGCAAGAGCTCACCAAAATTTGACCGTTGAAGACTGGAAAAATGTTGCCTGGTCTGATGAGTCTCGATTTCTGTTGAGACATTCAGATGGTAGAGTCAGAATTTGCCGTAAGCAGAATGAGAACATGGATCCATCATGCCTTGTTACCACTTGTTCCCATGGTGGTGGTGCTGTAATGGTGTGGGGGATGTTTTCTTGGCACACTTTAGGCCCCTTAGTGCCAATTGGGCATCGTTTAAATGCCACGGCCTACCTGAGAATTGTTTCTGACCATGTCCATCCCTTTATGGCCACCATGTACCCATCCTCTGATGGCTACTTCCAGCAGGATAATGCACCATGTCACAAAGCTCGAATCATTTCAAATTGGTTTCTTGAACATGACAATGAGTTCACTGTACTAAAATGGCCCCCACAGTCACCAGATCTCAACCCAATAGAGCATCTTTGGGATGTGGTGGAACGGGAGCTTCGTGCCCTGGATGTGCATCCCACAAATCTCCATCAACTGCAAGATGCTATCCTATCAATATGGGCCAACATTTCTAAAGAATGCTTTCAGCACCTTGTTGAATCAATGCCACGTAGAATTAAGGCAGTTCTGAAGGCGAAAGGGGGTCAAACACAGTATTAGTATGGTGTTCCTAATAATCCTTTAGGTGAGTACACACACACACCTCTGTATCTGAATGATCCTTAAAGTGAAAGATGTCTTGGCCTGGGGTTCCTTTGACTCTTCACTCACCAAAGAAAGAAAAGTATAAAACCACTGTTCTCTCTATCAGAGGGTGCATTTATCCAGGAATAAACAGGCTTACTTTGATATTGAATATCTGCTTGGTCCACTCAAAAGAAGGGAAAGCTAAAAAAAAAAATTATATAAATAAAAAAATAAAACATAAAAAAATAAAGTCAGTTGGTCAAACTGGGTGCCCATTCAACCATTCACATATGTGACAACCTTAATTTTATCAGTCTGAATTATATAGTTACCTGATGGATGCCTTTAGTTTCTCCAGCAGGTGGACTAGGGAAGAAAAATATCTTCATGAGACAAACTTACTCTGAAATCAAATACTAATTTGTCTAATGAAAATCAATTGCAGAAATCAAGATCCCTTCTGCTCTCTCAATGCAAACACAGGGCTTTACATAAATAGTTAGAACAACATGCCTGGAAATTTTTTGCAGCTTCACGGTTTGTTCATGCTGGGGTCCTGTACACTGCATATCTGTTGAGAGTGTAATATGCGTTGTGCCTTCTGTCGTGGTCACAGCATCCCCTGATTGCAGAATGTCCTAAAAATAAACATACATTTATAACAACTGCCTGGTATATGTGTGAAGTATATTTACACATTTGACTATGACTCTTTGAAAACAGTACTGTATAATATGCAAACACCTTTGAGGCTGAGGCAGGCTGTGGCTTCTCTGCAAACACTCTTGTCAGGGCTGTTTGGATGTTGTGCTCTGAACTAAAGATGATTTTGACCATTTTGCCAGTGATCTCTCCATGAGAGATTGGGGTGCTCATGTGAACAGCCAATATCTTCTGATCATCACACTCTAAAGCAGTAAGAGAGAAAAGGTAATTTTAAGACATAGGATTAATGATCTGAGCACCAAATATTTGTGAGATTTAAAAGCAATTCCAACCACATTAGTCTGCTTCAGGTGCGTTTAGTTTTAATAAAGAAAGCCACGATCATTTTATGAATATAAGAAACGCTTGTGGTTGTTATTAAACACACCTTGAAGTTCATACATGCTGACAACATCTTTAGGCAAGTGAATTAGCTCCCACAGTGTGTTCTACAAATGAAAGCTCAGTTTAGTTGCACTCCTGATTTATTAAAAACCTTTCTGCACTAGCATATTTTGGACACACCTGTGGGTCATTTACAAAGAAACTAATAGTGGATGTTCCAATGTTGAAATCTACCCAAAACTCTTTCAGAAACTCATCTTCAGGCTTGAAGAGCTAAAAAATAATAAAAGAAGCTCATTCAAATACTGGGAGAAAATTTCAGATATATGTAAATTCTGAAAGTAAAAAGGGAAACAATTCATGCTTACCTCAGCTGAATCAAGAAATGCCTGAATACAAGGGAATGAGAAGACTCTAAGACAGAGCAACAGAATCATGAAAACATGTCAAAACTGTATGGATACAGGTGACTGGATAAAGTCAACATAATAATAATAAATAAAAAATAAATTCACAAACTTTCAAATATACCTTCTTGAGTTCCCAAAATAACTATTGAGTTCATTCAGAAATCTCCTACAGTCCTTTAAATAAAAGACAAAAGAACTTCGATACCTGCAACGGTGCTTAGTGATTCTAGTACTTTGAGCAGTAAAAAAAAAAAAAGTGCCTAAACATACAGTTTCAAAATCTTTGTCACGAATTGAAGTAAAATCTGAAGCAAAGCTTCTGAAACTGAACCATTTGCCAGCAAAGTCTTCTCTTAGTTTCCTTGGTGTCATCCTGCAGAGTGCTTCAGAGATGGCCACCTGCATTTCATAATCTGGTGACAACATTAGATAATGCAATGTGAAAATTGATGTACAAGTGCTCAAATTCCATAATGTTTTTTTTTTATTATTATTTTAACAAATTGATGACTTACCACCAATGTCTGTCAGTGTTTTTGCCAAGTCTTCTCTGTAAGCGATGACAAGGCAAGTGTTAGCAAAGAAATTAGCTCATTTTTTGTGTTGTTGTAGTGTAGAGAAATTTGTTGTCCACTAGAGCGCAGCCTTTCAACATGCACATGAGTTACATTAGCGCTCCAACGTCATTATTTTATTTTAAAATTATGCTATGTAGAGCTTAGAATAATAACTAGATCTATTATAGAGAACCTGTCGCGAGTGCTCTCAATTTGCTTTTATTTGAAAGGAGCGTGGCTCGTTTGAAGTTTAGGTGGGTGTGTAACAACAACTAATGGCAATGCTGGTTGACGACTTACAAGAGCCCAGTATGGTCATCTGACTGGCAGAGTTTCTTCCTTATGTCTTTGGGACTGCTGTCCAACATAGAGTTGATGGTTCTGATGGCCTGAGTAAAAATAATGTCAAATTATTTTACAGCATTTAAATGTTTCAGCCAGTCATCATTTGCAATAGCTTCATGATAATTACCTCTAGACGCAGACAGAAAGGCACTTCATAATCCAAAACTACAGCTCCAAACCGCAGAAGAAATATATCCAGGATCTTATTGCTGCCTTCCAACAACACCGAATTAATTTAATAGAATTATTATTACAATTAGCACAACTGTACAACAACAAAAAATAATAGGCTATTAAATATTTGAATGGGTCACCTGCAATGGGGATCTGACACAGACTCTGTTAAAAAAAAGTCTTTAAAATTAGTGTCTAGCCTGAATGATTTAAAGTATATTAAATAAATATATTATATAAAAATAGAATAACGCGGAGTTAGAGACAGAAAATGCATTACCATTGC
The DNA here is from genome assembly GCA_026230005.1 of Gila orcuttii. Taxonomy (NCBI): domain Eukaryota; kingdom Metazoa; phylum Chordata; class Actinopteri; order Cypriniformes; family Leuciscidae; genus Gila; species Gila orcuttii. Next base: position 25,579,431 of record JAPDVR010000023.1, read on the forward strand.
AACCTCGTAGAAAACTTCTATGAGTTTCATGGCGTCCCTGTGTGGTTTATGCTGTTCTTTAATATACTCTGACGCCATCTCAAACCAATTCAACATGTAAAAAAGGGAGCAGATGATACATTATCATGGGATACTGACCAGTAATTTAGAGGTCTAATGTTAATCTGAATTAAATAAATGCTTATCTTCACAACCAAGCCGTGATGAACAAGTTTCTGGATGCTGTCCTTATCCTTACTGAACAGATGTTCAATTGCTTGTAATATTAAAGAAACATTCTTATGTTCGTTTTTATGCAGCTCCTAAAGAAGAGTAATAATAATTTACATCGGTAAGAAATGTCCACTTTTGCAGTGGAGAATTTTACAAAATAGCAAAACAGATTTGAAAACTAAGAAAAAGCTAATTCAAAACCTGCCTTGATAACAACTTCGTCCAGTCGATCGGTCAAGGATACGGAAGATTTTTCTTCAATAAGTATCATAATAGCCATGCTAACGTTATTTTGGACAAAGGCATCATGGAATCTACTCGTAAACTGTACAATTAAGAGAAGCACTGGATGAATGTATGGAATAGCAACTATAAAAACAACAATAACAAACTCAATAGGGTTAATTGGTTGTGCTTCAAATAAATTAAAATTAGAGGAGTGCATATAGCGACTAATAATAGGCTTACATAATCAATCGTGATTTTATTAGTAGCCTATGTGCAGCTCTAAAGAGGATATAGCCTATCTTTAAAAAAATAGACTCACACTCATGATGCACAGGCAGGCGAGCTCCTCGGATCGTAGACTGTCTAATTAAACACACGTGGCTTTTAATTAGGCTCTATGGATGATTTATAAACTCAGCAGGCGTGAACTCTCAGTTACCAACTATTTATTTATGACAGTAGGCTATTAATATTTACTGAAACACTCTACAGACAATGTTTGTGCAATAAAACATTGCATTAAAACATTGGAGCGTGGGGGCTGGGGGCAGTCTTTTCGACAAGTCTAAAGGTTCGCCTTATGAATATTAAGTAGCACGTTGCTTGATCTGTGAAAACGTAACTATAGGCCTACGTGTAGTTTACTTGTTTTACTTTGTTTTACTTGTTTAGTTTTACTTGTAATGTACCTGTCAGCGAAATTTTAAATGTTAGATATTTCAATATTTTGTGCCAACCTGCAGAACTACACAGGTAAACTTTTGCATGTAGGCCTATTATACGACTATTGCGAGTATAAAATTGAATTTTGAACCATTTGTGACAGACACCGAAGGGCGCTTCACTAACCACTGCCTGCATTTCTCTGCATGCATTAGGACACGGACAGTTTATTTATTTATTTGTTTATATATTTATAATTTAATCATTCACAGTACTTCTGATTTAACGTAAACGCATGAAAAAAGTTTATTTTCCCTTTTTTTCTTTCTTTTTTTTTTACATACAGTGATATGATTTATGTAGGTCTATTAATAACGAATCTTAGTTTAGTGAGTTGTCCAGCTGACCACACCTTTACAGAAAATCATAAGCCAACTGCACGGTAACATAATAATATCCATTAGCCAAGTCTTCACCAAAGGATCCGTGAATTCCCGTCATTTGCACTTTGTAGGCTATATGGACTTGTATAGGCTTATATCATAAATTGAAATTAAGATCAAATTATGAAGCCTAAGGGTAAAATGTAACTTGTTCAAGAATTACCAATGTTGATTTACTATACTATTTCTCTTCATATGAAAATTTAAGACAGAAACACACACACACACACACACACACACACACACACACACACACACACACACACACACACACACACACACACACACACACACACACACACACACACTTTCCAATTTACATAATTATCTTTATACAAATTGTTCTACAGCCATATATTACTAACCGTACACAACTCTCACAGAAAGCATTCAGCATTCAGCATTTTTATATTTAATAGATAGATAGATAGATAGATAGATAGATAGATAGATAGATAGATAGATAGATAGATAGATAGATAGATAGATAGATAGATAGATAGATAGATAGATAGATTATATAAGCTGTTTTAAATGTATTTTGTTTATTTATTTTGCAGCCAGTGATGACAAAAGAATCAATAAAACAGTAATGATTTGATAATACTGTTGCGCTGTTCTCCTAAGAATGACAAAATAGTAATGCAAGACAGAATTAACAAAGCAATAATAAAATAATAAGCAAAAGATAGGCTGCAATAGTTTTATATATGTTTTTTACATATACGTACAATCACGAATGCGTAATGGATACTGGTGAGTGATGATCGAGTTTCCCGTTAATATTTTGGCGAACTTGAATTTAATGTAAAAGAGCATGCCTCATTATTATTATGCATGAATAATTGACTATTATAATTACCTTAAGAAAAGCTAATTCTTGTTGGTGAAGAATTAGGACAATTTGTAATAGCCCATAACCTTATTCTCTACAAAATGACGATTTCAACTGAAAAATAACATATTGCCGGTCGTCTTTAAAAGTTATTAATTTATACACTTGCACTGTTAATAAATGCTAGGCGATTTCAAAAGCACAACTATTAAAAAAGGACGGTTAGCCTACTGTACATTTGGCCCATGGAGTGGAAAAGGTTTAACTAAAATAAATATAGCCAATGGTTTCTTTCTTGTATGTCATTTTTAGCCGTCAGATGTGTGTTTTAGCGACTCGCTTGCTATTCAAGTTGCGAGTTCAATGTGATAATATTTTACAGTTCAGTTTATATTTTGGAATATTTAAAAAGAGATTATTGATGTGCCTAGAGGAGTGGCACTAGTAGATTAGGCTACTTGATTACAAGAATAATGTAATTAAGTCTGATTAACTAGGCTACTTTTATTATTATTAGCTATTATTATTATTATTATTATTATTATTATTATTATTATTATTATTATTATTATTATTATTTAGCCTACTAACAGAAAAAAAGCAGCTGCATTCATTTAAAGTTCGTGTCCAGGGTTATGTATCACTTGAAAATCACTTATATTTCAATGACATAAGTGATCGCCAATGGATACATAGAAAAGGTGAGTGTTTATGAGCTGCGTTGTGTTTGTTGTGTTAACGACCGGTCCGTGTTGTGTCAGCAGTGCGGCTTTTCGTTTACACACAACAGCTAATGACCTGCAGTAGATCACATTACCTCACCAACTGGACCAGTCCTGTTCTGTGACCATCAGCCTCGGATCAGTCCCAGTGAACGTCGCTTGCATAAATTTCGCTGACTACGCGTGAAATACCACACCGTCGGGTTCACGTTTAAAAAGAGGCTGTCATTTTCCCCTTTAAACTGTAAACGCAGAGATAAAATCTGGGATGTGTAAGGAAAATGTATTTAACACAAGCTGTGCCATTTCTCCCCCGTAGTCAAATATTGAGCTTTCGTTGGTCTTGTTGCGAAATGACTCGTTAGTGGAGGTGAAACGCACGGATCATGTAAAGTGAAAGCACGCAGTATTTGATGTAGTGAGTGTGTGTCTCTCTTGTGTGTAAGCCCAGCCTCCTTCTTTACATAGACACAGCAGCATTTACCTGAGACCATTACCTATGTGAAGTGCACCTGGACGGACTCACGTGGATTTTACAGGAGAAAAAAAAGACGCTTTCTGGAAGTAAAGGTCTAAAGGACGTGATGTATGATCCATTTTGTAAACTGATCTAAACTCCGAGCTGAATTTTGTTTTGAAGCTGGTTTTTGATCCTTATGGTTGATATGATCCGGAGTTGACTCACATCATGTCCAAATCCTCAGATCAGTTTGACAGCTCAGATTGCGTGTGTTCATTCGGGATGAAGTTGACATGGGATATAAACGACCCCAAGCTTCCACAGGTACATTTTTAACATTTTATGCATTTGTAGGCAGGGCGGAATTTTACAATTTCTTTTGGAATAGCCTACATTTTCTTTCATTTTTTATCTCAATGTTTAAGTAAGGAAATATTGATAGCCTAGTTTCTGTGTCGGTCCAATAGGCCTACTCGGAAATACATTAAATGCCCTCTCGCTAACTAAATATGAATAGGCCTTTGTTAAAAAATATTTATTGTTATTTTTCCAGGACACGAAGCAGTATGATGCGTTCCAGGAGTGGACAGATGGATATGTGCGTTATATCTACAGCAGTGAAGATAAGAACGCGCAAAGACACCTGAGCGGATGGGCCATGAGGAACACTAACAATCATAACTGTCAGATCCTGAAGAAGTCCTGTCTTGGTGTGGTGGTGTGTTCACGAAACTGCTCTCTCCCAGACGGTTCCAAACTTCAGCTGAGACCGGCCATCTGTGACAAAGCACGGCAGAAACAGCAAAGTAGGTTCATGAACTTTTTCCCCCCCCCCACAAACAAGCAGCATCTACCAAACGAGTTAATCGTGTCAGGAACGAATCTGATAAGAAAGAACAGACATATTTTACAAAACAGGCTTGCTGTAGCGCGTAGTTTGAAATACCTTTGAAAGATCTGAACAGCAAATTATCGCATTCTTATCAAGAATATTTTTTTTTTCTAGTTTTTTTTTCTTTCTTTTTTCTAGGCTTTTGGTATATGGTTTTATGGAAACATATTAACAACTGTAACTCAAAAAATATTATCTTATGGCATTAGGCTGTGAAATTTTTTTTAGGAACCTCTATTTAGTTTATGTGCCTTTAGCACAGTGACCTCTGTTGATAGACCTTTGCACTTCATTAGACTCACATTTCATGCTGAATTACCCTGTTCTGATAGCTTAAGAGCCTGACCCTCTCACTCATCACCTTGACTCTTTTGCTGAGTCAAATAACTCTTGTCTACGCTGACTTATGAATCATGTCCAATAGAAAAAGCTACACATGAGAATTTCTTCAAAATAGCTAATTATAATGGGTTGTTGGTCTTTTTGTAAAAGTCTCAGTAAAACTATGTATTCGTAATGTACCTTTGCAGAAAAGCTTTGTCTGAACTGTAACTCAGCTCTCGAGTTGATTCCGTGCCGAGGTCACAGTGGCTATCCAGTAACTAATTTTTGGAGAGTAGATGGGAAAGCCATTTTTTTCCAGGTGAGTTTGACTGTGAAGACATTTATTATTATTATTATTATTATTATTATTATAGTTTAGATATTGGTTTGGTGTATTTCGGAAAAAAATATACCAGTGATAACTTTAAATGCTTAAAAGAGACAATACAATTGTTTAACAAAATGATTGTTAAATTTGCAAATGAAATTGTAGAAATGACATCTAATTTATCTTATTACAAAGTCAAAATATATAATTGCGTATGACTGAATAAACTTGAATATGTACAGTATACCAACAAAAGTTTTTTGAAGAATCAGATCAGGTAGAAATAAGTGAACAACTCATTTTACTGTTTACAAATTATTATAAATACTTTCAAATGAAAATCATCAGCTTTAATTGAATTGATTGATGTAATTGTTCAACAGAATTGTGTATTATTTTTAAATATAGTTAAGTATTTAAATAGTTATAATTTATGAATATTATTGTAAGTTGTTCAATTCCCTCTATGTCTTTTTTAAGGCTAAAGGAGTACATGACCACCCCAGACCAGAGAGTAAGTCGGAAACAGAGGCAAGAAGAAGTGCAGTGAAGAGAAGGATGTCTTCACCTCACTTTTCACAGAAAAGAAGACTGGTGGAGCCAGAGGTAATACCCATATTCAAAAAATCTGTGACACTTAAAGTTAATCCCAAATACACAAATAGTTTAAGACTGAAAATATACTTATAGATAAACACGGTATTATTAGTTGCTGTGTAATTACAGTAGTTGTATTGCAAGATGCAATGGATTATAATTGCCATAGTTATGCATTATTTGCCATATAATGCATTATATGCCTCATATATTGACATTGAGATATGCAGTGCACAGTATCATACTTTTTACTGTAATGTGACAAATGCAAAATCTTGGTAATAGTATTTATAATTGGACGTTATCTGCTTTGAGTAACATAAGTTACGTTTTCTTTAAACAGCCATATGATATCATGGATGAGTTATACAACACATTTGCTTTGAACATTTTTATTGTAATATCAACAAAACCATATTGCATTGTTTCACTGTAAGATGGTTACCAGTGAGCTTAAACTAGCTTACTTATAATACATTATAGCTAAGTTATAACCACAAGAAGGTAAGTATTATAATGTATTCTAACTTTTGTTACGATTATTCACACTGTAAAAAATGATCGTGATTTTAACGGTAAAAGACTGTAAAAATGCTACAGTGCAAAACCGTTAATTGGTTAACAGAAAGTTTCCTTACTATATACGGTAAATAACTGTGATAGATCTAATGGTACATTTAATGTAATTTTACTGTAAAATACCGTTAAATTTACAGTTTTTGAAAGTGAAAAAGAAAACTCATTGTATAATTTACAGTGAAAAAACGTAAATTGACATTCCCACAATTCCCTGCGTGACACTTCACATTTGAAGTATTTTTGTTGAAATAACTATGTTTCTTCATAGTTTTCTTAGTTTTTTTCTAATCAGTTATGTACATTAGGGTTTTATGTTACATTTAATGTTGTTAAATTAATGTTTATTGCATTTTTAAAATGTCATGTGTGTTACCATGATGGTGTTTAATGTTTGTGCGAATGACACTGTGCAGCTTCTATATAGTTGCTTGTGAAGAGCTTTGATTTATCATGTGACTCTCATCACTGCTGTGAAGATTGTTGGTTGTCAGTGTATTACAATGTTACAAAACAGAAATTAATACTTCAATAGGTCCGTAAATTAACATTATATCAGATAATAAAATACCGTATTTGCTACCGTATTTTTGACGGTAAAGTTCTGGCAACCACAGCTGCCGTTTTTTTACCGTAAAAATTACGGTTTTATTTTTTACAGTGCATGAGATGTTACAACATATTAGAAGGGTTTTTATAGGGCATTATGAATGCAATAGAATACTTATTGATAGTTTTTTTTCTATAAGTTTCTACAATAAGAATTTGAAAATATAAGAAAAATATGTAAGAATAAAAAAGGTCAGAAACCTCTACATTTTTTTGTATACAGAAGCTATAAATGTGCTGCTCACTAAAAAGTAATTCAGGGGACCTGTTACCACACCTTAAATAAAGGCATGGTTGCAAGTTACAAATTCTAATTTATTGTTTTAATTAAAACTTTTAAGTTGCAAACATTATTTTATTAAGTTCTGTTGACATAATAATTTAATATTGTGTATAATTTTAACTTCAAAATTACTTTTTTTTGAATTACTCAGTCACTACAACTTAGTGACTTAATGAAATTGTTTTGATAACTTCAGAAATGTATTTTTCCGATTTCCTGTTGCCAGCATGCTTTGCATAGGACTGAATAAGGAGAATAAATGTTGAAATTAAGTGTTATTTTATTTATTATTCTATTATTAGTGTTTAATGCTGTTATGTTTGACATTTAAAAGAGTTACTGGTAACTCTTAACATTACATACAAGCTAAACACTACATTGACTCTATAAGCAATGAATGCTATAGTGACAAGTTATATTTTACTTGCTCATTAAATATACATGTTAAGGTAACATTTAGCATGTGCTATTTTAGCTGTGGATTAACTTAACTTAAATAGACAAGATTAATTGGCTAAAACTAAATTTTTTTGAGTAATCAACTTTAAAATTTGTGTTTATGCAACAAATTATTAAGGTCCTCTAACTCAATGTAGCTTGTTGGTTGAATGTAGCTTGAATGTAGCTTGTTGGTTTAATTTCACTCTAAGTTGTCATAACTCTTTTTGAGAGATTGATCCAAACTGTTTTGTTAATACATTATTTTTTAGAGTGTAAATTATAATTTTAGGGGATATGATGCATAGAGATATTAAACTCTTTCTGGAAGATCTCCATATGAAGGGACAATTGCAAAAAACTTACATTTGATTTTCTGTCACCAGCCTGGACGTTACCACGACATGGCCTACCCAAATATCCACCAGCTCACCATGGAGGGTCCGGAGCGCTTCAGCATCATTGCAGAGTCCAATTTCCCAATACAGACCCAACATTATCCTTCGTTCCAGAATCCAGAGCCCTACAAGTTCCCTTATGACACAACAGCAGCCATGGCGGATGCACCGAGCTCACTGCAGAAGCCTGCCAACCACCGTCTGTATATGACTCGCCCTCCTTGTGGGTATGACTTTGCAGTCCCAGGATACCTTGGCTCTGGGCCTTATCCAACAACACTTTATAAGGATCCTTCTAGTCCACAAACTGAGACAGATCCTAATAAGTCGGGGCCTAGCCTGAGTGGGGTGTCTCATGGCACGAGTCCTTTAGGCAGCCATGAGCGAAGCTATGCAGAAACTACAGGAAAGCATCATGGCTGGAAGCAAATTCTTAGTAAAGGTGCCTATGGGGAGAGAGGAGACTACACTCAACTGCCAACCAATGCCAACCACCTCTACTACAACAGTGACTACCCATGTAGGTACACAGGACCTACCCCTGCTACCCCAGCAGCACTGCAGACCATAATAACCACAACCACAAAAGTGTCCTACCAGCCATGCCCCAAGCCATCTGTTGTCAAGTATGGAGAGAACATCTATGATGTGAAAGGCCTGTCTAACTGTAACTCAATCTTGGAAGAGTCCTCTCCCAACTCTTACTCGGATCTGAAGATTCCAGAGGATTCGGGAGTGATCAAATCTGCTCTGTCGTACCAGGACACGCTCCCAGCTAAAATTGAGAGGTCTGAAAACTTTGAGGGCTATCGCTACAGTAGCTACAGCTCAAACAGTTACCCTGAACGAATGTCGCATCCTTTCAGGTACGACAGTGGGGAATACTGAAGGACTGCCGAAAAAAAGACAGGGTGCAAACCCCCCCAGAAAATCAGAGCAAGTATATGGAAATGTGTTGTTATTTATATTCAGTATTTGAGCTGTATAAATGTCTTTAGTTGTAAAGTGATTGTAGCTAACTGGTGGATTTGTGTGTAAATTTTTTACCCATATTGATTTAATACACTGACATCAGTGTTGAGTACATTTCCATATATTCAAGTAATGCGTTTTAAAGCCATGATCGGTTATTAGCTGTTGTCCTCAAAAGAAATAATGAACCATGTGTCAAATGAGAATTTAGGTAGGAATATTTGAATTTGTTTTTTTTATGTTCATTAAAGCTGTCTCTTTAACAAAACTGAGGGCATCACAGTGTGATACTTATTCTAGAACAGACATATTGTCATCTACAACAGGAGAAAGACACTAATCACTTCTTGTTACGAGGAAACTTAAAGAATCATAATCAAATCATAATACTCACTTGGGAAAATTCAGAAAAACAGAAAAATTCAAATAGCTTTTTGGCTTTGACTCAGAGGCCACGTCTCAAAGTTCAGCATGTCTCTATAACATGTCAAGTCCAAAACATGATGTAAAAGCATATAATCATGGGATTTGTGACTGAGAAATTTTAAGACATCTTAGAGAAAGAGAACACACTCTTCATAAGCCGACAGAATCCAGCGAAGAATATTCCGCTGTCAAAAAGGGATCAAGGATAATCACAAACAATTAATCGAGTGAATGAATGAGAGGGGTGTCCTGACAGGCTACAGACCTCCAACCACTCCATACTCCATTAGACAGAGAACAAGAGATACAATTAAAAAGACAGATAAAATATCTGACTGCACAACAGACCAGCAACAAGACAACACAGAAATATATAAAGGCAAGGAAACTGTGAACAGGCAATACGAACGGGGTGAGAGAGGCTGTAATACCTTCTGCTGACAGCATCTCTCCTCACAGCCACTTTGTAATAGACAAACACACATGAATGAACTAACGCACACTAAAGGTGATGATACATAGGGCAACTTTTTGAGCAATATTGCTGGGCAATCTTGCCGAGCGATTGTTGCTTGGGCATTTTCCCATTGAAAATGGGCAATACATTTCTATCTGGATAATTTTGATCGGTCGTGGGCCCTGTGTCTCAGCTGGTTGACCGTTGACGGCAACGTTGCCCAGCAACATTGCTCAAAAAGTTGCCCTGTGTATCATCACCTTTAAGCTATGTTTTCAGATGTTCTGTTTAGCCTACGCAAATGCTGTATTTATTAATGTAATACCAGTCATCAGTCGTGATTTGGTTTGTGAATAATTGTGTGTTTGATTGGTGTGTCTGCTTGAATGGAAAAATTAAACAAACAAAGCATTAGTCAGACATCGTTATTGTTCTTGAGAAAAAATACAAACTTTAATTTCTCATCTTTGCACCTATGATTATTTTGCAGTTCAAGTCAAAGACATATAAACTGTTACCTGGGTCATTCCTGTTATGCTGCAACTTTTGAAATCTGTAACTTTTTTAAAAATAATATTGTTGTGTTTTAAATTAGGAAGTATTTTAACACAAAGATATATCAGACTTTGATAAACACTCTATGGGCAAGCTCAGATTATTTACACAATAATAAGAAAATTAAACTTAAAAAGCTGATAAATACATTTTATGAAAATTACATAAATCTATGAAACTCCTTGAATAATATTAGAAAACACTTTTGATAGTAAAAGCTCACCCCATGTTCACTTTATGTATTGTGATTAAATATTAACAAATTTGCATTCAATATTTTATTTATATTGTATTCCTTATTTATCTAGGAAACATTTTTTACTTATACATTTTTAAAATCAAACAATGTATCTGTCAACATTAGTAAATGCACTGTGAACTAACATAAACAATGATCATTTGTATTAACTAACATTAAGAAATGTTAAATGCAGTAAACAAATTGTTTATTGTTAGTACATGTTTGTTAATGCATTAATTAATGTTAACAAATGAGATCTTATTGGAAAGTGTTACCTATAAAAATTAAGCTTTACAAATTTCAATTGTATGAATATTTGTATTAATAAATTTTAAACACATTTTCATTTTTTTATTTAAATACAAATTCAAACTGAAATGGTATGTTCCCTTGTTCCTAAGGTTTATACAAAATGTGGTAAGGTTCATTAGTTAACATTTGTTAATGTATTTACTAACATGAACTAACCATGAGCAATACATTTGTTACTGTATTTATTCATCTTTGTTAACGTTACAGCTGTTTAAAATACAGCTTTACAGATTAATAGTGTATTAGTAAATGTTGAAATTGACATTAACAAAGATGCTGTAGAAGTGCAGTTCATTATTAGTTAATGTTAACTAATGTAGTTGACTATTAACCAATGAACTTTAACCATAATGTGTTATTAATCTCGTATACAAAATATTTGATTAAACTTTAAGTTTTTTTACTCATTTAAAATTCTTAATCCAAAATATGAATAATATAAGGATGGATTATTCAATTCATTTTGATAGAATTATAAATACAATTTAAATTCGTAAATCTTAAAAACAGGCTGAAATAAAAAAAATTTGAGTGTAGAGTAAATAAACAGTTCAACAGTGTTTACAATATTTCAAGGAATGAACCTGCTAATGGCTTTTTAGCAGAAAAAAAATTGAGTCTCTGTGTTTGTGTGACAGGAGCCATTTCACTAAAGATTAGCTTGTCATATGATGCTGAAAATGACAAAAATGTTTAGGCCTCTTTGTCACAAACAGGCAAGACAAATGTTTAAACATTATTTTAATAAAAATAATGACAAATCCATAGCCGCTCTATGTTGGTGTTACATCTTTGTCACCCCTATATTTCTGCTCTAGCCATCATGATCTGCTGCTAACTTCAAGCGGTGATGTTTACAAACAGTGCATGAGAGATAGGCCAGACTCAAAGCAGCTGCATGATAATCTCTGGAACCATAGAGAACTTCAAAGACTCGTTTATGAGTGGCACCACATCCCTGAGTGATCAGAGACAGGCTGGGCTTTGGACTTCACTGCATATGACACCCATATCTGCTTTGGTGCTGAGATATACAAGACTGCAATAAATGTTTGAAACTTAAGAGCCAAAATCAGACTGGAGCTGGCCCTTTAGAGCACTGACTTTATAAGAGATATTGCACACTGTTGTTTTAAATGCAACTCAACATGGTGCTGAACATGTTGAAGTCATGGGTTTGATTCTCAGGAAATACATATTAAATGTCTAACTTTAATATTGCTTTAGATTAAAAATAACTAGTGGTGGCCTATATAGTTTTCCACCAATAATGTAATTATTTTTTGAAAATATATTTGACTTGAGAGATTTCATTATCCTGACCTGTCAATAATGGTAGAAGATTCTTCTGTTTAAATTTGAAAACAATCGAAAATATGAGTAGAAATAAATATGAATTTTCAATCACATTTCTTACAGGCAGATGCCCTTCCTGTATCATGGTCAAATTTCACCAAATACTGCATTGATGGGTTGTTGTTGTTTTTTTTAGAAATGAAAAAAAAGAAAGAAAACAGTTCAATGTAATAACTTTGATAGTCATGATTTCTTTTAGAATTTTATGGTGTTTAGTTCTCGTTTACATTTAAATTAAACATTACTCCAATTATAAAATAAACATTTTACATTACTTTCACATCAATTGTATCAATATCTTATTAATTTAACATGAAGCCTGACAGTCACGGCAGTCTCTCTCTCTCTCTTTCTCTCTCTCTCTCTCTCTCTCTCTCTCTCTCTCTCTCTCTCTCTCTCTCTCTCTCTCTCTCTCTCTCTCTCTCTCTCTCTCTCTCTCTCCCCCCCCCCCCCTCTCTCGCTCTCTTTCTGCCTGTCTAAAGCATTAGCAGGAGAGAGCGCAGGTGGTATGTGCTATGACAGTCTGAGTAATGACCTCTTACTGTCTCCATTGTTCCTTTATATCAGCCATTAGGTCTTATGCTCCTCATACTCCCCACCTGCAGTCTGGTGCTCACGAACTCATGAGAGCATGCATCAACTCTTTTTGTTCTTTGTGTCTCAACCTCTCTGTCTCAATCAGGTCAGCGGCTGGAGTGCTACTATGTGCTGTAGCCCTTTGAAAGTGCACACATGCCTCTTTGACCCAGTGAATAGAAGAGTTTTAAAACCTTTTCACAAGTTTGTAACATAAGAGTACATTTAAAAGGGAAAGATTTTGTCTAATATATGCACATGGAAGGGTTTATTTGGAAGATATTAAAAGTTCTTTATCGAAACATTTCTCTAATAAATGCTAGAAATTTTAGAAAGTTGTAGTTTTGGCATTGAAAAAATGTTCCTCTCTTAAAAAAAAAAAATTTACTCTTAGTCATATTTGTATTCCAGGCAACAAATTAATGAAAGGGTTATGATGTTTTTCCCATTATAAAAAGAATGTTTGTTTTACAACTTTCACAAATGCACAGAACCTTGAGAAAACTCTTGATGCTTTGTGTCAGAATCCGATCACATGAATGGGACAAACAGGACGTGTGACATTTCTTACACCGTACATCAGATCTGACACACGAGTTTCAGAGGAAGCCGTTTCACTGATGGATACTGTTGTTTTGTCCTTTGCCATGAACCGTAGAAGGAATGCTAGCAAATGGAATGCCAGCCGCAAAAAAAAAACTGTTTAATTCCTATGAACGGCTGCATAACAACAGGTTAGTCTTTATTCCATAGTATGCGATATTGGCTACTGATTGGTGCTGGAATGTGTGTGATTGGAAGACCAGGGACATAACATAAATCAAGTGTAACTGTCGCAAAGGTCAGAAATACCATGTCCATATGATTGAGGCCACTGTAACTACAAAGACACCAAAGTCACACTTTCACTCTCAGAGCTAATAAGTCAAATTATAAATCACAGCACCACACTGTGGGGTTACGATTTTTTAAAGAGACAAAATCAAAGTAAATGTGTAAATTATATAGCATTACTCCACATCTTAGCACATTATATTAGAAAAGTACATGAAACTTGATCCTAATAAAAGGGTAAAAAAAAAACTTACAAATGGATCACTCTCAGAAACCAGTGCTATTTGTGATAATGCTATGCTAATTTAAAAACTGTTAAAAAGGTTACTGCTGTACTGGCAATAATCACATGTATATAGCAGCTTTACCTAGCAATGTCATTGCACCAGACACTATTAAAGTGGTGACAATAACAATATTTTCCTTCAGTAACAGCTGAAGGACTCACTATGCCTTCTCCCTAATGACAGGGTTTAACTATTGAGGTAGACATATAAATGTTAATATAATAAACCTATATTTTAGCATTCAAATCTCCACACATACACACCCAACACTGATATCACAAACACATAATACTGTTAACACATCACAGTAATTCACTAATACCCATTTACATGCCATTACACACAAGCCACCCCATCCCCTATACACATGTCTGGTTTACTATCGTTGTGTAATACACAAAGTATACACACTGGGACTCATCCATGTCACAGCTCACAGCAGCAGAATCTCAGCAGGAGGGGTCTGTCTGATAGACCTGCTAAACAGGGTCTTACTTCTGAGATGTTTTCACACGCAGCACAAAGACACAAGAGGTCACTGCTTCAATGTAACGGCAAATGATGCTTTAATGGATCTGAGACAGAAGGACCTCACACAATACCTGGTGTAGAGGATTTCATGGTTTGCTTAAATAAGAATATGAAGATAACACATGTCCAAATAGTGCTGTGAGTTGAGGATATAGGGCTGATGAGTGACTCATGACAAAGAGATTAAAGTTCTGATCCAGTCTGGTCACTATAACACTAAAAGCTCAAGAAGACAATAATTGACCTCTGCTCTCTTATATGTGCTACATTTGACATTCTATATATTTTATAAGAAATAATATAAATATAATTGTGCTTCAGGAGACAGAATGTAAATATATATATTTAGGATATATAAATATATATAATATATAAATATAGGATATATGCCTAATAGATAATTGTATTACATTGACAGAAGACGTTTTTTAAATTTGTGTAAAATTTACAAATTCAGCTTTGCACTCAGAATTCAGTGTTTTGTTGTTGTTGTTTTATTTATTTTGTTTGTTGTTGTTGTTTATTTATTTATTTTACACAAGTGGAAAAGTACAAACATTTCGGCACAGGGTGTGAAAAAGTCCCGAAAGGCCTGAGAACAGAAATGTTTGTAGTTCAAACAACAAACAAACAAAACAAAAAAAATCCTGCTGAATTCTGAGTGCGAATCATAGTTGATTTTTTGAAGTAATTAAAAAGACAAATGCACCAAAACGAGTTAATATATGAGACAAGAGAGAGCACAGTGTAAACAACCTTATTGAACTGCATTCTAAATTTGTGAACCCATGACTTAGGGCTGATATAATAAACAGATACAAAACCTGGTCACATTATTTGATAGCTATAATTCTGTTTAGTGTGTAATGCAAAATAAATACTGAAATAAATCAATTTTAGTTTTTATAAATCTTGTTGGAATTTTAGCAAATTTGCATGTCCCCATTAATCAACTGTTACACTGTAATGGGTTATAAAGAAAAAAAAACAATCTAATACTTTTTGTGTTTCTCTTGTCTATGTGTTTGTTTTAGGTGGGAAATTAAAACTCAGCAGTGGTAATTTCTAATTAAATGATTCTCATTAAATAATAAAGAAGAAAAGAAACAAAGAATAGCATAGAAATAGCATAAATTCAAGCACCTTTGAAGAGCAGGTCTTCAGCCCCCGCAAGTGTAGCCAAAGTCAGTCTAAATACTGGCTGAATTGTAACAGGGTATGTAAACAATACCCTCAGTTCCAAATGACTAAACTAATCCCTAATCCCCACCAATGTTTCAGATTCTGTGTTTACCAAATGGACCTGACGCTGACATTCCAAAAATATATCAGCATTCATGCCTGATGTCATCTGCAGAACTGTGCAGCATTTTAGATAACAAGAACAGACACTGTAATACCATCTACACTTTACATGTGTAACATGTCTTACTGTCATTTTTGGAGCTATGTGAAAATTAAATACAAATTTTGAGCTAGGATGGCACAGCTCAAAAAGATCCCAGGGTCGAGTCTGGCTGAGTCAGGAGGCCTTTCTCAGTGGAGTTTGCATGTTCTCCCAGTGTTAGTTTTCATTTCTTATATAGAGACATAAAATGTCCCATAAAAGAACAAACCTAGGTTAAAATAAAAGAATAAATACATTTAATAGATCAAAATGCTCTTGAATGACGTGATGGAATCTCTTTCCATATCTGAGCATCATCTGCTCGATTTTACATGTGTGTAGCAGAGAGCAGTCATCAGATGGTATCACTAGTTTCAGTATGATCTATAATTACTGTGGAAAAGAGGTATGACGCATATTTCACCACATCAGCCATGCTGAAGGGACTAATTTTGAACAGGTTTTGACAGCTAAAACTGTCTTACACATCTCTTAGAAATGTAAACTTTGTTCACATCTACATAACTGGCTATCATTGAACCAGAAACGCTTCCTCTGCTGACAATAGCTGCCATATAGGAAAAAAAAAAAATGGTACATTGGCATATTGGTGGCTGTTAATCAGTGATAAATGTACTTGTTCTGCCTTTACAATTGTATTCCTGTCAAGATTGTTTGTTTGATTTGCCATGTTATGAATTCTAATAAATACCTAAGTAAAATAAATTACCATCAATCTCCTTGATTTTTTGTTAAAAACATATCAGCTACAGTTCAGACAGACAGAAGTGATGAATTTTTTTTTTTTTGTAAATGAAAATGTACATGTTAAGTTTTACAAAAACAAAAAATAAAATTATGCCCTGGACATTAACACTGTCTTGACAAAAATCTTTCAAAGAATCAACACTTAATTTGCTTATTTGCTTATATTATTTTGTTTATGCAACTTTACAGCTATACAACTAAATTTGTGTGTAAAATTACCCCCAGAATACTAGAAGAACTTCTGTCTATATTTATTTCTGCCTAGATGTCCTTGAACAAGGTCAAACTACTGTTGAGAGCTTTTAAAATTGTGCCCTTTGATATTTATATGTAGAGTTTACAGTAGCTACAGTCATGTCACACAGGTGAATCACCCCTATAGAGTAAAGATCAGAATTCATAACAGTTGTGTTTTGGTGCTCTGGTAACACAGCACATGCATACAGCAATTTCCATCATACTGTCACAAGGAAGTATTATTTTTCAGCATGATAAAGCATAATAATGTGCATGGATAAACTACATACTGAATGTGTGCATTTTTTGTTTATTCAAGAAAATAAAAATTGTAATAAAAAATTATCAAATGTTATCATGACATTAAGAGTCATATGTTAATCAAGCAGGAACTTAACTTCTGCATTACTGTATATGCAGTATACAGCATGAATTGCAGAACATTTAAAGAACAAAACACATAAAACTGACATTCAGTTGTACTATCATGTGATCTTATACTAGATGTCACCCTAGTCTCCATCTCAGATGGCAAACCCATAGACAGATTGGATTGATTGGTTGGTTTTACACAATTTCTGAGCCACGATTTATTTTTACAATAATTTATTGCATTTATTGCATTCTATTTTATTTTTTGGATTGTTTGTTTAGAATATACAGTGTCACCATTATGTTTCAGTTTAGTTCAGTTCAAGGACTTTTAGTCAGCATTTCTTCAGTTTATGTCTCCCTTTGTTCCATTTTCCCACCATGGACACTAACACCATTCTTCACAGCTGTTCGTCATTTTAGTTCCCCTTCAATCGCTCACGTTCGACGATGTCAACTGATTGGGATCACTCTTAAGGAGCCTGTCATCTTCGAATAATGTTAAAACGAGACAATGCACTTTGGAGTGCGAGATCTGCATCTCATACTCCGCCCCGCGTCGCGGGTATAAATACGGAAGAGAATGTACGCACCAGTTGTCTTTCGCTTCGGAGCCGATCGGTCTTCATGTCAATGTCTCTGAAGTATGTTGTTATATTACAATGAGCAATTGTGTCGGCGCTTCTTCAGGAAGTCTCTCCTGGTGCTAGTGGTTCTTCAGCGCGAGTGCAGCGGTGGTCGCAAGCCTTCTGCATCATCTTCTGCAGCATCACAATTCTGTGTTTGTGTTTGTTTGTCTGACGGCCTTTTGAGGGTGAAGAAAGGGAGTGCTTCACTGGTACAGGCTGCACCATCCCTGTCAGTGTTGCCACGATCATTCCCCTGTGTGCTCCGGCACTGGTGAGAGTGTTTCATTTCCTGAAAGAGCAACACGGATGCGTTTGCGTCTTTTTCAAGATGTCATTCCAAAGATGTACGTTTCTGGATGAGGTCGTTCCCTGTTCCTCTCTGACGGTCACAATTGTTGCATCACGTTTTTGGGCTTACAGCACGCTGAAGCAGCTTTTGTGGACGGTTCATGTTCCCATTACGGGAATATGACTGTCGAGGTGTTGAGATTTAGGCTCGCCTTCGTCCACGAAGCTTACCATTACCATAACCGCCCGGTAACCATTCCCTGTGGGCTCCTCACTCCTCCATCCCACCGCAGCCGGTGGAATTTCCTGTTGAACGTGCTGGTCCCTCTGTAATGGACCGATCAGCCATTTCAATTGGGGTTCCCCCAGAGGATAGGATGTTGATAGCAGCATCGGAGGGTGAGCTGGCCTCTGGAGATGACGACTCAGCTGCGTTATCTCCCTCTGGGAGTGTAACGCTGCCCAAGCCGGATCCAGAATTGTCAGCTATGCAGAAATAGGCTGCCGAGGCTGCCGGGCTCGAGTGGAGTCCTCCACCGTGTCCGGCTCAGTCTCGGTTAAAGGATTGGTATCTCGGGGCGGGCCACGCTGGTTCTCAGCTCGCCGCCCCAGTGCCTTTCTTTCCTGAAGTGCATGGAGAGCTTTCCTGGTTGTGGACGGCACCTTGTTCTGCCAGAAACTGCCTGAATAGCTTTTTCCCCCTCACTACCCTTGACGGAGGAGCGGTGAAGGTTTGCGACCCTATCTCTTCAGTGGAGCGGTCTGTCGCAACACAGGTGCTGCCTTTTGGATGGGGGATCCTCATCTAAGGCACCTCATCACCTAAGGCTTGTGAGTTCTTGTCCATTCCGATGGGCAGAGATTACAACGTCTGTGGGCAAGCCGCCTCCTCTTTGCATGCCATGGCGCTGCTACAGGTCTATCAGGCCAGGGCACTCATGGACATGCACGAGGGTAGCCCAGACCGTGCGCTCATAGGTAAGCACCGCACTGCATCCGACCTCGCCCTCCGGGGCACGAGTGTCGTGGGGTGCACGATCGGTCTGGCGATGTCCACCTTAGTGATGCAGGAGTGCCATCGTTAGCTCAGCCTGGTTGATATGGAGGATGCGGACAAGGTTCGGTTCCTGGTCTCCCCAATTTCCCAGGTTGGGCTGGTCAGCAGAGACCAACAGTTCTCTGCCGCCCAAGCGCAGACGGAGGCCATCCGGCACATTCTGCCCCGGAGGCCCGCCCGCTGCCGAGGGGCGTTCCCCTGCCGCCGCTCCCGCTGGGCCTCCGCAGCAGCCTCCAGCCAGGCCTCAGCATGGACCCAGCCACAGTAGGGATGCCCAGCCCGCTCCTTCAAGTGCTCATAGCCAGTTGGGTCCTCAGGTCAACTGGGAAAGAGTAAACTCATCCATGGGCTGAGGATCTCTTTTCTAGTTTGAAGATGGATTCGGTCCACCGCATCTCTGAAAAAGAGTATGTGGATGGTTAGTGCTGTATAGAAGTGAGAAAGGGTCCCACTGAAACTCTTCAGAGGCTCCTGGGGCATTTGGTAGACACAGCCACTCGGGTTCCTCCATATGAAGACCGCTTCAGCACAGACTTCACGACGAGTCTCAATGTGGCCATGGCAGAGCAACACGCTCCGTGTGAAAGCACCCTGGCCTGCCGCCAAACCCTCAGTCCGTAACAGACCTTTTGTTTCTCTGGACCAATGGTCCCTAGAACGAGTGTCCATCAATAACGATTGAGGGGCCACGTACAAAGGGCATGCAGTAACGGAGGTCTAGGCGGCCCTCCGACTGCATTGGCATCCATTGCCTCGAGTTGCTAGCAGTTCATCTCGCTTTGAGACACCGCTACTCAGCGTATTTGTACTGGTCTGAAAAGACAACATTGTGACCTTTGCAGTACGCTTCCCTCGCATGTCACAACTCGCCCGCCACCTCCTCCTCGGAGGCAAAATCTTCTGAGGTTGCTTCATTCCACTTATTACTTCTGGCCTGCTCAATCGTGCCACTGACAAGCCTCACGAAAGCCTATGGCCAAGGGAGAGTGGAGTCTCCGTCCCCAGGCAGTCCAGCTGTTTGGGACCACTTCGGGGCCGCACAGTTACATCTGTTTCCCCTCTGGACTCGTCTCTCCGCCAGTTGTTTTTCTCCTGTCTGAGTGGACATCCCTCGACACAGAAAAAACTCTGGCCACAGCTGGCCCCGGGGCCCCCGCATAAATGCGTTCTCCAGTGAGCCTTCTTGCACACAACTGTGCTAAAGTCAGGGAGGAGATGGAGCAGGTCTTGCTAGTTGCCCCTTATTGGCCCAACAAGACCTCTCCTCTCGACAGCCCTTCCTGACTCCTTCCTCTGAGTACATTCTCATGGATGGGGCATGATGGCACCCGTGTTTAGACCTTGGAGACTGAATCTGCCTTGCGCCCCTCTTTACCCTCTTGGGACTTATCTCGGGTGCTACTGCACTGCAGAAACCTCCCTTGAGATTTTAGAGAAACAGTTATCCTGCTTGCTTGGTCTCTATTTAGAGGGTAGGGACATGCATGCATTTTCGGTCAACGAATCGTGCCTGGAATTCGGGCCGGCTATCTCTCATGAAATCTGAGACCCCGGCCTGGATATGTGCCCAAAGATGAGTGAGTGAGTGGTGAGCCTGCAAGCGCTGCCCCGGAGGAGGCAGACCCAGCCCTGGCTTTTCTCTGTCCGCTCCATCGCGGTTATACTTGCTCAGAATGCAAAGCCTGGACCTCAGACCAGCTCTTGTCTGTTACGGAGACCAGCAGAAGGGAAGGCTGTTTCCAAGCAGAGGTTGGCCCACTACATGTGGTTACCTTCATCTTGGTGAGAAAGTTTTTCCAAGATGCACGTGCCCACCTGGGTGGTGAGCTCCTCCTAAGTGAGTGTATCGCCTGAGTGCCTCGCTGAACAAAGTATACCTAATTGTTAATAGTAGATTTCATCATTAGTGGTGTAATAAGTTCGGTATGTTGGTGATATTTAAAAGTAGGATATGTTATAGCATGTATGTTATTTTTCAACATAAGGATCATCAACCTCAGAAACTTCAATAAACCTAAAAAAAATCTAAATAAACATTAACAAAATCCTAGGTTTTAATGAAATTAAAATACACTGAATTTTAGGTAACAGGGTTGCCAATTTCCCTGAATAGGGGCTGGCTGGTTTGTAGTTATTGGTAAAGGTACATATTTCCCTTCAGTAAAAAAACAAACAAAAAACAAACGGTTCCAGATATAGATACAGACTTTAACAACTTCACCAATTAACACTTATATTTGTCATATTATGACTGCTGTAGTTGATCACAATTGCTTCCTGCAAAAGCTGGAATGAGTGTATGAAGCCTGTGCAACTTGTCAACACTTCAACTCTCTCAGCACATACATGGTGATTACTTGTACATGACACCTGAGAGAACTGAACCTTACCGAGTCAGCAGGTTACAGACATCACTTTGGTAAAATGAGAAGCCAAGCAGGTGTGTCCCGAAACCTCTCAAACACTTCCCTCTCCCTTAAAGTTTAGAGTTTTTTTCTGTTCTCTCTCCCTTTCTCCCCATTGCTCTTATCATTTCTTAGGCAATTTATATAGTAGCTTCCTGGTTCATAGAGAGAGCAAAGTACATTAGCCATGTTTTGTCTCTGTACTAAAACATAGTGTTAACGGATTTTTGTAAAGCAATGACCCGTACTTTACTCACTTTTGCTTGATCTTTGGTGCGGGAAGCATGGTTGATGTGCAACGCTTTTTCCTCATGTGTAGTTGATATTTACATGAATATTGTATTTTGATACAATATTCAGTCACCCATTCCTAAGGGCAGACCAATGCAGAGAAAACAGCTGCACTTCTGTACTTTACTTGAAAGCGCTGTAAATCATATTCACACATATGACACAACAGCAAGAGGCAACAGCTCATTAGAAACGTCAAGGTTTAGTAAATCGTTTATCTAACACAGATGCAACAAACAGAATGCATGCATTTGCAAGGTAGGATCTTTAAAAAAAAAAAACTAATATAAAATGTTTGAAGTTTTTTTTTCATAGTTTTGATGACATTTTTATTATCATACTAGAAAGTGGTAAGCGTAATAAAAACAAATAAGGAGGTGCATCCCAAGTTTTGACTTGTAGTGCACATTCTTAGCTTTGATTCTGCAATTGGAAACTAACTTCAACTGACCCTAAAAGGAAACATTTTTTTTGACTCCATTGTATTTTTTATTATTGTAATAAGTACATGGAAGAAATGCAATATATTTTATGCTTCAGAATCAACCATAGATCTTGGGGACATGTACACACAGGAGAAGTTGTTATGCTTCCCAGTAATGTTGAGTTTAATGCTGCGTAGGTGCTGAAAGAGGCTTTGAGTGAGGAGACTGTATGCCGCACAGACAGAGAGACAGAAAGAGCATGTGCATATGAGTGTGTGTTTGACTATGAGTCTATGAACTTTGTTGGGCGGAAGGACAATTGATGCCCCTTTAGAAGGAGGTGCCGTGCCGGCAAAGACTTGTATTAAGTGGGATATGACAACAGTACAAGGTAATCCCTATATCAGCAGCAGTCATGAGCTCATGGAGTAATACAGAAACACCATTCTTATCGCCTCAGTTTGCAGCACCCACACAGGTTAACTCACTAACTGGAATTTGTAAAACACTGGTGGTCTGTTAGGATATATTAAAAAATCCGATCAATCCTTTGTCTTTACGTAAGCACATTTAAATTCAGCTTACACTTAGTATTTAAATAATAATAATAAAATTAAATTAAATTAACAGGTCTATAAATCCGTACTAAGGGTTGGGATGGTTTGAGGAAGGTTTTTTACTGACTTTCTAATGCACAGTGCACACAAAAATTGCTGGTTCCAGTCTTATCTGCTTGCTTTTCTAGGAGCAAGAACATACTGTTTTTTTAATCATACAGACTGGAACAAAAATCAAAATATCATGTTGATGCATTGAGAAAGAACTACAGTAGATTTGCATAAAAGGGATCAGATCTTTGAAATATTGTTTTGTTTGATGCACTTAGTAGCAAGTAAACTACATAACCATCAGCTGAATTGTATTTTTCAATACATTTTCTGAGTTATGTAATTTAAATAATCAGTTCAGGTTATTTTAAATAGAAAGTCTACAGAAATTTTCCATTATTTCAGCATTACTGTGATATTCAATTTCAAATTCACCCACCCTTAGACAGCGCATATAAACACAAACTGTGGTTGTACGGATAAGCAATATATTGTGGTCAAGGGGATGATAAATGTAACTTTTTTAAATGTTATTTTATCTGGTATCTGACCAATAAAACAGGGTGATTATTTTTAAGACAACAAATTAAGCCAAATGATCATGGGACACGCATTATTTCTGGCTTGACACCTTTTGTTAAACACAACTAAGATAACTCTTTATTCTGCGTTTACTGAGTTTAAATATACTCTATACAGGTTTTTTTAAGTCAGTGCACAGGCATTTCATTGTGGAAGTAAGGTTTTCAATTTAGTTTTAAGCTGGCCAAAGACGTGTGTATTTTCTTTACTCCAATGGTTAATAGAAGGCCTACATTTGTTAAATGATTGTGGGATGAGAAAGAAACTTTTTAAAAGTAAAATTTGTCAATTGAATCATGTAGAGATCTAGTGAAATCTTCCAGTCTCACAAAATGTACTGTAGATTGATATATGATATCAGCCACAGGTTTCTCCCAAGGTTTTTTTCTTCTCTCTATTTCTGTCACCTGCTGGAGTTCGGGTTCCATGCCACTGTCACATTGGCTTGCTTAGTTGGGGTTTAAAACACACTTAATATACAGTAATATTAGTAATTTGACTGCACTAACTCTATTGAATGACATCAAACCTGAATTGAGCTGGATGATGACACTATTGTCTTCTGTAGAGCTGCTTTATAGCTGATTTAACATGGTTTCATAAGTTTTATCATTCACAAATTATGCAACATTTCAAACTGAACATTGAATTGACTCAAAGTGAATAACAACAATTCTATTTCAGTGTTCCAGACAGCCAGAGATGGACAAACATTATGAAATTATGTCTTGCACGTCATATCGAGAATCCAACATTGATTTGTCACCAGTGACCCTGACCATTGATGTGTCGGAAGCTATATCCGTTCTGTTCACATCATATTCATTCTCTTTGTTATTCTCGTGAAGAGATCTCGCTCGAGCATGAACAGCTTTTTTGGTGAGCAGCTTCTCTTCTATTGGAGTTTGTATTAGATTTTGTCAGATTCGTCATTGGATTTTTCGTTCATGGGACTTATTCATCAGATTCAGATATTCACTGGTTATCCAGGGTTTCATTGAAGTCGATTGCTACTAGCAATGCTGTGATGTGTTGTGTGTTAAATGAACTCAGTGGTTATCCAGGGTTCTATCAACACTGTGTGTAGTATTGCCTGTTGTCTTTAGGTGACTACTTTGTATACAAATACTCCCTGGTAAACCATGGGTGACATTCAGTTAATAGGGGTTACTGTTGCAACAACTTTAATGCCTTATTCTTCAACGCTTTCTATGGCTTTAATATTTTATTATTAACCTATTGGTTGATCAGGGTGGGAATAACCATAAGGTTGACCATAAATTTTCATTGACTGGTGTGGGAAGTTATGGAAACCCCATGCTCTCTTTGCTCAGGTCCAATAGGTCTTATGGATGCCCATATTCAATGTCCCAATTGCTTAGGCATTGATCACCTCAAAAAAGGCTTTAGTAGATCCATGCCCTTAGTGTAGTTTAATGTCCTTGGTGGTGAGACAGCATTGACTGGCTAAATTGGATCCTGAATTTCGGGCCTTCAGAGTACTGCTTCTTCAGTGGTATTTTCACTGCAGGATACACTCACGATTGGAGATGACACTTCATCTACACTTCATCTGGAGATGAAGATTCGGCTGCGTTACCCCCGGAGTGTAAGTGTTGCCCAAGTCCAATCCAGAATGGGCGGCTATGCTTTCCCGGGCCGCCGAGAAGGTCGGGCTTGTGTGGAACCCTCCACCACGTCCCGAAACTTCCTGGTTGGAAAATTGGTTTCTCGGGGGGCCGTGCTTGTTCTCAGCACACCGCCCGGTACCATTCTTTCCGGAAGTGCATGAGGAGCTCACTAGGATGTGGACGGCACTGTATAGTGCCAGAAGCCGTCCGAGTGGCTCACCACCCTCGACGGCGGGGCAGCTAAGGGGTATGTGGATATCCCGCCAGTGGACCGTGCCATTGCGATGCAGCAGTGTCCGCTTCCTCTTGGCAGGGTAATCCATAGCTCCCATCCAAGGCCTGTAAGTTTTCGTCCGGTCTTTCGGCGAAGGTTTATAAGGCCTGTGGATAGGCTGCTTCCGCCCTCCATGCCATGGCGCTCCTGCAGGTCCACCAGGCACAGGCGCTCATGGACATGAACGAGGTTGGTTCTGACCCAGAGCTCCTCCGGGAGCTCCGTGTGGCAACTGACCTCGCTCTCCGGGGTCCACCTTGGTGGTCCAGGAGCACCACCTTTTGCTCAACCTGGCTGATATGAGGGACACCGATAAGTCCGAGTCGGGTTTCTGCATTCCGCCACGCTGCCCCACCCTGGGTACGTCTGTGGTGCCATTGGTCCCACTTGCGTGCTCTCTGCGAGCCTGGCTAGCGCTTCCCAGCTCATCTCGCTGGCTCATCCGTACTAACAGACTCGAGCCGGTCCCTCCAGCCGATATGAAGACCAGCTTCTACAGCCCGTACTTCATTGTACCCAAGAAAGGCGGTGGGTTACGACCAATCTTGGACCTGCGTGTTATGAACCGGTCCCTTTACAGGCTGCCGTTCAAGATGCTTAGGCTGAAACGCATTTTCAAATGCATCCGTCCCCAAGATTGGTTTGCAGCAATCGACCTGAAGGGTGTACTTTCCTGTCTCGATTCTCCCTCGACACAGACCGTGTCTTCGCTTTGCGTTCGAGGGACGGGCATATCAGTACAAAGTCTTACTCTTCGGGCTGGCCCTGTCGCCCCGTGTCTTCAAGAAAGTCTCAGAGGCGGCCATTGCTCCCATGTGCAAGCATGGTGTTCGCATTCTCAACTACCTCGACGACTGGCTCATTCTGGCCCAGTCGAGAGAGCAGTTGTGCGAACACAGAGACTTAGTGCTCAGCCACCACAGCCACCTAGGGCTTCGGGTCAACTGGGAAAAGAGCAAACCCACCCCCGGGAAGAGGATCTCTTTTCTCGGTATGGAGTTGGACTCGATCAACATGACAGCGTACCTCACCGAAGCCTGCATCCAGTCAGTGTTGAACTGGGTGAGCAGGCGCAGACGCAGAACAGCAGCACCACTGAAACTGTTTCAGAGGCTCCTGGGGCATATGGCATCTGCAGCCGCGGTAACATCTCTTGGATTGCTTCACATGAGGCCGCTTCAACACTGGGTCCACGATCGAGTCCCGAGATGGGCGTGGCAGAGCGGCTCGTGCCGGGTCCAAGCAACCCCGCACTGTCGCCAAACTCTCAGCTTGTGGTCGGACCCTTCGTTCCTGTGGACAGGTGTTCCCCTAGAACAAGTGTCCAGGCACTCTGTGGTCACCATGGATGCCTTTGCCACCGGCTGGGGGGCCACATACAACGGGCATGCAGCTTCAGGTCTGTGGACGGGGCCTCAACTGCATTGGCACATCAACTGCCTCGAGTTGTTAGCAGTACATCTCGCGCTGGGCCGCTTCAAAACGCTGCTACTAGGCAAGCATGTACTGGTCCGTACGGACAGCACTGCGACCGTTGCGTACATCACCCGTCAGGGTGGTCTATGGTCACGCCGCATGTCACAACTCGCCCGCCATCTCCTCCTTTGGAATCAGAAGCATCCGAGGTCGCTTTGTGCCATTTATATTCCGGGCCTGCTCAACCGTGCAGCCGACGAGCTCTCATGGCAGAAGATGATACCGTGAGAGTGGCGACTCCATCCCCAGGTGGTTCAGCTGATTTTCAGGTGCTTCGGGACCACACAGGTAGATCTGTTTGCCAACCCGGACATGTCTCTCTACCAGTTGTTCTATTTCCAGACCGAGGGGACCCTCGGCACGGATTGCTGTGGCACACAGCTAGCCCCCGGGCCTTCGCAAGTATGCGTTTCCCTAAGTGAGCCTTCTTGCACAGACCTTGTGCAAGGTCAGGGAGGACGAGGAGCAGGTCTTGTTAGTTGTGCCGTATTGGCCCAACCAGACCTGGTTCCCAGAACTGGTGCTCCTCACAACAGCCCCTCCCTGGTTCATCCCTCTGAGAGAGGACCTGCTCTCTCAGAGATGGGGCACCCTATGGCACCCGCGTCCAGACCTCTGGAAACTCCATGACTGGTCCCTGGACGGCACGTGGAGATTCTAGGTGACCTACCCCCAGCGGTAGTTGACACCACCACTTCCGCTAGAGCCCCCTCTACGAGATGCCTCTATGCGTTGAAGTGGAACCTATTCGTTGACTGGTGTTCTTCTCACGAGGAAAACCTCCGAACTAGCTTGATCAGAGCTGTGCTTTCCTTCCTGAAAGATGGGTTGGAGCGAAGGCTGTCTCCCTCCACCCTTAAAATGTTTGTTGTCGCTATCGCCGCACATCACGATGCAGTTGAAGGTAAGTCGTTGTGAAAGCACGACCTGATCGTCCGATTCCTGGAGACTAAATCCGCCTCGCCCACTCTCTATACCCTCTGGTCCTTTCGGCTCTTCAGAGACCACCCTTTGAGCCTTTGTAATCAGCTGAGTAAATAATTATGTCCTGTAAAACAGTACCCCTGGTTGCATTGGCCTCCATCAAGAGGGTAGGGGATCTACATGCATTTTCGGTCGACAAATCGTGCCTAGAATTCGGCCCGGCTAACTCTCACGTGATTCTGAGACCCCGGCCCAGATATGTGCCCAAGGTTCCTACCACTCCCTTCCGGAACCAGGTGGAGAACCTGCAAGCGCTGCCTTCGGAGGAGGAGGCAGACCTAACCCTGGCTTTTCTCTGTCCCGTCCGCACTCTGTGCTTGTACGTGGAAGCCTCAGGACCTCAGATCAGCTCTTCGTCTGTTACGGAGGCCAGCAGAAGGGAAAGGCTGTCTCCAAGCAGAGGATGGCCCACTGGATAGTGGATGCCATCGCCTTGGCTTATGAAGCCCAAGTCGTGCCTTGCCCACACGGGTTGAGAGCCCGCTCCACTAGGAGTGTCGCTTCTTCTTGGGCGCTGGTACATGGTGCCTCGCTGACAGATATCTGTAGAGCTGAGGGCTGGGCGACACCTAATACATTTGCTAGGTTTTATAGCCTACATTGAGCCGGTTTCTTCCTGCGTGCTTGCTTTAAACAGCCGGCAACACCAAAGTTCCCGCTCTAGTGTCGGCTTGCTACATGGAGCGGATATGTGTGCTTTTTGCTCCAGTCAAGTTCCTCAACCAGGTGAACCCTGTAGAGTTCCTCCGCACCCCTTCGGCAGTCGGACGTTGCGGAGCGTCCCAGCCGGGTTCGTCACTTTTTAGGGTCCCCTGGAAAGATTTCCATTGTGGTCTGTGCTATTTGTAGCGCTTTCTGTATTTGGTTGTGTTGTAAACTTTTGCAGCGCGTTTCTGTATTTGGAGCACACATGTGTTGTGAAACTGATGAAGATGTTTTCTTAGTTTGCTTGTGTTTTTCTATTTGCATGAGTTTTGTTCAGTTGCAACGCGTTGAGCTCTCTCGGCCACCGTACTTTTGTATTCTTATTTTCTTTATTTTTATTTGACAGTAGTCCTTTTTACACTGAACACAGCAAATACCGAACCATACCGAAACCATGACCTAAAATAATAATATAATAATAATTTCATAGAAACACAGTGCTCTTCCTGAAAAAAATTGCAGAAGTATTAATTGTAGTATTTAGCAAGCCACTCTGTTGTTTGTTTTGCACATTCACGATGGACCACAATTATTCATTATCATTTGCTGCAGGCTCTGTCACCAAAGATTTCCATATAAAGCAAAAACGTATAGGTGAATCAAATGACCCAAGAAGAATTTGTGACAAGATAGGTAAAACCGTGATCAATGTTGGTGTGGCATTTCCAAGATATTATGTTATAACATAAAAGTAATTATACACACACAGTAATGTTATAACATAATGTTAAATACGCTAAAATTTACTTTTACCCAAAACAGTGCTGTATTACCCCAGTATTTAATTTGACAAATAAAGTGAAATGTTTGAGTGGTAATTTACATCTACATTTAAATTTATTTATTTAACAGCACACTTTTATCCAAAGCAAGTGATTCATTAAAAGATACAATAAATACAAGAAGTGCTATAAATAAAAGGTTTCAGCCATCGTTCAGGAGAGTAAGCTAGAATAGGGAGTGATTAAGGAATAGTGAGTGCATAGATGAAGGAATAGTGAAATAGATTTATTTTTAATTCAACAAGCTGCATTTACAAGATTAGATTTCAAATGTTTCTTGAAAATTGTCAGGGATTTGGCTGTCTGGATAGGGTTGAGATGATCATTCCACCAGCAAGAAAAAGTTCTTGAGAGTGATTATGTGCCTCTCTGTGATGGTACCATGAGATGCCGCTCACTTACAGACCGGAGGCTCCTTGAGGACTTTTAAAAGAGGCATGTAGACTTGTAAAAGAGAGTGGATGTAGGAAAGTGCGGAGCCGGTGGCCATCCTGTAGGCAAGCACCAATGTCCTGAACTTGATGAAAGCCGCAACCGGAAGCCAGAGCAGCAAGATAAACAGCGGTGTGATGTGGGTTTGTTGAAGACCAGTCGTGCCACTGCAATCTGGATCATTTGTTGGGATTTGATTGTTGAAAGTCCAACCAGAAGAGCACTGAAGTCCAGCCAAGAATTGACAAGGGCCGAGAAGTTGTCTTGCATGCTCAGTTAGGAAGGGCCTGATCTTCCTGATGTTTTACAATGCAAACCTGCACAATCGTGTTGTAGCAATGTGGTCTTTGAAGTTCAGCTGGTCATGAAAGATTACTCCAAGATTCCTGGCCGAAAAGTATGGTATTATTGGTGATGAATAGCTGGATGGTAAAGTTGGGCTGTACTGACAGGGTGGATAGGAAGACGAGAAGCTCTGTCTTCGCAGGGTTGAGTTTTAGTTGATGTTCTTCATCCATGGCAAGATGTCCGCCAGTCAGTCTGAGATCTGTGCAGCTAGCATCGTCTGGGGATCATCTGGTTGAAATGAAAAGTAGAGCTATGTAGAGCAATGGTTCTACATTGCTAATATTAAGAAGGTTCTCCTCACTCAGTGACACACCCGCTGAGAAACCTGTTAAAATTGGTGAATCTATTAGTGAAAATAATGAAACTATAGAGACTCCTGCCACCAGAGTCAAATGCTTGTCGGGAGTCAAAGCACCTGACATCAAAGCAATTTTACAAGTTCTGGCTAATGCTAAACAAAGTTGTTGTTTTTTTTACATTGGCACTAATGATGCCCGACTCGGTCAGTCGGAGATCACTATAAATAACATTAAAGAGGTGTGTGACCTCACAAGTATGATGTCAGACACTGTAATATGCTCTGGCCTCTGATACATAGCAGACTGCCGTCACTCAATGGCTGGATGTCTAAGTAGTGTCTGCAGAATAACATAGGTTTCATAGACAATTGGACAAGTATTTTGGGCATACCTGAACTGTTAAAAAGAGATGGTCTTCATCTCTCCTAGGGTGGTGACAAGTAACTAGGGTGACTAGGGTGGTTCTTTCTAGTAATATGGCACATAGTCTTAGAGTTGGTATTTGACTATTTGGGACCCAGATCAGGAAGCAGACAGACTGGCTGAACCAACCGTCTGTTAGCCGCCTGGCCGCCACACATGACAGGAGTCAAATAAACCTCAGCATATAGAGACTCTTTCACCTACACAATATTTAT
Organism: Gila orcuttii; assembly: GCA_026230005.1. NCBI lineage: Eukaryota > Metazoa > Chordata > Actinopteri > Cypriniformes > Leuciscidae > Gila > Gila orcuttii. The sequence goes on from JAPDVR010000023.1 coordinate 25,610,605, forward strand.
TTTCATTCATATCATTAGTGGGTGCTTGCCAAAGGCAAGGCACTCACTATTGTTATTGCTCAAACTTATTCCACTTTTTTTTGGCGCACTACTCCTCCCGCAGTTTTTGTCACAGACCCATGAATGAGGTGTCAAAACGTGCAGCCTATTTAGGAGAGGTGTGCAATGACTTTTATAAGCGATCGGGGGTACGATGTTCGCCCCGCTGGTGAAAAACGGGCCAGAAAACCCCGCACAGACTTAACATTGCGAAAAACTTTTACAACTCATAGATCAGATTGAGGATTTCGCAGAAATTTGTAATTTACCTCATTTGAAGAGGCGGGCAGGCTCTGTAAGAACATACCTCACAATGGGATAAAAGTTGCACCCCTGGGGGGCAGGAGCTGCCCAAAGTTTCCCTATTGACTTACTATGGCATAGGACGGCCCATGAAATGCATGCGTTTCTCCTACTATGGTGATCACAGTGTCAAAGAGACAAGGGGGCGGGTTCATTTTACTCAGACAACCAATCAGTCTCTCAGGATCATTGTGAAGCTATCAAGCCACGCCCTAGCAGCAATTTAGAGCACCATAGCAATCGTTTAGTAAGACCTATATCTCTGCACCAGAACATCATATAGACATGCGGGTTGGCTCGTTTGTTTTGGTTGGGAAACAGTCTTTAAATATCACCATGGTAACTGTGTATTCACACCATAACAACCGTTTAGAGCCTCCTAACAACCAAATTGCAACATATAGAAGCAATATTTCAGCTCCACAACATTGTACTGACATGGTTGTTGGCTCGTATGCAATCATGTATAACACCCTAGCAACCGAGTGATGAGTTTTGCCACTGTATGCACCCACTCACATTTTCTTTAGGAAATGTACATTGATATTATTTTTATATATAATTTATTAATATTTTTTTAGTTCTCTATCTGCCTGGTCGTATTATATCTTGTTGCTTCTATTTGGGTTTTACATAAAAAAACATAAAAAAACAACAATACTTAATACTCTAATAACAGTTGTTAATTGAATACATTAATAAATAACAATTGACATTGAACACGATATAGATGTAATGAAGACCAAGTTCCAGTGAAATCGTCTCAGGTTACTATTGTAACCATAGTTCCCTGAGAACAGGGAACGAGACGATGCGTCGATCGACGCCATGGGAACGCCCCCAGCGTGACTGCGTCTGAAGCATCTATGTCAACTAGTCCAATGGAAAGAATGAGCGTCACGGGCGGGTGACGTCATGACCAGGAAATGATAAAAGCACATCCGGTGCAAACCGGTATTAGCTTCGAAAATTGCCGAAGCAAGCCGATCACAGGGATGCAGGAAGTATGGCAGGGTGACGCATCGTCTCGTTCCCTGTTCTCAGGGAACTATGGTTACAATAGTAACCTGAGACGTTCCCTTACGAAGGGAACTCAACGATGCGTCGATCGACGCCATGGGAACGAGAATACCCAAAGCGCCAGAATTCCAAGTACCTGAGTGTTAGTCTGTTGTAACTAAGCACTAAGCACCTGAGAACCTGGGGCAGCATCCAGGTCCAGGCAGTAAAACCTAATGAATGTGAGCGGTGAGGACCAGCCTGCCGCATCACACACGTCTTGAAGAGAAACTCCAAGTAATAAGTCTTTAGAGGCCGCCATACACCTCGTAGAGTGAGCTCTGACCGCCAAAGGACACGGCTGGTCAGAGTACTCGTATGCAAGTGAAATAGCCTCAACTATCCACTTACTAACCGTCTGTTTAGAAGCAGGAAGACCCTTCTCAGGTGATCCAAGCAAATAAATAACTGGTCGGACTTCCTCATTGAAGATGTCCGATAAACATAAGTATCTAGTGCTCGCACTGGACACAAGAGGTTCAGCCTTTCCTGGTCCGCAGTGTGCCACGAAGGAAACGTGAAATCAGGGGGTCTCAACCCAACGATGTACCCCCCACAGGGCGTGGTAAGCCGCAATGGCCGCCACGTAGACCTAAAGCGTGGAAGGACATAGACCTGACGTAAAACGCTCCTGCAGGAACTCGAGTACTCACAGAACAGTTAACCGGATCCCACTGATGTCGGTGACACCATACAGAAAAAACTTTCCATTTAAGCGCATATAGTTTCCTAGTAGCTGGAGCTCTGGAGCTTAGAATGGTCTCAACAACCTCAGTTGAGAGACCACTCTCTATGAGTTGGGCCCCCTCAGAGGCCAAACCCACAGGTTCCAAATCTCCAAATATTGTGCCGGCCTGAGACAGAAGGTCTCTCCTGATCGGGATTTCTCCAAGGGAGGACCGTCTAAGAGATGGATCAGGTCCGCAAACCAGATCCGACTCGGCCAGCGTGGTGCTACTAGCAGTAGGCTTATTCCGTACTGGCGAACTCGCTCCAGAACTCCTGGGTGCAGAGCAACAGGGGGAAATGCGTACAGACGTAGCCTCGGCCACGTCTGCACCATAGCATCCAGCCCAGGGGGCTGGGTGAGTAAGGGAGAACCAAAGTGGACAGTGCGTCGTATGCTGAGACGCAAACAGATCCACCTCTGCTTGGCCGTAAAACTCCCAAATAATCCCCTGGCCTCAGCTCCTGCCTCGACAGGATGTCTGCTCCAATATTTTGGTCCCCAAGAATATACACTGCCCTCAGGGAGAGTACCTTCCCCAGAGACCACAGGAGGATCCTCAGACCCCCCTGACGGTTCAGATAAGAGACCACCGATGTGTTGTCTGTACGGACGAGCACATGATGACCCCTCAGGTCTGGGAGGAATTGCTTCAACGCATTGAAGACAGCCATCATCTCCAGGCAATTTATGTGCCACGAGAGATGATGACTCTTCCACAGACCCTGAACCGAGCGGCCTTCCATTACCGCTCCCCAGCCGGTGAGGGAAGCATCTGTCGAGATAGTAACTCGATGGCAAAGAGCTCCAAACACCGGACCCTGGGTTAAGAACCAGTGCTTCCTCCATATAACTAAGGCACGAAAGCAACGCCGCGTGACCTTGATCATACGAAGTGGGTTTCCCCTCGGGGAGAACCCTCTGGTCCTGAGCCACCACTGTAAAGGCCTCATGTACAGCAGGCCAAAAGGTATCCCGTTGGACGCTGCTGCCAAAAGACCCAACAGTCTCCCGAACTGTTTTACAGTGTGTGACTGGCCTAGCTTCAGCTCTTTTGTGGCTGACAGGATAGCAGCTACACGAACGGGCGATAGGGTGGCCCGCATCGTCACTGAATCCCATACCACACCAAGGAAAGTGGTTCTCTGTACTGGAGAAAGCACACTCTTCTTGGTATTGAGCCTCAACCCCAACATCTGCATATGAGCGAGAACGACACCTCGGTGCCGAACCGCCAACTGCTCTGATTCCGCTAGAATCAGCCAGTCGTCGATGTAGTTCAGAATACGTATGCCCTGCAGCCTGAGCGGGGCTAGAGCTGCATCTACGCATTTCGTGAACGTGCGGGGTGATAGAGCTAGACCGAAAGGAAGTACCAAATACTGGTATTCTTTGCCCCCGAAAGAAAACCTTAGGAACCTCCTGTGCTGAGGGAAGATGGAGACATGGAAGTAAGCGTCCTTCAGATCTATCGTGACAAACCAGTCCTCGGATCTGATTTGAGTCACGATCTGTTTGAGTGTCAGCATCTAGAACTTGAGTTCCTGTACTGAACGATTTAACAGACGAAGATCTAAAATGGGACGCAACTCTCCATCCTTTTTTGGAACAATGAAATAACGGCTGTAAAAACCCGACCTCGGTCGGGTGAGTACACCTGTTCTATAGCTTCTTTCGCTAACAGGGCCTTTACCTCTTGCTCCATTACCAGAGCCTGCTCGGGATGCACCACTGTGGGCAACACCCCGCTGTAACGAGGAGGACGTGAACCAAACAGGATTCTGTATCCTTTCTCTACAATCTGCAGGACCCAACGAGAAATATTCGGCAGAAGCTTCCACGCTGCCAGAAAATTTACTAAGGGAACCAGCCTCTCGAGGCTGGTCTCTGGTGTTAACGAGACAGCCAGTCCCGGAGCCTGAAACATAATGGCAGGAACTACCTGAACTGGCTGCTCTAAAACCCCCCTCAGAGGGCGCGAAACCGATGCAGTGCCGCAGCATAGCATCAGCGACTCGCTGGAGACCGCTGCGCCCCGAAGCACCAAGGGTGACGGGGTTGGCAGAACGGTCCCATGAGGACCCCGAAGTGGAACGGGCACCGTATTCTGAGGTGTACACCGCTCCACTTCGGTCGGGGCTGTCCTCACAGGTCTGACGCCAGTGACGTCAGGACCGCTTTTTTTTTTTTTTTTTTTTTGAGCCGAAGTCTTCTTCGCCTGAAGAACGGTCCTCAGATCCGGCTTCGACTTAGAAGACTTCGACTGAGAGTGTTGCGCCTGTTTCCATTGTTTATGTGGAGGTGTACGAGACGAAACACTCTCTTTCTGTTGCACATGATATGATGAGCTCGACGGCTGGGGCTGCTCACGCCCAGCAGCCCCAGGGGGCTGGACACGGCGAGGGATAAACTTTTTAAAAGCGTCAGCTTGCTTCTTAGACTCCTGAAATCGCTCGACGACCGCGTGGACTGCGTCGCCAAAGAGACCAGAAGGTTCAAGCGGAGCATCTAATAAAAAAGCTCGATCTTTTTCTTTAATCTCTGACAGATTTAACCATAAGTGTCTCTCAGTAGCTACCAAGGCTGCCATAGACCGCCCAATTGTTCTGGCGGTCTCCTTAGTAGCCCTGAGAGAAAGATCGGTAGCACGACGAAGTTCTCGAATATCGTCATGAGTAATTCCCTCACTACTATCCAGATCCCCCAGCAGGTCAGCTTGATACGCCTGTAGCACTTTTTTTGCCATTGTATGCAGACATGCTCCAGCTTGACCTGCTGCCGTATAAGCTTTGCCCACTAAAACCGAGGTGGCTTTAAGCGGTCTAGTGGGCAAAGCCGAGGCTTTCAGGGACGATGCGGGACCAGGCGAAAGATAGCTGTTTTTTATGCTAAATTCTGTTCCGCCTGGGGCATCGCCTCATAACCATACTCTTTTAGCCCTCTTATTCTCGAATAAGTGTTAACTTGAGGGCTAAAAAGTCGTGAAGAGTAAGGTTTATTCCACGATTTCGATATTTCATTGTGAAGATCGGGAAAAAAGGGAAGCTCTCGTGGTGGAGATAATGTAGTGGATGATAAAAAGCGCTCATCTAATTTACTTTTAGGACGAGCGCCTTTATTCTCAGATGGCCATACAATATTTAATTTTTTACAGCCCGTGACATAACATCCACCAGCTCATCATATGCTGGGGAAATAAATTGTGAATCTTTTTCCCCCCTGTGTGTGCTTTCACTCTCCATACTCATAACATCGACCTCCTCGGAGGAAGAGCATTGAAGTAATGGAGGGCTCTCTCCCCGGGCGGAAGAAACCGCAGAGCGTGCTTCCGACACCGGGGGGAGAGCGCTGGATCTTCCGGGTAAGGAAGGAGAAAAGGCCAAGAGACCCGTCTCCAACCCCTCCGAAAGATCCTTCCGCGATCCCCAGGAATGCATTCTCCGCGCCGCATCGGCAGACGCGGGTCCTGATCCCTGAGGATCGCGAGCCTGCCCACTCTTTACATCAAAGAGTGACAGGCGAGAGCGGAGCATGCGGAGCGGTATTCGCATTTCACAGTGTTGACACTCAGCCTCCTCGAAGGCTGAGACCGCATGCTCCACTCCCAAACAAATGACACAAAGCTCGTGTGTGTCCCCACCCGTTAAATAACGCGGGCAGGGAGGAACACACTGCTTGTACACTTGTTTCGCCATAACGTTTCCGAATAAATTGCAACAGACAACAATAAATAGACAGAGACAGTATAACACAGATCGCTTGCTGAGGCAACAGAAGCTAATACCGGTTTGCACCGGATGTGCTTTTATCATTTCCTGGTCATGACGTCACCCGCCCGTGACGCTCATTCTTTCCATTGGACTAGTTGACATAGATGCTTCAGACGCAGTCACGCTGGGGGCGTTCCCATGGCGTCGATCGACGCATCGTTGAGTTCCCTTCGTAAGGGAAATCTTCAATCCCCTATGATGTCTTTACATCCTTCATTATGTGTGTATTCTGAGTGGCAGTTTCTCTCTACAGATGATGAGGTTTTGATACGAGTCAGCACCTGAAATACACAATTGAGTTTAGTTACATTTGTGTCTCTTCCATTTGATTATGTAAAAACAATTATGTTAATGAAATCAAAAATTTGCGAAAATAGACAATATGAGCCCTTTACCGTGTTAAAAAGGAAAGGTGATATGAAGTCATGGGATAGCTTTAATGTCTTTTTGTGACTGGGTATGTTAAGTCTTAAAGTATTAATAATAAAAATAAAAAATAAATCAAACAATGTGGATTATAAATTCAAGCCGTGGGGCCGCCATCTTAGACCGGTCACCCGCTCCACTCAGTGTAATCTGTTTGACAGGTTACAATGAGCTGTCAGCGCATTTAATTAATCATACCTCACTGAATACTGAACTGATTTTCACGTGGGTTTTTTTGGTGCAAAGGTCATACATGTAGCTATGATACAGGACACATGGTTTGGCGTATTTTATTATTCATAGTGGGCTTAACAGTAATCAAATATTCTGATATATGATATAAAGGGACCAGACGTCCAAGATCAAACTATCAGACTTTGACTATCAATTCTATTTTAAATTAATACTATTACTTCTATTCAGAGTTCTTTTTTCTGCATTTAGCCAGGGACAGGCAACCAAAAACAGGGACTGTCCTCTGAAACCGGGGATGTCTGGTCACCCTGTGATATGCAATTAAGGCTATGATAGGTATTTTGCAAATCACACACTATAAATCTGATAGAGAATCAGAAACAGATAGTGAGAGTAAAGTCAGATATTTTAATAATTTGAAACAATACAATATATGATTAACAAACAAACAATATACGATTTAATTATATTAAGAGTCTACTTGTCTACACACTGTACTACCACGTTCTTCTGCATCCATCTCCTCCCAGCCCTTGAAATTTAGACAGACACACACAGACACACGAAAGCTTTGCATGAGCTAAACCCCTGAAAGAGGACTGTTTTGCAGAGTTTCTTTCTCGTGCTCCCTTTCTGCAGTTCAAGAGAGGTGAGTTTGGCAATGTGGTGCAGCCTTATCCTGAGAAACACAGACACAACCAATGACAACAAGTCTAGCTAGCTGGCTATGATTTTAGTACAGGAATATCTAAGATCCTTGCTCCTTCTCAACTCTCTGGTAATAGAGTTGAAAAAAAAAAAAACCTTGGATCCAAATGTTTTATCCAAATATAGGCCTATTTCAAAACTGCCATTTTTATCCAAACTTCTTGAAAAAGTCGCATTAAACCAACTGCAGACTTTTCTAGTCCAAAATGAGATTTTTGAAAATTTCCAGTCGGGATTTAGATCGAACCATAGTACAGAGACGGCCTTGTTGAAAGTTCTAAATTATATTTTCATTGCAATTGATTCTGGCAGCTCAGTAGTTTTAGTCTTGCTGGATATTAGTGCGGCGTTTGATACTATTGATCACAATATCCTACTATCCCGCCTGGAAAAGACAGTGGGAATTCGGGGCATGGCACTTGATTGGTTCCGATCCTAACTTTCTAATAGGACGTTTTCAGTTAATTTTGGTCAACATCATTCAAAAGTGGCCCCATTGTCTAGTGGGGTTCCACAAGGATTCATTCTTGGCCAAATTTTGTTTTCGTTATACAGGTTACCCTTAGATTCTATTTTTCTTAAGCATGGAGTAAAATATTCATTATTACCGTTGCGGAAATAGGACAAAAAATATTTTGAGTAACTATTGAGATGTTTTAAGTTGTTAAATCTTGGATGTCAGAAAATTTTCTGCATCTGAATGAAAGTAAAACTGAAATAATTTGGTTCGGGACCCCTGACACTAAAAATTATTTAACTCAGTTAACTCCTTTTTGTAAATCTGCAGTGAAGAACCATGGTGTTTGAAATTGATAGTTCTTTGAAATTTGACAAACAGATTAATTCTGTAGTAAATCTTGTTTTTTCCATTTAAGATCAATAGCAAAGGTGAAAACGTTTCTGTCCACAAGTGACTTTGAAAGGATTATTCATGCTTTTATTTCTGTACGATTGGATTATTGTAACTCGCTATATGTAGGAGTCAGCCAAGTACTATTGAATCGGCTTCAATTGGTTATGAATGCATCTGCTAGACTTTTAATGGGGACTCGCAAAAAGCAGCATGTAACACCGATTTTAGCCTCACTAAATTGGTTGCCTGTGCAGTTCAGAATTGATTTTAAATTATTGATTTTTGTATACAAAGCGTTGCATAATTTGGCCCCACCATATCTAGTGCATATCCTTCATATACATAAACTTTCTAGGTCTCTTAGTTCAGCAAATCAGATGATCCTAGACATTCCCAGAACTAGATTAAAATTGAGTGGTGATCAGGCTTTTGCTGTGGTAGCTCCAAAGCGCTGGAATAATTTACCTTTACACCTTAGACTTGCTCCCTCTTTAAGTTATTTTAAGCGAAATTTAAAATTGCATTTGCTAGAATTAGCGTTTGGATCAGTAGGTTAATTGGTAAGAGGCTCTTCATAGATGCCTGTTTGTCATTGTATTGTCTAAAAATACATTTTATTATGCAATTTTATTATGCGTTTGTACAGCACATTGGTGAACATCACGTTGTTTTAATTATGCTTTATAAATAAAGTAAATGAAATGAAAATGGTAATATTCTATTCACAAAATACAACCAATAGTACAGTAATGTTAAATCTTACTTGTGAAAAGTTATTCCCCGAGCCCGGTTTGCGATGGTCCGCCGATTTGAGCATGAATATGCTGCACAGTGCTCTGGCATCTTGCTTTCTCCAGCTGTGCAACTAGGAGTACGACCAGTTCAAGATGGCGGCCGTATTTCTTGCGCCCAGAGGCCAATAGGGGGTCTAGCTCTATATATGTCTATGGTTTGAACATGAGGTGCAGGTGTGTGTGTAATCAGTCCAGGGAGATGCATGATAGGAAATGGAGTACGTAATCCCCCAGGGAGTGCGTGGCTAATCGTGACAATGCTTATCAAAGCTAAAGTTATTCATTCAAGAGCTGTATGTAATTTTTTCTTTGCCTCGTTTGATTCTCAATAATCGTCGCACAATCTTCAGCAGGTTTAATAGACTGCAGACACTTTAAAGACCGAATGCAGATCTAATAATACATAACATATTTTCTACCAACTATGTACGTTAATTTAAGACAAATGGTGTTTAAGTGAATACTCGCCAAGCTGGTCATTTTGACATATTTTTGTGTCTATTTGATCGTTTAGTTGTAGTAAAGTATAATTTGCCTGTCTAAGGTCCGTTTCGGAGCGCACACACAGAAAGCCTCTCTGAAGTTAGAAACAGTCTCTTAGCAGATTATTGTGCTTTTAATAGCTCTTTTTATTATCAAACATCTCACAATTTAGCAACAATAGAGACTGCATTTTACAACAATCACTGATTGTGCCGATTCTGGCATTACGTTTGTATTTTATAGGGAGAAATGACGCTGTAAAGGGAATGAAGTTGCGCAAGACAGAACTTGGCTATAGTTTTTAAGAGTTTTATCTGTATATATCTTTTTTTTTATAATAATTGGATGCCAAAATCGAAATTCAAATTAGATTAATATCACAGGCCTAAAGTGTAACCAGACATTTGAATGTTTAGTTCTCTTGGCCATCAATTCTCATTAAGCAGGGGCTGGGTTTCTGTACCCATCCCTAGGAACTATACAGACTTTATCAAATAATTAGCTATTTTTTTTTTTTTTATCAGAGTTAGTACTGGCTGCAGATAAAGTCCTAATTGTTGGTGATTTTAATATACATGTTGATAACGAAAAAGACATATTGGGATTGGCATTTAGAGACATTCTGAACTCTATTGGAGTTAGACAACACGTCTCATCATGTTATGTTAAAAATTTGAAATTCTAATCTAGTCTCATGTATACTCCATCTAGCCAAGGTTGCTAAGCTGACTCCGTGTTACAAATATGTTAGAACTATCACTTCTGCCACTAAAGATTGCTTTATTAATAATATTCCTGATCAGTTTCATCTCCTCAGCATCCTAGATAGCTTAGAAGAACACAATATTGCGAAAGAAACTTTTTACTCTCTCTTTTCCAGCACTTTAGACACAGTTGCTCCTTTGCGCTTAAAGAAGCTTAAAGAAAATAGTCCAACCCCGTGGTACAACAAGCACACTTGGGCCTTTAAGAGAGCAGCCAGAAAAATGAGCGCAACTGGAAGAAACCAAAACTAGACGTTTTTTGAATTGTCTAAACTCGTTAAATCATCTAAATCAACAACATGAATGTTAGACCCTATAATGACTAAGCTACTGAAAGAAACGCTTCCATAGTTCATAGATCCTCTTCTTAATATATTTAATTAATCTTTGTCACTAGGATATGTACCGAAAACTTTAAAGCTGGCTATTATTAAACCTCTTATTAAAAAGGTGCAACTTGATCCTAAAGAATTAGTCAATTACAGACCGATCTCAAATCTACCCTTTTTGTCAAAGATACTAGAAAAGGCAGTATCCTCACAACTGTGTTCCTTTTTAGAAAGAAATGGTATCTGTGAGGATTTCCAGTCAGGATTTAGAATGTACCATAGTACTGAGACTGCTCTCATTAGAGTTACTGTTGCCGTTCACTCTGTACATGCTACCCTTGGGAGATTATTAGGAAGCATGGGATTAGTTTTAACTGTTATGCCGATGATACTCAGCTCTATCTCTCTTCGCGCCCGAGGAAACTTGCCAATTCAAGAAATTAACGTAATGTGTCACAAGGTGACAAATCCAGCAGAACCAATGTCCGCTGGAAATGCGTTCCCCCCGGAACAATATCAGTGAAACACCGTGCCGGTTCCGCTGGTTGTTGGTTTCCATGACAGCGGCGGCTGATGAGGCAAACTGTATCAGGTGCGGGCGATTGGTGTGAGGATCAGCGATAGGGCTACGGGGCCGAATGAAGCAGTTAAAAGGAAAAGGAGATTGGGTGTGGTACTCCCCCGGGAGAAATTGATTCTTTTGGCAGTGGCTTGGATTTGCTGGGATTTTTGGAGCGGCTGTGAGGATTGGACTGGAAAGGGGTGCAACGGTGGTTGTGGGAGTACAAGCTGGAACGTGAATTGGATGTGAAGTGAGTGTATTTTGGAGATTGAGTCAAGATTGGAGAATGTCATCACTCGAGAGAGAAAGATAAGTAATGAAACACCGGATCCGTGTGAATGCATGCTGTGTATTGAACTGAATAAGGAATTGTGGAGTGTATTGACCACCAATATAATTGCCACCAAGAGTGTGAACTGATTCATCTGTGAAACCCTGATATCTTCTTCTGAGTGTGAAAGAGTGTTGAAGACGCTGTGTATTGAACTGAATAAGGAATTGTGAAGTGTATTGACCACCAATATAATTGCCACCAAGATTGTGAACTGATTCATCTGTGAAACCCTGATATCTTTTTCTGAGTGTGAAAGTGTTGAAGACGCTGTATTCCATGCGGTGTGAAGTCCTCTGCATCTCTTCAGCTTCTGAGTGTCGATCAAGCGCAACAGTGGAGGGATTGAACAGTGGGTGAGTGCTGGCCTTATTGCACAAAGTTTTGAGAGTGGATTGTGGTGCCTGAATTGAAGTGTCACACAGTATTGGATTTGATGTGAAGTTGCAGTGTGTGGATGTACACGTTTACTTAACCGCCAGTACTCTCCAGTTAACCTCCTCGTCCAGTGTTGCGGAGCAAAGCCCTCAGGTTGAATGTGTATGTTCCATTTCGGCCACCAGGTCCTGTGATATGAGAGAGGAGTGAGATTGTCCTGTTTAACGTGTCTTGTCTTTTTAAATAGAACGTTCTTCTGCCGCCGCCTTCGTGTGTGCTGCCTGTTCGGAGGAGAGACACACCCCAGCCTTAGTGTTGCCGTGGGAACCACCCAGCCCAGCCGTAAGCCTGAGTCTCCATTATACGGAAGGATCATGTTTGTTCTTGTATCAAATGCTCCGTCTATTTAAGATTCTCCTGCCACCGCCTTCGTGTATGCGTCCTGGTCGGAGGAGAGACACATCCCAGCCCTAGTGCCTGTGTGGAGCAACCCAGTCCAGCCAAGATTCGTCTGCCTCTTCCTTTGTGTGTGCTGCCTGGTCGGAGGAGAGACACATCTCAGCCCTAGTGCCTGTGTGGAGCAACCCAGCCCAGCCGTAAGCCGACTCTCCATTATACGAAAGGATCATGTTCGTTCTTGTATCAAAGGTTTTGTCTATTTAAATAGAAGATTTGTCTGCCTCGGCCTTCTTGTGTGCTGCCTGTTCAGAGGAGAGACACATCCCCGCAGTAACGCTGCTTGTTCAGACTCACCCGCTCCAGCCGTAAGTCCTTACTTCACCGAAATAGAATTGAACCTGTAAACTTGTCCCTATCTTGGGTTAGAGGGGGCCCTTGTCTCTTGGTGGAGCCGTCAAGGGCGGAAAGGCATCCGGAGGACCTCACACCTGCTGCTCAGTGACGCCACGGAGGAGAGCACCCTACACGGAGAGGATCTGCCTACCCGACTACCTACCTGGCCGGCAGCGAGTCCCCCTCCTGGACTCCATCGCCCTGTGCCGGTTATCAACCGAATAGTTGACGCTTGGGAAAAACTTACCTGCTACCCACCTGTCCTGTGGAGAGAGTCCCCTCCTGGCCCGTGGCCCCGGCCTTGATCCGCCCGGGTCACTGCCCGCCTGTATTACGCCGAAAAGAGTCTACTTACAACGTTACTTACCTGCACGCTGGACGGGCGTTCAACTCCTTCCTCCTCTGTGGCTGCCAGTAACCCGGGCCCTTGCAGTGAACCCCTCGGCCTCCTCCTCCCTGGAAAGAGCGAAGCCCGCATTAAGACTTTTAATTCTTGCTTTTATTCAATAAAGATTGTTACTTTTAGAAATTCTTCTTGTCTGCCTGGTCTCTGGTACGCTCCTCGAGGTGGTTCTGGGTTTGAGGGGTGGGTGCAGTCTGGTTTGGCCCCCCCGACCTGTGACAGAATGCATAGCTGATATAACTATTTGGATGACCAGTAATTTCCTATTACTTAATTCTGAAAAAACAGTTTCTAATGATTGGACCAAAAACCTCCGCCCGTACTAACCTAGAATACTGTCTAACAATTTATTGCTGCTGTCAATTCAATTAAGAACCTGGGTGTGCTCTTTGATACCAATCTTTCATTTGAAAGCCACATTTCTAGCATCTGTAAAACTGCATTCTTCCATCTTAAAAATACATCTAAATTATGCTTTCAATGAAATTTGTTCATGACCTCAAGGCTAGATTATTTTAATGCTCTTATGGGTGGTTGCCCTGCATGCATAATAAACAAACTACAACTGGTCCAAAACGCAGCAGCTAGAGTTCTTACTAGAACCAGGAAGTATGACCATATTAGCCTGGTTCTGTCAACGCTAAATTGGCTCCCTATTAAACATCATATAAATTTTAAAATATTGCTGACCACTTAAAAGCACTAAATGGTTTAACTCCCCAGTACTTGAGCGAGCTCTTAACGCATTATAGTCCTTCACGTCTATTGTGATCTCAAAATTCTGGCCAGTTGATAAAACCTAGAATAGCAAAATCGACTGATGGCGGTTGATCCTTTTCCTATTTAGCACCAAAACTTTGGATCAGTCTTCCTAATATTGTCCGGGAAGCAGACACAGTCTGTCAGTTCAAATCTAGACTAAAAACACATCTCTTTGACCTAGCATACACATAACACATTATAGACTTCTATAATTAAATGTTAGGCTGCATAGGTTAGGTCAGCTGGACCCGGGAACAGTTCCCATAAATCCTGATGTACTTGTTACATCATAAGAAGGATGGCGTCTACACTAATATTAGTCTCTCTGTTTATCCCGAGGTTAACCGCAGTCTGCTGGATCCAGGCCGTATCAGGATCTGATAAAGGACCTGTGCCTGGTCACAACGACAACGCAGTCCTGAAGTGTCAACTAGTTTTTCCACTGTGAAGGCCTCCTTCCCTTCCCTTTACCTCTGTACAGATAAAACGTTGTTGGGATAATTCCGGTTCACGTGGCTATGCGGAAGCGATAGAAAAGTCTGTATTATAAATAATACAGAACGAACAGTGTCGTGTTAGCGGCCCCTAAGTTAATAACTAATGATCATTGCGACGGAAGTGAATCAATCAAAAATAACTTTAGCTAGACAATACATTTATTCTAGAGCTGCTGTAAAGCCAAAACAATCTCTGCTACTTTAATTTCCTATTATCACTGTAAAGCTGCTTTGAAACAATCTATATTGTTAAAAGCGCTATATAAATGAAGGTGACTTGACTTGTCTGACAGAGACAGTGTTTCACCACAGAGATACCCAAGAAAAGATACAGGTAAAAGAAAATATTAAATAATATCAGTGTGATGATGTACCAGGTTAATGACAACATCACTAGAGTGCCAGCCTAGTGCTGTTTTGAATTTACGTAGTGTGCTGAGGGCAGGAATAGTTCAGTATGTATGGTATGTGGACAATGTATATGAGGATGGACAATTCCAACGTTAAGTGTTCAACGTGTAAATGTTTTGACTGATGATAGAGAGTCAAGTCAAGTCAAGTCATCCTCATTTATATAGCGCCTTTAACAATGCAGATTGTTTCAAAGCAGCTGTACAGAGATAAACATATAATTTAAGGTAACAGAGATTGGTTTAGTTTAATAGTGGTTCTTGAATAATGTTTTTTCCAGCTAAAGTTAGTTTTGATTGATTCACTTCCGTCTAAATGATCATTTGTTATTAAATTAAGGGCCGCTAAGACGACACCTTTCTCTCTAAACAGACTTTAAACGTGAACCTGTGATAGACGCTGATGGCGTTCACATGCGCATTAAGAATTGATTCTATAGTTATGTACGTTTGAATATATGTGCGCAGGTTTGTAATTCCTTACAAACCATGCCTACACAAACTACTTGTCTATAAATTTTGATGCAGAATTTTATTTTATCTTATCACTTCGTGTAGGTACGCGAACCGAAAAATTCCACTAGGCTTTATCTGTAGAGTGGTATAGGGATCCTCCATAGGGAGAGGCTCCATAGGGAAGAGAGCCATTGTCTGTTTTAAATAGTTTCTTTATTGTTTACATTTGCATATTATAGCACATGTTAGATCTTACCTGTCTGAGTCAGTGTTTTGAGGTGTGTTCTGGTAGTGCGCATAGCCAGAACGTACCATGTTTCAAGATGAAGAGAGACATGAGTGCTGTCAGGTGTTAAATGTTTGAGTTTGTTATTGTATGTTATGCATGTTTGTATTATGATTATTGCCTGTTAGAAATTAGTTCTCGAAAATTAGTTATATTTATGTGCCAATGTTTTGCTGTGGAATTCAGTGAGTGTTACGGGGAAAGGTTCCACCCTGTGACAATGGTTCATCCCACTAGTTTTTGGCGGGAAACTTGTGTATTTAAACCATTGTCTGATCAAGTTGGAGGGAGAGGTTGCATCCTGTGTATACGGTGCAAAACGATTGAACATGTTTGAGGTGAGACATGCTGATAATTTGGTGGATGTGCCACTAGGCATTGTTTAGTGCCAGTTTTTGCTGCTCTCAGCATTTTTTCTTGTGTTTTTAGAACCAGTATATGTTGCATTAAGTTTTATTTATTTCTTTTTTTTTGTTTCTTTTTTTTTTTTTGTACTTCATGTGGACTGCACCTTGTGAGCTGCTGCTTCTAAAATAAACCACCACTGGCATTTGGAAAACCACTCCATTGTACTGAGTCTTCCTAAAACTTCTCCCAGGCCTCTCGACAACACGCGACATGACAATCATTCATATTCACGAATAGGTGAGAAATAATATGAATCAATCCAATTGTCCAGTGTTGCTTATACAGTATTATGTTTTTTTTAAACAACATATGAAACAATCATGACTATAGATGCAAACTTTGCAAAGAGTCCGCTACCACAGAAATCGCCACGATTGGCCATATTTTGTCTGGGACAGCCCAAAATCGTACAATGTGTACCGGGCATTAGTTATGGAAAAAAAGGTTGTCAACTAACATTTTTTTGTCATAGATTTCTTTGAAAGTACTACTTTCTAGCAACTGCCTATGTAAACTACTTAGAGGTGGCCGATATGACAACGTCTTTACCACAATATAGCAACATTTGTAACACAATATACGTCGTAATCATAAAACGGCATCATGATATAGTAATTTTTTCTAAAATCATAGACGTTACTAATTGAAAGGAAAGCCATTACCTTTATTTCTCAACATTGTTACAACTGCTTATAACTTTAAACTCATTTCCAACCCTTTGACAGCCTGCTATTTTTTACTTAAAGGGGTCCTATTATGCACTTTTACGAAGTCATGATTTAGTTTTTGGAGTGTACTAGAATATCCTTCCATCCTTAATTAAAACACATTCTTTTTCACATAGTTTACATTATTAGAGCACTTCTCTCCCCAGTCTAGGTTGAATGTGTCGTTTTCTATGAAGCCCGGACACCTGTGGTGGAGTAGCTGTTTAGTGCTACTTCATGCTTGTGAGCAAGATGGACAACAACGGTGAAAGATGATGACCAATGTGAACTCCCTGCATGTTTGGGTCACAAACGTGTTCGGTTATTTGTATGTATATTGTTTTGCATTTGTGTATGTATATTTCAATTTATATACTGTGTGTGTGTTTTATTTAAATTACTTTAATTATGAGCATTGAACAGTTCAGTTGCATTTTCAGAATTCTGAGTGGGAGTTGAGTGTTGCCTTGACGACTGTGGCGCATCCTCAAACAACACAGAGAGGACCACTGGAATAACACACAGTTTTGTCTCTCTCACTCTCATTTATTACTTGACGATGGAACGGAGGGGATTGACCACTGCTAGAAGTTGTCACCAATATGGCCTCTTCCTCTGGTAGTAATGTTACCAGCAGCAACATCAACTGTTCAACATCAGCTAAAATTTGACTGTTTACCGACAATGACACAATTTAAAATGAGGATAAAGGACTATTTGAGTACTAGTTGCACATGTACTGTTACTGAGAGCGGCTGGTGATTATGTTGAGAGTATGTTAAATTGCCAAAATGTACTTTTTTTTTCTTGTTTGTTTTGTTTTTGTTAATGTTTGAATATGTACTTTTTAATATGGAACTATTATTCTGCTGTCTTGGCCAGGACTCCCTTGAAAAAGAGTTTCTAAGTCTCAATGGGACTATTTCCTGGTAAAATAAAGGTAAATAATAAAATAAAATAATAAAACTGTGACTTATGCTGCCTATGCCAACAAGAAGCTAATGAACCACTGCAAACACCCAAAGAGGAAGGACGTTTATCATTAGAAAGGGATTTAAAAGTTCTCTCGATGTTGTTAATGTTCTCCCTTCTTCTGTGAATGTAATTATTGGTCAGCTGAATAATGGATCAGGTATCGCAGAAACATTAAAAACACACAATGCTAAGTATCATAAACGCTGTAGAAGCTACTGCAGTAGTTCTCGTGTTAAAAGAGTGCGAAATAATGATGATGCCCCGCCTTTAGTGAGTCCAAAAAATCTTAGATCATGCCAGTCTAAAGCAGGTGGTAGGCCTATTCATTGTGGGATATGTGAGGAGGAGGATACAGATTACCTTCACAAGGCAGTAACCGATAATGTTGATTCTAATCTGAAGTCCTGGGCAGAAACCAGTAAAACTTTAAGCTTCTTTGAAGACTCCTTACCCAAGCATCCGAAGTGCACGCACCAGATGTTTATTATCACACCAAATGCTATGTTAGATTGCGTGATACAGCAAGGCGGCAATCTCAGGACACTTCCAGGGTGTCAGAGGGGGAAGCATCTTCCAATGAGTAGGGGACAACGTTTGACCATCTAACCATTTCACAAATAGTTGCACTAGTTGAGCATTCAAATAGCCATTTTACAATTTCCTATTTACGCCAACTCTACAGGGACTTTATGGGAGACCGCGGGCATTCATGTCTTTATTATGAGCCCCACACAACACGGTTTAAGCAATACCTCCTCAGCCATCTCCCTGACTGGACACAGTACCGGAACGGCAAGGAGACATATATCGCAAGCAAGGAACAAGAGTCTGAGAGAGTAGTTACCGCTCACGATTCCAACCAGATAAACCAGGATGAAGCATTGCTGTTAATGAGGGCTGCCTTGATCTTACACAAGTATTGCTTACAGCCAGGCCACATATTTGATGCCTCTTTCCCATCCAAAATCTGTTGTTAAACCCTTAAGGCCTGTTCACACCGGGACGAATTTCGCACGCGATATTCGCCGACGTTTAACGCTTTGTGATTAAACACGGGGCGCCAATGTGAGTGTGCATAAAAATGCCACGTGTAAAAGCGTCATTTTTTAAAAAACGCCTCAGGTTCGTTTTTTTTGGTTTGACGCGCTGCGTCAAAAACTATCTGACCAATGAGATTGGCGCTTTTGCTCACGTGTCTGGAGCTTCTGAAGTTACAGTAAAACGACGAGGAAGATGCAAGCCAAGATAAATGTAGAGCTGCTGGTCTCGTTGGTGTCGGAACATAAGGAACTGTATGACAAACGCGACAGCGACTACAAAAATATTGATAAAAGATGGAGTGGTATTGCAGAGCAAATGGGCCTTGATGGTGAGTTTTATTTCACTTAATTGTCTTTCATGTACATGGGCTTGTAACTTTTTCCAAGAAACGTTTACATTAAGCGCCATCTAATGTCAGGGAGTGAATTTGCATGTTCACTCGGCTCATCGTCAGTGAAAATTGCTTGGGTGTGAACACAAAAAACGCCTTGAAAAACGCTGGGGAATAACGCGCGCCGATATTTGTCAAATGAGGATGCCAAGCTGAAACAGAGAACGAAAATAGCATGCCTCATCACCCAATGTCAGAAGTACAATGCATATATCGGCAACAGACACCTCTCCAAGACTGATGCAATACGCCATAGCAAGGACTGAGATATGCCATTTCCACTTTATTGTGGCCTCAAATTGCATGGAAGTGAATGCCGGAAAAAGGGGACATTGATGAAGCACATGCACAAGGGCTTTCGGTGTCGTATAAACGAATCATGGAAGTGAAGCAGTCACTGGCACGCACAGTATGTAAACGACACAATGAAGACGGCATTGTTCTTCCTACTAATCTTCATCAGCATGTCTTTACCACTTATGATATTTACAACCTTGATGGCCAGAGCAAAGGAAACTTCTCAAAGGACAAGTTCCATGGAACTGCAACAAGTGCTACAAATCACCTCTCTCTTGACAATCTGGGACTAAAGCGTCCTCAAATAAAGGTAGACTCTGAAGATTCATCCACACCCAAACTTCCAGACTCATATACACTTGTGAAGACAGCAGAACTCAATAAAGGAGATATAACCTCTAATAAACAATAAAATGTATAAACAATAAAGGAGATTTTTTAAACTCTGCTGCTCTGTGCTTCACTGAAACCTGGCTGAGTGAAGCCATACCGGACAACGCAATACATCTGCCGGGCTTCCAGCTGTTCGGAGCGGATCGCATCGCGGAGCTAACGGGGAAAACAAGAGGTGGTGGATTGTGTTTCTACATTAACGAAAGTTGGTGTTCAGATGTAACAACACTGAGGAAGATGTGCTCTCCTAATTTAGAGGCACATTTCATAAACTGTAAACCTTTCTACTCGCCTCGGGAGTTTTCCTCTTTCATTCTCGTGAATGTATACATCCCTCCAGACGCGTGTGTGAGCGCGGCGCTACAACAGCTGGCTGAACAAATAGCTGAAACAGAACAAAGGTATCCTGACTCTCTTTTAATCATTCTTGGGGATTTTAACAAAGCAAATCTTTCCCGTGAACTACCAAAATACAGACAGCACGTTACATGTCCCACCAGAATATACTGGACCACTGTTACACCACAATAAAAGATGCGTATCACTCCGTCTCACGAGCAGCTTTGGGGCTCTCTGATCACTGTTTGGTTCATCTCATACCGACCTACAGGCAGAAACTGAAATCAGCTAAACCTGTAATAAGGACTGTAAAAATATGGACTAATGAATCAGAGCAGAATCTACAGGCCTGCTTTGATTGCACTGATTGGACTGTTTTTGAAGCTGCTACCAACGATCTAGATGAGCTCACAGATACTGTAACATCATATATAAGTTTCTGTGAGGATACATGCATTCCTACCAGGACATTCTTATCATTTACTAATGATAAACCATGGTTTACTGGGAAACTCAAACACCTTCGTCATGCCAAAGAGGATGCCTACAGAAGTGGGGATAAAATCTTGTATAACCAGGCCAGAAACAGACTGACGAAGGAGATCAGAGTTGCTAAAAGAAGCTACTCTGAAAAACTGAAAAACCAGTTTTCATCCAACGACCCATCATCAGTCTGGAATGGCCTGAGGAACATCACCAACTACAAGTCACTGTAAGGAACTCAGCTTTTTGGAAATATTAATAATCAATAATATCTTGTTATTATTAATTATAAATATTTGGGTCAGTTAATTGGATTAACTTGATGTGGCTGAATTAATATTACAATCAATTAATCAGTTCGTCCAACGAACTCTTTTGATTATTAATTTATTCTAAGAAAAGGGTATCTTCCATGGCCACAGAAGAATAATTATTTCTTTGCATATACCGCACGTTGAGCCAGTAGCAAAAACCGTGATCATAAAGTGACAATGTATTGCAAACAAATCAGAACCAAATACATATTATGTACAAGTTTTATTAACTAAATATAGATATTTATATGAATATAAATAAACTAAACAACATACACACATGAATACATAAATAGGTTAGTGATAGGATGAAATTGGAAACCGGAAGAGGGTCTATGAGAAGAACCATCAGAATTTCATTTTCACATTTCATTGAATTGAATACTTGCATTTGTAATGGGAACAATTCTTGAAGTTGTTGAAAATTGAAGTCGTTGATGGTTCCGGCAGTGTCAAGTGGAAGTTGGTTGAGCGTTCTCTTTCTCCAGGAACGCATGATTGGTTTGGTCAAGGCCTGGGACTCTGTTGAGGCCACGCCGAGTACCCAGGAGAAGTGAGGAAGTCGGAAGGATGGGTTATTGGAGTCGTTGTTGGTTGAAGTCTTTGTTCCAAAACTCCTGAGATTGTCTTTGGTTCTTTGTGAGAGAGTCTCCTCTCTTTTCCATGAGGCCGGATCTGGTTGGGATACAGGCCTGCTGGAAGGCCTCTTGGCCCCCATGGAGGGGGGAGGGGGGGTTTCCCCGTATCACCCGAGACAGTGTTTGCGGCAGGATGGAAAACCAAGAGAGGGCGGTCACTATTGCCTGTCTCTGATATAGTCTGAAAAAGAACCACCCCTAAGGTTTGAATGGACCTATGAGTAAGGTGACATGTCCAAGAGGGGAAGCGGCTCTTAGTTGATTTATGGTCTTTGTCCCCAGCGTGCTTAGACTGTTCATTCAAGCTCAAATAGACATAACAAATTCAAATTGCATTCTAAGAGAAGGTGATGTACATCAAAGTATGTGTCATTAAATGAGGATTAATTAGGTAGGAAGAATGATACAGGTGAAGTTATATTGACCGTTGGGTGGTTGTGCAACCACATACACCCCAATCAAACATACCATGTTGTTATACCTAATAGTACACGAGACAGTAAATCATCACGGTTTCTGTGAGGCATGTTCCTTCATAGAACAGAGTAATACCGCAAAGTTTATTTAATTAAAGATTGTCTCTCTCTCTTGAGCATGTGGCGCATGTGGCCACATTCCTTTGAGGTTGTAAAAGTCTGTTATCAGTCTTAAAGTGTTCTGTAACCGGACACCCGGCTGACAAAATAACTTCATTTGTGAGGTTAGTTTTGGGGGGGAGTTTCATAGACCTTTATATTGATTAAATATAGTGAATATGAATAATTAGTGTGTGTCTGAATGGTCCAGACCCTACATCACCATCCCCCCGATCTGTGGACAATCAACACCTGGCTGATGATTTAAACTCATTTTATTGCAGGTTTGAAAAGCACTCATTCACACCACACACCGGCTCTGACCTGCACTTCACACATTCACCATCACCTCCTGCACTCCCATTACTCCCCCCTCCTGCCATCCTACCTGAGCTTAAGGTCTGTGTGGAGGACGTGAGCCGAGTCTTCAAAAAACAGAAGACTAGGAAAGCCTCAGGCCCAGACGGCATCTCATCTGCTTGTTTAAAAGCCTGCACTGAACAACTGGCCCCGGTCTTCACACAGATCTTCAATAGATCATTGGAGCAGTGTTAAGTTCCCTGCTGCTTCAAACGCTCCACTATCATTCCTGTCCCCAAAAAAACCAAAATCACTGGACTTAATGACTACAGACCTGTCGCTCTCACGTCTGTGGTCATGAAGTCGTTTGAAAGACTGGTGTTGGCCCACCTGAAGGACATCACTGGACCCCTGCTGGATCCCTTTCAGTTTGCTTACAGAGCAAACAGGTCTGTGGATGATGCAGTCAACATGGGATTGCATTATATCCTGCAACATCTCGACGAACCAGTGACTTATGCAAGGATCCTCTTTGTGGACTTCAGTTCGGCCTTCAATACCATCATGCCTGGTCTTCTCACAGCCAAACTGACCCAGCTCTCCACACCCTCCTCGATCTGTCAGTGGATCACCAGCTTCGTGACGGACCGGCAGCAGCGAGTGAGACAGGGGAAACTCACATCCAGGACTCTCACCACCAGCACTGGCGCCCCCCAAGGGTGCGTTCTCTCCCCACTGCTCTTCTCCCTGTACACTAATGACTGCACTTTTAAAGACCCCACTGTCAAGCTCCTGAAATTTGCCAAGGACACCACTGTCATTGGTCTCATCCGAAACGGTGATGAGTCTGCTTACAGACTGGAGGTTGAACAGCTGGCTGTCTGGTGCAGTTATAACAACCTTGAGCTGAACACGCTCAAAACTGTGGAGATGATCGTGGACTTCAGGTGGAACAGCCCAGCACTCCCCCCACTCACCATCATGAACAGCACTGTGGAAGCAGTGGAGTCATTCAGGTTCCTGGGCACTTCCATCTCTCAGGACCTGAAGTGGGACAATCACATATTCTCCATTGTAAAAAAAGCCCAGCAGAGACTGTACTTCCTTCGCCAGCTGAGGCAGTTCAACTTGCCACAGGAGCTGCTGATTCAGTTCTACTCAGCCATCATTGAGTCTGTCTTATGCACTTCCATCACTGTCTGGTTTGGTTCAGCTACCAAATCAGACATCAGGAGACTACAACGGACAGCCCGGACTGCGGAGAGGATCATTGGTGCCCCCCTGCCAAACCTCCAGGTCCTGTACTCTTCCAGAGTGAAGAAGAGAGCAGGTAAAATCATCACAGACTCCACTCACCCTGGACACCACCTGTTTGAACGGTTACCGTCAAGACGGCGACTCAGATCACTGGCCACAAGAACATCTTGGCACAGGAACAGTTTCTTCCCACAGGCCATTTCCCTCCTGAACAGTTAACACACCTCCCAAGGCATATGCCTTAAGTGCAATACTCCCACTGTTTAGTGCAATATCCAACAACTCAGGTGATACTTCTATGTAGATTTATTTATTTATAATATTCAAAACACTGTAAATATGTTCATAATCTGTAAATCTGAAAATGTCTATTCTGACTAAACCCAACTGTGATACTTTTATTCTCATATATTTATATTTTTATTTTTTATTCTTATAATTTGTAGTATTATGTTTCTTGTTGTATTTGTATATGTCCACTGGAAGCCTCAGTACCAAAACAAATTCCTTGTGTGTGCAAGCACACTTGGCAATAAAGCTCTTTCTGATTCTGATTCTGATTCTGATAATGGCACCTAGAAGTGGCACTGGTCCTATCCGACCATCGCATGATCTTGTGCATGGAGCCAAAGTGAAAGATGAGAGTTGGTTGTTGCATGGCAAAGGCATACTTGATCAGGATACATTAGGTGAAAAGGATGTTATTACATGGTCAGGTTTTAACTCACACCTTTTGAATGATGACACAGTGAAACCCCATGCTGAGACAGGAGGTTATCCCCTATTCCCAGACAAAGCAGCCTCTGCATCCATGATGAAGCATGCAATGGAGCTAGCACAGGAAGGCACATCATTCCTGAATCCCGGCCAGATTGCTGTCCTTGGTGCTGATCAACCATTGTATGCCATAGCAAAGCAGCTCCAATGGCAATATCCTGAGACACTTGGTGAAGATAAGCTCATCTTGATGATGGGAGCATTACATGTCGAAGACAAAGCTCATCTTATGATGGGAAGCTGCTCTGTGATTCAGGTTGGACTACCATCCTTTCCCAGGCACAGGTCCTGACTACAGGACGCGCTCAGTCTGTCCTCAATGAGCACCAAATCAAATGAACACGGTACTCCCACCAGGTCACTCGCATGTCTCTTTATATTCTCAAGCAGAAAGCATACACTACCTACTCTGCAGATCTTCTAGGCCCACCGGAAACATTCGAAATGTGGGACCAACGATCTCAAGCCAAGTTTCCACAGTTCAAGTACTGGTATACCATCATGGAGGTGGAGTTCCTACTCTGTCGATTCATTCGGTTACTTCGGGAAGGAAACTTTCAGCTTTTTGTTCAAGTATGTGATGAACAGTGTAAATGGTTTCATGTGATGGATCACACAAACTATGCCCGTTGGTTACCCATCCATGACATGATTGAGCTGCCTGAAAAACATCCTGCCGTTTATGCAGAGTTCATGAAGGGGAACTTCGTAGTGCAGCGGTCAGAGCACAAGTTCAGCTTGATTGCAAAAGATCAGTCCCATGAGCAGTCAAACAAAATCCTGCAATCCTGTGGTGGTGCAGCTGGACTCTATGAAAACCCTGAAGCCCTCACGCTCTTCATGCTGGCAGGGTCTGACTGTTCCAGATTAGTACAAGAGTTTCAAGCTGTGTATGATAGCACCTCATCATCATCAAGAAGAGGCACACATCAACATCTCATCAAAAAGAGGCACACAGCTTACAAGTCATGTTCAGGAAGGATGTCAAATCCTTTACCGAGGTTATGGAAACCCATGGAAATCCCTTCTTATCAGCGAATCATGAACTCATAGCACTCGACACCCAATATATTATGGAAAGAGAAGTGTCTGATTCGCTCAATACTGCTCACAAAGTTGGTATAGCCCTACATGCTGCCTATGTAGAGCAGCGACTTGACAAGGTCACCAAGCCTGTATCAGATATAATCCCTCGGGTAAATATACTGACATTTGCCAATCGACCTGACACAAAAGCCAAGCACAAAACAAAAAATGGGATTCACAAGCAAAACATGACACTCGACATGACATTTCCAACCAGGGGCGTTTACACAGTGGTTCTAAGTCAGACATTCTCGAATGCATGAAGGTGAAAAAAAAAACCATGTAGCAGCAGCTAGAGATGCAACTGTAGTTGTGCTTGATGGTGCTGTAATGGTCCAAATTATCCGGCCAACTACTGAAAAACATTCCATTGCTGGGTTTGTGAGGTCACACATGAGTTATGAATCTGTCACGAGATTGGATATTTAGTTTGATACATATCCAGAGGAGAACCTCAAAACACAAACTCACCAACGCAGAGGAACCGGATCAAGAACTAAAGTAGAAAGGAGAACTCCAATTCCAAAACGTAACTGGAACAGTGACTTCCTGAAAAATGAGGACAACAAGGATGAACTATTTGGATATATCAGTGAAGAGATAACCAAGCATGGCATGTGTCACGATTAGCCACACACTTCCTGGGTTAACTTGGATTACATTTCCCATCATGCACCTCCTGGACTGATTACACCAAACACCATACACCTGCACTGCGCTGATTACACACACCTGCATCTCATTCACACACACACATATAAACCACTTCCACGCACCACACCAGTGCGAAGTCTTGACTTTCATGATATCTGGCCATAAAAAGGCATTTGTCCGGACTGTTGACAGTGATGTTGTCATCCGCTTCATCAACACACTCGGCCTCACAGAGCTCTGGATCGGCTTTGCAGGTGGAAAAAAACCATAGGGACATTCCTGCTCATGAAATCCGCAAGGATCTTGGTCCCCAGAAGTCACTGGCCTTACCACTCTTCCACGCTTTAACAGGCTGTGACACAACCTCAGCCTTCCTGGGCCATGGGAAAAAGAGTGCATGGGCAGCTTGGGAGGCAACACCAGATCTCACAGAATCCCTGGTTACCCTCACCTTGGAGCCTGAACAGATCAACAATGATGTCCATGTCCAAAGACTGGAGCGTATGTTATGTACAGCAAGAGCTGTGGTTCCAGCCGCGTAGACGAAGCTAGACCTCACCTTTTCTCGAATGGTACGAAGTCTCTTGAGAACCTGCCTCCTACCTAAGCTGCACTGATTCAGCACATTAAAAGAGCACTGCTGCAGGCCAGCTTCTACTGGAATCAGGCAACCGCCATCCAGCAAGATATCCCAGAGTTCAATGCATGGGGATGGTATCAGGACTCTACGAGCAAGACTTGGGAACTTTACTGGACTAATCTCGGAGACGCCAGTAAAGTCTGCACCATTCTCCTCCACTGTGGCTGCAAGACAGCATGTAGAGGGCACTGTAAGTGCTGTAAAGCCGGAGTTCGTTGCACTTCTATATGTAAATGTGAGGTTGCTTGTACAAACAATGATGGTGGAGACGATGAGAGATCCGGTGATTGTGAGTGATAATGATAATTCATGTGATAGACCATGAGAATACACTGTTGTTTTTTTTTGTTATTGCTGTTTTTTTTTTGTTATGCTATGCAAACCTTTAAGACAAATTGACTATATTATTATTTTAACAATTTGACATAATATAAATATTGCCTTGCAATAATAATTGTCTTATTATTTCTTATATGATTACACTTTGAAATGCATTCACCCGTGGTACACTGAAAAGCATTTAACTTTTATAAGGAAATGAATCAACATTGAAAATAACCTTCAAAATTGTGGTAAAAAAAAAAGGATTTACAACCACAGTCTTGAAAAGAATACAGGTTCTAGACTTACACAAGCATAAATATAAATATGCCAATGGACTTCCTGTGGTCAATAAACATAAAATAGACACAACATCCTCATTTGTAGCGCATTTGGTTCAAAATTTGTAGCCAAAACCCTTTTCGGACAGTGGCCATATTGAATTTAGGGAATTTGGGGGGTCCTGATATACCCAATCATAACTGTAAGTATTCCTATGGGTTTCCCATGGTCAAAAAAGGTCAAATAGAGATCAAGTTTGTATTTGTATCTCATCTGGCTCAAAAGCTATAGCCGAATCCCTTTCAGGCGGCGGCCATATTGGATTTGGCCACCATCTTGGTCTCAGGGACCATTTGCTCGGGTGCCCTGGCTAAATCATTTCAGTATGCCCTCAGCTACATCTGTGCCAAATTTGGTGCTTGTAGGTCAATTTGCGCAAACAATGGGGTGTAAGGCCCCATACTACAGCCCAAACTGCTTGTTTGGACAGTGGCCATATTGGAATTGGAGGATCAAGGGGTCCAGATATACTGGGTCATAAATATAAACATTCCTATGTGTTTCCCATGATCAATTAAGCCGAAAATCATATCAAGTTTTTATTTGTAACTCATGTGGTTCAAAAGTTATAGCCGGAACCCTTTTCGGACAGCGGCCATATTAGATTTGGCCGCCATCTTGGCCCTGAGGGTCGCTGGCTCCGGCGCCCTAGCTAAATAATTTCAGTATGACCTGAGCAACATCTGTGCCAAATTTGGCGCTTTTAGATGAATTTGCACGAAAATGTGTATAAGGCCCCCAACTATGCATGAAGAAAATATTATTACCTTTAACCCTGTCTAGCCTTTATCTGCATCCGTCACCGCCCTGCTCAGCCAGTCCTCCAGCCCCGCCTCTGTTGGAGGTTTGCAGCCCTTCACCATCTCCTGTAATGTCAAGAACTCAAGTCGAGCCTCAGGTCCTACTACCACCATCAGCGCCTGAGCGAATAGATTCAGTGGCTCTGCCTCCGGCCTCAGCTCATCTCGCTCCATCTTGACCCGTTCCACCTTGGCTCCTCCCACCTTCGACTCCACCAGACACCCTCTGCTTTACAGCTCCACCGGGTTCCCCCATCCCACTGTCTCCCCCTTGGTCAGTTGTCACACCACCTCCACCACAGACTTGCTTAAAATGTGCAGCACACAGATAAATGTTGGGGTTGTAATGTTCAAGAACATTGTTTAAAATAAATTTAAACCACTCTTAAGTTCGTCAGTCTTAGGAAGATCAAACGAATGAGTTTTGGAAAGGGGGTGGAAAAAACAGTGTCTCTTTGAGATAGTGATAACACAGTCTTCTCTAACGCAGCTCAACCAGGCCTCGTCCCCTTTTTCACATTCCATGGATGGATTCGTTGAAGTTCTTGGAAAGTGGATTCTGTTAAATAAAATCTCCCTTTGGAGTGGACTTTGAGCTTTGTAACCTTGCAAATCTTTTTTTATGCTCAAACAAGCAACATTACTCACTAACTGAAGTTAAAAAAAGTGAAAAAGCATAATAGGACTTTAAGAAAACCAATCGTATCTTATACAATTCGTATCTTAATATACGAATATATCTTAATATACTGCACTTAATTAATAAGTGCAGAGGAAATATTAATCATTACATTGCGCCTGGCTAGGATATGTGTATGGGGGTGGTTAATGGGCCAGAATAAGCTGCTATGTGGACCAAAATCTATGCCAAAATCTAGTCTTTCTGTAGCCTGGCAAGCCAGACCCACATCAATATGTTAGGTCTGGGAACTCACCATTGGCATGCCTCAATCCGAGGGGCGGGATAAATGGTTGTCTTTCAAATTCCCTCTGCACGCAATAGGATAGCGCTACAACCAACCAGAGCAACGAACGGTTGTGGCTGAGTGAGTCCCATGCGTTTTCCCACCAGCGGAGCTAGTTGATATATTAAACTTTTGCCGTATCCGGTCGGCAAAACTCCAAACACATCTCCCTTTTTTAAGAATGACTTAAGTGCCATTCTTTGTTCTTTTCTCAAAGAAAAGCTTAACTCCAAGTCCTCCAGAGTCGCAGCCAAAGCCGATTCGAAAGATTCATCTTCTTTGTTTTCAAGTAGCAGGGAATTCACGCGAATTCACAACTCTGCAGTCATTATGTTAAGCTGGCCCACCAACTCTATACACAATGTTATTGGCCTGACTAGAGTTTGGTTTTTCCAGCTCGAAAGCCAACGGAGAGTTGCTAGACTAGTCTCTCTGTGCAACACCTGAGGAACAGTCAAGAGAACATGGCTTCAAATACTAATGAGCGCTGTTCCAGCTGGCAGCAGTCCACATAACTATATCCCTGTACCTGCACCAAACTAACCACTACAGTTTTCAGAAATACACCATAAACACATCACACACAGTTATCAACCTAGTGTCAATAATCAACCTATCACCTGATTATAAATAATAATAATCACCATAATACTGTCACAGTCACCGTCTGCACCACTCTGTCTTCGTCGGCACTACACTTCCCAGAATCCTCCTTGTCTCCACACCTGAACTCACTCCCTCAATTACTCACCTGTTCATCGTCTTCATCATCAGTGTCACCTGTGATCACCTTGTTATGTTTGATTTGTATCTGTATTTAGTTTGCTTCTGTTCAGTCTGTCCTGGTTGGTTCTTGTTAATGTTACAGTGTTTTTGTGTGAGTTAACCTTCTGCCCGTCAACCCGTCTGCCTGTTTGTACCTGTTTGGAAGTATATATTAGTAAACGTTTGTATTGGACCCTTTTGACTCTGACTCTTCTTCAACCTGCACCACAACCGTGACAAATACAATGGACAATCAATTCATGCTTTGAAGAATTTTTTTTTTCAGACTGTAATCGGTCCGATGTTATATTGAATGCCACGGTATTCCTAATCAAAATAATAACCGTCAGAAAGCCATCTCCTAATGTCATCCATGCATAGGTGTAGCTGATAACTGAGAAGCAATCTTCATGCATGAATTCTTACTCTGACCAAGAAAAGTTTGCACAACCTTGCCTTTGAACCACAAACATTCTACTTTTAATCTCCATATCTGAATCAAACATCACCTTTATAGCACATTATTTTAGGCGATGTTTGGGCTGAAATCATCAAAGAGCTATTATGGGAAACTCAAAAGTTAAAAAAGAAAAGAAAAAAAAAAAAAGTCTGAGTGGGGTTCAAAACCAACCAGAATGACTCGATTTGTTTTAACCTTTGAGAGGTATTTGTATTAGCTTAAAAAAACAGTTAGATCACTGCTTGGAGATAAAAAATAAATGAACAAAATACTGTAGAAGTATGCCCTAACTAGGTGTGATTTGACAGGATTCCAGCAGCAAGCAATTGGTCTATCCACACTTAATGGCTGGTTAGGACAAAAACTCTGATGCCTTTTATTGCTTGTCGCTTTATAGCATCTTGTTAGGACACAATGTGGAAGTAGGCTACTAGAAAATACAAAATCGTTTACTAGTAACAACAGTTAGCTCTCTAGTTGGTTATTAGAAGCATTGTGCGATCAAAGCGATCAAATATTTTTGTATAAGGAGGGCTAAACTTTACAATTGATTGTCGCTCCAAACAAGTTTTTCCCTACATAAACAAGCATTTAAACTAGCATTTTTCCAAACTTTAATGTCTCTCCTATCAATTCACACTTCACATATCCAAACAACTTATATTTTGTAAGTAGCAATGTAATATGTATATTATCTCTTTATGCTCTTATCTGCTTTATGTTGATTTGGTGTTTTGTGTGGGGAAAAAGATTAAAGCTTCAGTTACACACTATTTGAAGGTGTTCTTGTTACAGTGTAATTACACCAATTAGTACTGAGTAATATTAGCCTACTTACTACAGGGTTTGTGTTTGGTTCAGGGTTAGTTGATTATACAATTGTAAGTATATGTATGTGAAACAAGGATAGTGCAAAATAAAGTGTTTCCTAAGATCTTATTTACTTAAATAAGACTGTCTGTTATTGTCTGTTATTTGAATCTACTTTTATTTCTGTCTTTGAAGATATCAGATAGAATCTTTCTAATGATACAACTATACTGCACAGGAAATTTTAGAATTTTTTTAACAGACGCTTGGAGACCTGTGGGTGAACTCTGAGATTGAAAGCAGGGATACAAATCGAGGGATGGTATCCACCATGTGACATACAAGACAATTCATTCAAATATGTAAACTAGAAAGAACTCCTGCTACGTTGACAGAGTGGGCTTGTTTACTCTTTGGTGAATTGCACAATGCCAATTCTGACATGCTTTAGTGCCGGCATATTAATCATTCTTGGTAACTTGCACCGTCTTAGGAATTACTTTTTTCATCAGCATCTTGAACAACAGAAGAAACTGGCTGCATTCCAGACAGACAGCAAGCCGACCTGAAAATTGTGGCAAAACATCGCACCAGTCTCTTTGTAACCCAATCCCAGATGAACAGATAGAGCACAATGCTTAGAACATCTGTTGAGGCATACAATGCAAAATTATGAGCAGCTTCACAAAGATGAGCAAAATGGCTGCCATCACATTTTAAGCCTTCTTAGTTTATGTGTCTGGTCTTTGTATACAATTACATTCTTTGCAATCTCCAGACATCAATGATTCACAAAACATGCTTTCTTGTTTAGATGATGTGGAAATGCTGATACTTTATCAAAGCTACCTGCATGAACAGGAGTTTTCTTGGCTGCATATTGGCATTTGGCCCATAAGCGTCAGTAATGTCTACGTGCAGATCAGAGATCTCGAGAGTGAACTGGCCATGGTATTCGGCTTTGTCGGGAAGATTAAAGACATTTCAGTGAGTCTAACCTGAACAGTTCGGCATCAGCGACTCATGCATTCATAGTAAACATTTCTGAGCATATCACTTCATGCTCATACTCTTCCAGTGTGCAATGATCACTATGCTGCTGGGAACAGTGTTAAACTGGTTAATAAAAAATAAAAAAAAGCAAGATGATATATAGATAAACAATAAATTATATTTTTCAGTTTGGTGAGAACATCTTTAAGATATTTTTAA
Organism: Gila orcuttii; assembly: GCA_026230005.1. NCBI lineage: Eukaryota > Metazoa > Chordata > Actinopteri > Cypriniformes > Leuciscidae > Gila > Gila orcuttii. Next base: position 25,642,882 of record JAPDVR010000023.1, read on the forward strand.
TGGGTCTAAAATGCATTATTTTTTCATTTTACAGCAAATTATTAGTGAAAGGAGAAAAACGTGGGACACATCTAAAAATTAGGCTTTTGAAAATTATTGAGAACCCTTTGGCCTGTTTACTTGCTGAGATTAAATATATCGTGTACCAACAAAGAGGCAGTATTGACAGTGTAATTTTACCCATTGCATGATTTTGTTATTATGCAGGTAACTGCCCTCATGAATAAAGAGGTAGCACCACAAGGCTGTGTTTTGAGCCCATATTTAAAGCTTACATGCGTTTCTCCACAGGATGTATGATGTGGTGGTGGTAGCCCCGTGGTTAGGAATGTGGACAAAGTGGTTGCAGGTTCAGTGACAGATAGAGGTGACCTAGGATTGTGTCCTGTCAATGTGCCCTTGACCTGCTACAGTATAAGATGATCTCTACCTTATCTTTGAAGATCAAGCTGTTTCATGTACACTAATGCACATGCATTTTCAAAAAGTAGAATATATTAAACACTGTCACATGCAATGCAAAATTTTTAAAAATGTATTTCCTGAATTAAATTTTATTATAATTATTTCCATAGATTATTGCTCTTAGATCCTGTACAGTACTGGTTTTACTACCGGTACGGGGTGTTTTTTATTTTTTCTTCATTCTTGTCATGCTTAAAACCCCCTTAACCTTGGCAAAGTGAATGTAACACATACTTATGTGACTTATTGCTTTTATAACATGGATGACAGTAATATATTTTATATTTTTATACATTTCTGTCATGACAACTCTCGGGAGATTGGCAAGGTAATGGATATGGCAATGTTAATTTGGTCTTTGCAGAATAGATCTGCTACACTGCTGCAGAGCAAGTAGCGAGACTTGCTACTGCCAAATACATTCACAGACATTGCTGTGAGCATGTAAGATACTGCTGCTGCTGTACATGTAATATACATGATTTAACCCCGGTAGCAGATGTATACGGGTGGAGCTGGGGAAGCTACATGCCGGTATTAGTTTGAATGTTGAGCCTCAGCTCATTGGACGCTGATGCAAAAGCAACCAATCAGCTGTGCCATGTAGATAATGATGTGATCACTACCAAATGAGTCAAAAGACTTATCAGCCTGCGCCATCTAGTTTCATGCCAGAACTAGGTAATAACTGTAATAAAAATAAATTTTGCAGTTGTGTTTTTTCTACTAGTCACAGAATATAAATCACTAAGCCTACTGTAATGGTATTGCAAACCTTACCCTTAATATCTTACAGAAGATTGTATTATTTAAAAAATATATATATTTATAAATAAATCTATTATTTATTAAAACATTGCCACATATTGTATAGTCTACACTGAAGTTATGATGAGGCCAAGTGTTAGACTGTCACGAGTGGCTGTAATGAAGTGCACGACATACAAATAATAAATCCAAACACCAAACACGTAGATTACCAAGAATAGAGCATATACTGTAACACAATCACATAAACTAAAGATGACGCGAAACAACGAACAGGCCTTTTACACTTTTTTCAACCGAATTGATAATTAAAGTCCTGTTTGCATGTGTTTTGTATTGGGATTTTTCCAGGAAGTTATGTACAGTAATTAACTGTACTGTTTTGTCATTTGTATGCTTTGATTAGCTTGTGTATGTGCCATATTTGATTGTAAACGTGCCTTGTGTGTGTCTTTACAGGTATGTTTGAGCTTACTTTTGAGGGTATAGCCTATATGTTTAATGATGTAAATAAATAATAAAAGAACTACAAATAACCTTTATAAATATGTTGTGTTTGTTTGTACTGGTTGTGTAAAGCAATAAAAATATTCTACTAGTGCAAGTTTAATCATATTTTATTTAATGATTTGTTAATACTTGAATTTTTAATGACTTTACTTGAGAGGGCCCATCATTATTAACTCATTATTAACTACCACACTAACATCAACTGATGGCTTAATGCATTATTTTGTCATGACGTTACTTGAGAAGGCCCAATCATAATTAATTCACTGTTAACTACTTACCAAATTCAGCTCATGATTTATCATAAACTTACTATCAAATACACATTTAACACAACGAGTATTCAGAGCATTCATGATGTGTGGCTTTTCAAGAAGTCAGAGAACAGAGGTACAGTATCATCACAGCCTGCGTCTGGATGGAGAGTGAACTGTACTGATCCCAGCAAATGTTCCCTGACCATGTTCCCAGTTTGGTCATTCCTTTGGGAACTGTTCCAAAATCTTTGTGGATTTTAAAGTTTTTTTTATTTTTATATAGTTGTGCATAGTAGGCTAAGTTTAAAGGGAAAGAGAACAACACAAAACAGATAAAGACCTTTTTCAAGTTCAGTTGTTAGTGTATTTTGGTTGAAGAGGAGGATCAACTAATCCTGTGCCATCCAGTAATGTGTATGACAAAGCTGCAATCAAAAGTTCAAGCTATGAAAATATTAAATTATTAAAATTTGTTTCAAAGTTAGGCCGTTTGGTTTGGTTTATCCATAAATGTTAATTAATGCAATAACTATCAAATATGTACTAACATGTAGTTAAGGCTGCCGTTATTCATGTGTGAATCCATAATGACTCCTATCATAGTTAAGGAAAGCTCTTCATTGGTTAATGATTAGTTCATGCTTTCAATTAACATGTTGAATTGGTTCATTAAGGCATCTAATACAGTTCAGAGTGTGTAAAACAAAGAATAACAACAACAACTAAAATATAAAATGAACATGTATGTAAAAAAAAAACTAATAAGAAATGAAAAATAAAAAACCAAAAGATTATCTGTAATAAAAAATGGTGTATAATATTAGTATAATATGCATTTGAAAAGCTTTACCATTTTTATTGTTTTTATAGGCCTAAGCTTTGTGTTTTGTGATCTCATGTTTGAAAGAGTTTCAAAGTAGCTATATTGTGAGATTGGTGTTATAAAAGGTAATATATGAGGGTTTCTTTTGAGTTATTTTTGCCTTATGGATATAAATCTTTCCCAAAATAATTAAAAGATTAACAGTATAATTTTGTTTTTCAGAAAAATTTGGGTTTTAATTTTTTTTTCATGAGGTTCTACAATCTACATTAAGAGTTCTGTTTTTTTTTTTTTTTTGTCATGTCTATTTTAAAGTCAGTCCAAAAAGAAACCGCACTGGACTAGCTACTGAGTCTTCTGAGGCAGTTCAGAAACGCAGGAGACTGGTAGCGGCTTTATTCTGTGCTGTCCTTTGCGCCGGTCTCAAAACATGTCTCCGTTAAATCGTCTTTTTCTGCTTTATCTGTTTGCATTCTGTTTGCATCAACACAACCTTGTTTGTTTCTGCAGCGACTTTCACCATGTTTCCTATAACAATGTCTGAAGTTTACGTTTTACGTGCAGTGAGAAAGTCACATAAACCAGAGCAGTCAGAATGATAGGTTTCCAGAAATGCACTTTGAATAGGATCTATGGATCTAGGCTGTGTGTCATCACATATGGATGCTCGAAAACGGATTTGTAAAATGCACAAAATTGGATTTGGACTGACAGTCTGAACGTAGCCAAAAAGACAACTAACCATAATCCTGACAAAGTCATAAACTTCAGCTAAATTTCTACTTTATTATAGTACAAGTTAGGATACATTGATTAAAAAAAATAAGATTAAATTCTTAGCCAAAGGGCCACTAATCACTATGGTGATCACTGAAACAAAATGCACTATTAATTATTTTTTGACAATTCAGAGTGATGTTTTTTTTTCTTCTTCTTCTTTTGTATTGCAAAGCTGGCCCATCATCTCTGTCCAGGTAATTGAGCAGGATTTCTTCAAAACGCCTCAGTTCTGAGCTTACTTGAGTTGAGATAAGGCTGAAGAGGACACCTTTCCGTGAGAATCCTTATCTCAGCAGGAAGAGAAAGCCAAAAATGTACTGTCTTCTTAAAGAGGCATGAATCTGCTGGCTAAGCCACCGCCTTCCTGATAGTCATCTTATAGTCAGGATATTGTGCATCTCCAATGATAAGCAATCTGCCAGCTGCCTCTCCTGAACCCTGGATTCCATCAGACTATATTTGCTTTTTCTCTCCCTCTCCCTCAATCTACCTACCTCCTTCTCCTGTTTTTTGCCCTTCTGTTTTTGATCATCACCAAGTGGCATTACTAGCAAAACAGCCATTAGCTAGAAGCCACATCTGAGGCGCAGCAGGGGGAGGATGGGTTTCCCTCTTTCTTTCTTCCCATTATTGGAGTTTCTGAGAATTTTTTTTTTCGACGTTTGGAAATACGATCACATTACACTGATATAGTGATTTATTTCTATGTAGAAAGAAAGCATTTGTGTGTAAAAAGAGATGCACTGATTAGCTCTTCACAGATGAGAGAGAAGGTGATCAAACAATTGATTGTGTAATAGATCTGTCCTGACGTAGTTGGACCGTACAGAGACAGGAGACTCATCTGGTCATATACTCGTAAGTCCTGGAGCCATAGGGGCCATTAGGAAAAGAAACGATAAGAGCTTCTGCACAGCAGCTTTCAGCATGAACATCACCACTGAATGAAATCTGAACGTTCATTGATATTAAACTATTTATTGTAAAAGGTGTTTTTTTAGAACTTGCATTTATAACTTATATTTATTTATAAAGGTTTTCATTGTTTGTTTATTCAATCTTTAAAAAAATCAAACATGATTATTACTGCTCATACTTAGGGCTAAGTATTAAACTATCAAATAATACATTTAGTACATTGAGAAATGCAGTTAAAATTGAAACCTAATGCAGTTAAAACAATCAGAACATTTTAGCAACCTCATAGCAACACCTTGGCAACCACCCATACTCCTTAGCATTGTGGTGGTGACTGTTCAGAAGGTAAGCAGCACTTACATTTTCTTGTTTTTATATTCTATTCTCGCTGAAAAAAAAAAAAAAAAAAATTCAGATTAGAACAACTTACAACATGTTCAATGTGTTCCACTGATCACATTTTACCTGCCTTGTTGTTCTCTTTATTTTTCCAAACACAGCTAATTTTCATGACCATGTTTTCTTGTGTGGGCCTTTGGACATGTCAGTCTCTGTTTGAGAAGAGAGATCTCTGATTGCCAGAGATACGGGGCCCCGATTTCAGCCTCTAGTCCTTTGATGAGTCCACAGTAATGCTGTACTTCAGAAGCTGATAAGCATTTCAGTTGATATTATTGTCTTCTGCACTGATGAAAGTGGACTATACTATGATGCTGCTGGACAGGCATAGAGCATTTTTTGGGGGGGTGGGGGGGTATAGATGACTTAGATGATGCCATTTTTGTTAATTTTTTTTTTTTTTTTTTATAATTTTCCCACCTCAGTATCAGAGCCATAAAAACCACTGACAGTGGGTAACATGTGCCCCTCCAATTTTAATTACTGGTCAACCAATATGGGTTTTCAAGTCGCAATCATTTAAACTTTCAAATGGGCAATCTTTATTAACTTCAATAACTACCCCTAAAGTTACTCCTGTCACAGTAAGACTGGAATTCATATAAGATAACTGTTTTGAACAGATAAATTCTGCTAGTATCATTCAGATTTTGTGTGTCTTGTAACTGATATCATTAAATGGGCATTCGGCAACTATTTCAACTTAATAAAACCGTTTAGAAATCATTTGGATGGTTTAATAACCTGTTCTGGTGAGAATGGTGACTTTCCCCGCTCCCCCCAGCATTAGGCGGAAAACCAACCTTGCAACATGCGGACTAACGTCCCGGTAAGTTGGAAATAGGAAGTCTCGTGAGAAGCGAGAACGAGCAAGAAACACAAAATTCTTTACGGCAATTCGACATAAACACACACACCGCCCTCAATGTGTATGATGTAGTACCCACCTCGGTAGACATAGCTCCACACGATAAAGTTGGCCGGCTCCGATAATGACAAATGCACATGAGCAGCGGTAGAAAGGGGGAGGGTGCCGCAAGTGAGTTTTTTTACGACATTGTTGTGAAATATACGCCTCACAGCTGTGGGGGAGCTTGTTGAGAAAACATGCGACAACAAAAGTGAATATCAGCTAAGAAATAGCTAGAGTTGCCGAATGCCCCTTTAATATCAGTTATGAATGTGATATAATAATAACTGATATTAATGATATTTCTTTTTGAAAACATGCTGTAAAAAAACAGCAATAACAACTGTTTATTCCAAATATTTTGATGAACGTTACAGAGCTGATAATGGCTTTGTTAGTTATTTTCACAATAGCATGTTATTTACAGAAAGTATTCTTGTGCAATTTGTGACAATCAATCAATCAATCAATCAATCAATCAATCAATCAATTAAACACTAAATGGTTTTGTCCAATAATAGATTTAAAATATTGTTTATACTTACAATGTTTTGGCCAGTACACGTATAAACATGGTGGTCAACTAAAGACTTTGCGAAAATGTCGCAGTATAAACAGAAAGTGCAGGGACAATGGCAAATTTGGCATTTTCACAGAAAATGATTTTCAACAAATATGAAAATGGCACTTCCACTTTAACAGCAGAATAACAGGTTCTGACTAGATTCAGAAATCCTGATAATTTAAAACCCAATTGAAAATTCCCTGCCAATGTATCTTCATTTTTCATCACACTCGGTTTACCGTCCAAACATCATTTTTAAAAGAAAATGTTTTTCAGTGAAAAAATGCCCCTCTGTAGTGACCTCCAGTGTGTGCCCCTGCCTTCAGGCTGCGCTGGTGTTTGGAGTGCTAGGGTAATGAGGGGGAACAAAGAACAACAAGCAGGAGCTGCCCAACATAAACACACAGGGGAAAGTATTTAGTGCAAACTATGAGCCCAACAAGGCTGAGTGCAGTCAACGGCCCCTAATTCTGCTCTTTGTAATCTGATGCGTACTATAAACACACATCACACCCACTCACACTCACATAATCGATGGACAGCACAAAACTCAACATGAACAGGCACACCTGGCTGTCAGGTGTAGCACAGTCAGGTGTGTTTCCAGGAGTCAAAGGTTAGGGGTGCTGTTTGATTTATGATGAGGTGATGATTTGAAAATGTTACATGGAAAGTCTGTATTGTTGTAGTGCAAGTGGATCTGAATCTATATAAATCTATATCTATATAAATCGAAATAATTTGAAATGTTATGCTGCATAGCTGTGTAACACCTTGTCAATGTTTTACAGACTGCAAAATATTTAAAGTGGAAAATCTTCTGCCTATTTCTTTTTTAGATCTCATATTTCTTTTTGCAAACAGCCATAAGAAACCTATATGACGGTCATTTGTCAAATGAGTATTTTTTTCTTTGTTTTACATACATTTACCATCATAGTCATCAATAATTTCCTTTTCAGGAGAGCTTTATGAACTTTCATTCAATTTGAAGAATTCAATTGGCTATAAATTATGTGTGTGTCCCCTTATAAGGCAACTTAAATGCCATACCCCCCCCCCCATTAAACTTCCAAATCCAAAAAGACTATTAAATATACACCTTCAGTTTGCCACAGTATTAAATTACATATATTCTTCATATTTACGGGTTGTGGAATAGCAGAAATCATCAAGAAAATGTCAATATGGTAGACCTATTATCAAAGGGCCAAAATCTAGCATGTTTCCAAACTTTTGATCAGTAATGTAGTTACCAACTGAATTCATCACATGAACATCAAGAAGATCATGTCATCTATGTAGTAAAATGACACACTGTGCACATTTGTGTTTACACAACAAATGTGGACAACTCCAAGCCTGAAGATATGTACATTTAGATCCAAACCAAAACGCTGTTTGCCTTGCTTGAGGTGTTACTAGATTATTATAAATAAATAAATTGAACAAAATTCAGTTTGTCTGAAAGGTCTTAAATCATAATCCTTTACTGAAATTTCTAGTATTAAACACAGTCTATCTGCGTAGCACAGACAGCAACAAATCCCACCTGTCAACACTCCATTGGTTTCACATGGAGGGTGCATATCATCTTTGGCTTCAAGTGAAAGAGTCACTTGACTTTTTAAGAAAAAAAAAATACAATTCAGTCCCTGTGGATTTGTGCAAGAGTAATGATACTTGAAATAGTAAAGTAAACCATATCCAATATTTATATTACAATGACAAATAAAAAATGCATGCCATATGAATGGAAGGTATGGAAGGTAGCACAAATGTCATTGTCAGGTCACTTTGTGTGTGTGGCTCCAAGACTGAATGTGGAAATGGAGGTGGCAGAATAAAGTACACCCCTATGAAACTTAACCCAGACATCTGCAGGATATCCCCCTTTACGGTGATGCTTAATGAATTCCAATGCAAACCAAATCATGTTGAACTTCTCAATGACAGATGGATTACTCTTGCATTAAGTCAAAACAGATTAAGCTATGGATTTAATGTATTTTTGTTCTCTGTATCGCTAACCCAGGATTGCCAAGCTATAAGAAGGCTCAGATTGAAGAGCAGATAAACTAAACTCATGCAGGGTTCGTACAGATTCTGTAAAATAAAATTTTCAAGAACTTTTCAACCACTACTTTTTTTGGATTTCAAGGACAACCATCAGCAATTATCAAACAATGTCTTTATTATTTTTATTTATTTTATTTGTTTTATTACTCAAATTAGAGAAATAAGGTATCTGACGGCATTGCACAAACCCTGTAAACTAATGTAAATCAATCTTACAGTCATTTATTGGGTATTAAATATATCCTTTTTTTTATCCTGTAGTCATATTCATCATATCTTTCAGTTCAGATTTATTTGTTTCTCACCTTTTTAACATTTACTTGTTGATTTAATGCTAAACATATTTAGAAGTCCATTGATACATTTTGGGTATAATGAGATAATGTTTCATGTTTGTACACTTCTGTAAAATTAAATGATGGTATCACAAAATGTACATAGACAACTATCTAAGGAATAGATTTTAGTAATAAAAGAAATCGGTAACACTTTACAATAAGGTTCGTTAGTTAACATTAGTTAACTACATTAGTTAACATGAACTAATAATGAACTACACTTATACAGCATTTATTAATCTTTGTTCATGTTAATTTCAACATTTACTAATACTTTATTACAATCTTGTTAACATTAGTTCATGCTCTGTGAACTAACATGAACAAACAATGAATAGCTCTATTTCTATTAACTAACGTTAACAAAGATGAACGAATACAGTAACAAATGTATTGCTCATGGTTAGTTAATGTTAGTTAATGCATTAACTAATGAATCTTATTGTAAAGTGTTACCAAGAAATCTAATCAAATAAATTATAGTGAGATTTTTTTCTTTTTCATAAAGCAGGAAACCACCGCTGCATAGTAGCAAATAATGCTTTACAGCTTTGTTGGCTTACAAAATGAAAATCCTTGTAGTGCTGTAGTTAATGTTACTATTAGGGTGTGTTTTGTTTTGGGTGAGACCTAAGCTGCACAAAGCCCTTCCGATTAAAGAGCAAAAACAAAGAACAGTAACTACCATCATGTTGACATATGACATCTTTAACTACCTCACTGCCCATCCAGCCTGACCTTCATAGGCCTGTATCAAACAGCATGGCCCACTGACTTTCACCTGCTCATATTCATCTCATTTTGGTATAAACATGCAGCAGCACTTCCGCTGTGGGCCAGCACTCTGACCTCTGCGACTGTTAAGAGTGCTTGACTCTCTTGCAGGGCCTTCTATCTGTGTACCTGTGCACCCTGACTAGGATATGAAAACACATACACGCACACACACAAAGATAGAACTGTTGTAAGGTCTTTTCATTTTAAAATGTACTTAAGATATTTTTCTGTTGTATTGTACAACACATGACGAAAGTGACATTTTATTAGTTAAATCAGTTAGCATCTTCAGCTATCACAAGAGGCCTGAAGTTTATAGGAACTTTTCAACATATAAGATATTTATTTTTAGCCACTTTTAACATAATATTTGTATTTGTTTAACTTAATATGCAATATTATGGCAGAATAGTATAGGGTGCAAAAGGTAAAAATCCCTCATGGTAAAATGTTCTTTTAATTTTCTTTCCCTTCCAAAACACCAATTAGCAACAAAAAGCACTACATTAAAAACTTTTATGAGGTCTATGAGGCCATTGTTTACACATGAATGAGTTGTATTTAATTTAATGTAGATTTTAAAATATTGTGGATTTGTGTTTGCTAATGAGAACCCCTAAAATTATCACATATATTTTGAGACAACAGTTTTGTAAATCATTTTTTATAACATTTCCTTTTACACAAATTGTTTCTCCATTTTCAATAAAAAAAAAAACCTAGAATTTTTCGTACTGGAACCATAAAAATTCACATTATTGTGAAAATTCCCTTCTGCTCTTATAATTTCATTTATTTCATTTATTTCTATTCTCTTTTCATGGTAATGCAACACAAAATACCACAAGAACAACCTAACAAATCCAACAAACACAACAAAAGTACATTCCATGACAAAAAGAACAGGAGTAGGATGAAGAAAAAAAATCTTATAAACTCCTACCCCATTCTTACAAAAACAAGATTCACAAATTAGATGACCTCACCGACATAAAATGACAAACACCAAGAAAATAAAAGGAAATATAAATACACACATATACACATACATATACAGACTAGCCCAGACCAGATATAATCTACTTTCAATAATAACACATTTTTTCTCTCTTTGTTTATTATTATTATTGTTATTATTATTATCTATTAATACTAATTCTGCTTACATAATACTAAACAAACAAAAACAACAAAGATATAATAATGACAGGTCCAACAACCAAAATAACAACGAAAACATAATTGTTGTAATAATTTTGTTAGTTTTCACATTCATCTTTATATAAATTAAGTATCTTTTGTTTATAATTATTTTTAAATTGTAAGATATTTGAACAACCTTTTAAATCATTTTCTAGAAGATTCCATCTTTTCACACCAGAAACTGAAACGCACATTTTTTTTAGGGTATTTCCAGCAAAAGGTTGTTTGAAGTCATTATTTCTTCTGCTTGTCTCACTATTTACAGTAAAAAGGGTTTGCAGTCCATGCGGTAACAGGCAGTGTTTAGCTTTATGAACAACTAACAAAGTTTGTAAAGAAACCAAATCCTTCAATTTGAGTAGTCCTGACTCCAGAAACAGTACTGTAGTGTGTTCTCTTGGAGCAACTCCATGAATTATTCTTAAAGCCCTTTTTTGCAAAATAAATAAAGGCACTAAATTTGTAAAATAAGAATTCCCCCAAATCTCCAAACAATACATCAAATATGGCAAAATAAAAGAACAATATAGGATTCTCATTGCCTTATAATTTAACATAAACTTTACTTTACTCATAACGGCAATGTTTCTACAAATTTTATTTCTTACATAAGCTATATGTGACTTCCATTTAAATTTTTCATCAATGAGTACTCCTAAAAACCTAAATTCTGATACTCTATCAATAGTTATTCCATTAAAACTCAAACTAACATTTTCAGAACATTTTTGATTTGTAAACAACATAAATTTTGTTTTACTTAAATTTAATGACAGTCTATTTTTATTAAACCATTTCTGAAGTAGGACCAATTCTTGTTCAATAGTTTTCATTAATACGTTTAAGTTTTTCCCCGATGCAAAAAAATTTGTATCGTCTGCAAAAAGAACAAAACGTAAAATCTTTGATTCATCACAGAGATCATTAATATATAAAGAAAATAATTTTGGCCCCAGCACAGAACCTTGAGGGACTCCACACTGTATGAATTCCAACTTAGATTCATGGCCTATATACTCTACATATTGTTGTCTATTTGCTAAATAACTAATAATCCAATTTAATACTACACCTCTAATTCCATATGTCTGTAATTTGGATATCAATATCCCATGATCAAGAGTGTCGAAGGCCTTTTTAAGATCAATAAAAACACCAATCGTATGATTTTTATTCTCCAATTCTGTAGTAATATCTTCTGTGATTTTCATCAAAGCCATAGTTGTTGAGCGGGTGCTTCGAAACCCAAACTGATTATCGTGTATCAAAGAATTTTTTTCAAGAAAACAATCAAATTTTTTAACAAAAAGCTTCTCAAGAATTTTTGAAAATTGGGAAAGCAAAGATATAGGCCTATAATTTGTGAGACTATGCCTATCACCAGATTTAAATAAGGGAATAATTTTAGCCACCTTCATTTTTTCTGGAAAGAAACCTGTATTAAAAGACAAATTTATTATATATTTTAATGGTCTACTAATGCAACTTATAGTTTCTTTGACAATAAACATATCTAAGCCATCACTATCGCATGAATATTTACTTTTTAATTTAGATACAGTAGAAACAATTTAATTCTCACTAACTTCATCAAGAAAAAGAGATTGCATAACTCTGCTTTCACCTATCCAGCTTTTATTTTCATTATGTAGTGGTATAGTTTTGGCAAGATTTGGACCAACATTGCAGAAAAATGAATTAAATTCATCAGCCATTTTTCCACCACTTATCTCGAGATTCTGTTCATTCATTAAGTATGATGGCTGACAATAATTCACTTCACTGCCCATAACCTCCCTTAAGACTTTCCACATTCTTTTAATATTACTTTTATTATCTATCAACAAGCTTATATAATAATCTTTCTTTGCACGTCTCATTATAGAAGTCAGCTTATTTTTATAAGATTTATATATTTTTTCTGCATTAGCTGTCCGATATTTTACAAAATCCCGGTAAAGCTTATTCTTCTTTTTACACGATTTCAATATACCTTTCGTTAACCAAGGTTTTTTATTATTTCTTGCTCTATCATTCATTGTTTTTATAGGACAATTTTTATTATATAACCATAGATACTTTTCAACAAATAATTCATAAGCCTTATTAACATTATTTGTACTATAAACATTATCCCATTGTTCTTTCATAAGAGCATCCCTAAATCTATTTAGTCTTTCCTCCGTTCTTAACCTAATAACCTTACTAGACTTTTCTTTATTTGTTTTCACTTCACAGAGGTGAGTTACAAATATCGGTAAATGATCAGTTGTGTCATTTATCAAAAGACCACTTTTAACCGTTTTATCAATTATATTTAAAAAAATGTTGTCAATTAATGTGGCACAACTGGAAGTTATTCGGCTAGGCCTAGTAATGGTGGGATAAAGGCCTCTGCTATACATTAAATCAAGAAACTCTAAACTACCAGTATGATTAGACACATTCAAGAGATTTATATTAAAGTCTATATTTTATAGACTTATATTTTAGTTTATAATAAAAGTGATGATGATAGTAGAGCACAGTGAGTGAATAGGTCGAAATAATGAAGTAAAATCTTAATTCTCCAACTGATGTCAAACTGGCTTTCCCACTTAACTCGCAATGATCTGGAGCTGTGTAAGCCGATTGCGCCACCTGTCGGTGAAACAACTACGGGCACAGCAGGCGCAGGAAGAACCTTTCTTCATTTTTTCATCTTTCAGTAGCTCACGACCTCGCCAAGTCTTACTTTTCATCCAATCAGCGAGAGCTAATATAGACAGCTGTCCCACCCCTCCGCAAATCAATAATTTATTTGACATATCGGCCCTGAAGTTATTTATTTATGTATGTAATTATAATATTACAGAGTAACAACCAACAATAGGACGTCTAAACTATCAGGACGTCGAAGTTTCAATCAACCACGTCATACGTTTATACGACTACCAGACAGTAGCCTAGAGCTTTGATTGATGATGATGATAATAATAATAATAACAATAATAATAACAACAACAACAACAACAACAATAATAATAAGCTGGAAAAAAACGATGCTGAACGTTTATTCGATATGTTAAGTGGAATTAAAATTAACAGAGAAAAGAGATTATTATGACAAAAAAGATAAACAAGAGCCATATTTTTATGTTAAATCTTATAATATTACTTGCTTAGTTTTAGTTTTTCATACACACATGTAAATGGTCTCAAAGGAAACAGTCCACTTTCAAGCCATGAAGCTGTCAGAACTGGACATTTGCAAATAACTAAATTCCTTATTTTTTATTGTGAGTAAACCCTTCTTTTTTGTTTTCTTTTTTTAACTCTTTTCCTCTTTTTTTGTAGCCTATGTGAATAATTTATCTTTATATCCATTATGTTTGTTATAGCACTTGTCATATGCTATTGTATAAGGACACACCTTGTACTTCTGTCATGGTAAATTAATTTCTTTGGAAATAATAATAATATTTTATTTGAAAAAAGTCTGCATCAGGATGAGTAAAGACAGCGTTCAAGAAAAGAAAAAGAAAAACATTGTGAGTGAGTTTTTCTTTACAAATCTAGGGGCAAAATGTGTGTGTGCCTAATTTGTGGCGCTAGCAACAGTAAAGTCTTGTTATGATATATAAATGAGAAGTGGTTATCTGGAGCCTCTTGGCTCCACCTCCCCCCACCCAAAGTTGCTCTTTTAAAAATCAGAACAAGTTATGATATATTATAGTATAGGCTAAATAGATTTAAGTATTGTTTAACATAGCTCTCAGCCACTTTCATTTTTACAGAAGTAGGCTAGTTCTCAAATGAACTAAGGTTGGAGACCACTGGATCATTCTACTTTCTCCTCATCAGTACTGCCATCTACTTATAACTTGGAGCAGAAACTATACCTTTTCCTCTTTCTCCAAAAACATGAGAGCCAAAAATTAAACCAGCGTGTTAAGCTGCTCTGGTTTTACTTCCAGCTCCATCCAGCATAGAGCAGGTGTTTTCAAACCGGTCCTGTATCACACCCAGCACTGCACGTTTTGTAGGCATTTTTAGGGTGCTTCTCAAACGGAAGGCTGCATCCTACTGAGGCTGTGTCCTTAGTCCTGGGGTGCTTCTCATTTATAATTTTTGCATCCTCCTTATTTCCTATCGTAATATTTCTTCATCATTAGTCGTCCTACGATTAATAATCGCATGTTCTACACTGTAAAAAAATATCCCGTAAAAAACGGCAAATCTCTGGCAGCAAAGTTTCCAGATGGTTTCCGTTAAATTACAGCAAATAACCGTTTCACAAAATTACATGGAAAAACCGTAAAAATACAGAATTTACTTTACAGTCAAAATTTATTAAATTACAGTATATTAATGTTGATAATGGCTTATTAAACCGTGGAAAACTGGATAAATGATGTCTAATTACATTAAAAAGACATTTAACTTTCAGGTTAAACTGTAAATTTAGGGTTTTATAAAGTTATTTTATATAATAATGCTGTCTATCTACAGTAATTATCTTTTAATATATAGTTTTTTCTGTGTTAAATAACAATGAAATGATGTATAAAAATGCATAAATTAAAATACAAATGTTTGTAAATTTAGTTTTATTTTTTATTTGTACAGATCCAATTTCACAACTTTGACCAATCTCTATTTAAGTACTTAATAATAGCAAATTTACAGTCACTTTCTGTTAATTAACTAAATGTATGAGTACAGAATACCTGCACATTTACAGTATTAGTAATTGAACAAACACTGAACTCAAGATAAGTGATTAATTGGAAATAGAAGCTTAGTATTTCATTTAGAACATGTAAAATTATCCACATTAAAAGGCAATTGCTGTATACCTTTATAGTCTAATATAACTTTTTTTAAACATTTACAATTACATTTAATCCAAAGTGATTTACCAATTAAGATAACGATAGAAGCAACAAGTGCAGAGACAAGTCCCAGTTAGTCTAGCACAGTACACATAGCAAGTTTTTTTTTTTTTTTAAAAAACAAAGATTTAGTATTATTGGGGCAAGTGTTTATGAAAAAGGTGGATCTTTAGCTGTTTCTTGAAAATATGTTGAGTTGCGCCGGTCATTCCACCAGCTGGAAACAGTCCAGGTAAAGGTCATTGAAGAAAGTGTTTTTGTGTCTCTTTGGGATGATGGCACCACAAGGCGCCGTTCATTTGCAGAACACAAGCTTCTGGAGGACACATAGATCTAAAGTTTATGTATAGGGCAACCATTAAAGAGCACTCTTGCTGCAGCATCTGGATCAGTTCCAGAGGCTTGACTGATGCTGGAAGGCCTGTCCAGAGATAATTACAATATCCAGTCTGGATAGAGCAAGAGCTTAGACCAGGAGTTGTGTAGCTCCGATAGGAAGGGCCTGATCCTCCTAATGGTGTAGGGCAAATCAGCAGGATCACAGCAAGTATGGTTTGACTGAAACCATAAATCAGTTCTGTCCTGGCAAGGTTGAGTTGAAGGTCATTCATCCAGCAAGAATGTTCCATCAGCTAGGCCGAGATGCGAGCAGCAACCGTCAGATCATCTGGCTGGAATGAAAGGTAGAGATGTGTATCATTAAGATAGAAGTGATAGGAAAAGCCATGTTTCTAAATCTAAACGACAGAGCCTAGTTACAAAAAAAAACAATAGATGGGTGGAATCTAACACAATCGTGGTCTTACTGTAGCAAAACCAAACCTTGTGCAAACTTTTAGTGCAATCACATGAAATCAGAAGACTCGTCATTACTATTTTTTTAAAGTTAATTCTTCCCATACCTTGTTTGCCATGATCATCTGCTTTCCACAGGACCTGAAATCACAAAAAAATAAGTTATTTTAAAACGTACTCGGTTACTAACGTAACCTCGGTTCTCTCTAGAGAGGGAACGAGTACTGCGTAATATCTTACGCTATGGGGAAAACCTCTTTTCCATGAGATATTGAAGCAAAAAATTATCCTTAATTTTGAATTAATGTAAAACGCTGTGCAGCAGCATGCAGATATAGGTAGGACGGCTCGCGCGCCTATTGGCTGCCCTGCGGCAACAGCAGCAGCCTATCGAGAGAAGTGCTGCGTGACATAATCCAATGGGGGCATTTCGCACCCATTTCGTCACGTCCCGCCAGAAAAAGGGCGCAATCTCGCCCTATAAATATAGCTCGATAAGGCTGGTACACTGGTTTTCATCGCCAATGCGAACCAGAGCTGTGTATGCATGGCAAGATACGCAGTACTCGTTCCCTCTCTAGAGAGAACCGAGGTTACGTTAGTAACCGAGTACGTTCTCTTACGAGAGTATCTCTCGTACTGCGTAATATCTTACGCTATGGGGAACACAATGCAAAACGCCGTGCGTACTGGGATCCGACACCAAAGTCCCAAGGGCAGTAGCCCAGGGCTCATGTAGTGCATAATCACCATAGACTCACAGAGAGTCGGAGAAGAGAGGCTGCAAGCATCATTCCCCATGAAATAGCATCCTATAGGAGCTAGTTATGTTAATAGTGTTTCACACAGACAGGGTGAGCGTGTTCAGCCTGAACTGGTTAAAAATACGGGTTATTCAACACCCATGGAGCCGTGTTATCGCTCAGTGAGCGATGCACAAGCAAAACTCAGCATCTGGGCCGGCACAGCGGGGCAGATAACACTGAATTCTATACCGACAGAAGCTTGGCTTGTAAGGCGGGAACCTCTAGGTTATAAAACCTTATAAATGTAGACGGCGAGGCCCAGCCCGCAGCCGTACAGATATCTTGCAAGGTAACGCCACTATACCATGCCCACGACGAGGCCACGCCTCTCGTGGAGTGCGCTCTGACACCCAAAGGACACTGCAGGCCCTTAGAAGTGTAAGCTAGTGCTATGGCATCGACTATCCATCTGGATAGGCTCTGTTTTGATGCGGCCAGTCCCTTGGAACGTCCGCCAAACAAAACGAAGAGCTGCTCGGTCTGCCTGAAGGCAGACGAGCGGGACACATAAGCTCTCAGTGCCCTGACAGGGCAAAGGAGACTCGCATCCTCCTCATCTTGAACCGAGAGAGCGCACAGGGAAATCACCTGGGCCCTGAACGGTGTGTTGAGGGATTTGGGCACGTACCCGTGCCTCGGTTTGAGTATGACTTTTGAGTCATTAGGCCCAAACTCTATACATGATGTGCTTACTGAAAGCGCTTGTAAGTCCCATATGTGCTTCACTGAAGCGAGAGCCAAAAGAAACACTGTCTTGAAAGACAGATGCTTCATGTCTGACAAATGGATTGGCTCGAACGGGGCACCTTTCATGGCTTCCAAAACCGTAGAAAGGTCCCACACCAGGACTGAAGGAGGTCTAGGAGGGTTCAACCTCCGAGCTCCCTTGAGGAATCGTACGACTAGGTCGTTCTTCCCCAGTGACTGGCCAGACACAGGTTTTGTAAACGTTGCTATAGCTGCCACGTACACTTTGAGCGTGGATGGGGTCCTGCCCTTATCCAGCAGCTCTTGAAGGAAGGAAAGTACTTCCGTGACCCAGCAGTCTACGGGTAAAAAGCCCTGAGCTTGACACCAGGCAGAGAACACAGACCATTTCGAGGAGTAGAGCCGTCTTGTAGACGGGACCTTTGTCTGCGTGATCGTGTTTAGCACTCCCTCCGGGAGGATAGCGGGTACCCGTTGATGGCCCATGCGTGTAGGGACCATAGTTGGGGGCGAGGATGCCAAATCGAGCCCTTGGCCTGGGAGAGGAGGTCTCTCCTCAATGGTATTGGCCACGGGGCAGTGATGGTCAGCTGCATCAGGACTGAAACCACGCCTGGTTTGTCCAGAGCGGAGCCACAAGCAGCACTGGGCATCCATTTTCCCTGATCCGTTCCAGCACTTGAGGCAGGAGCGAGATGGGGGGAAAAGCATAGAGGGGACAGCGGGGCCAAACGTGGGCCAGCGCGTCTTTGCGTCTTGGAGAAATATTTCGGACAGTGAGCGTTTTCGCTGGACGCGAACAGGTCCACCTGCGCTCTGCCGAATGTCTCCCACAGCAGTTGGATCGTCTGCGGGTGCAGCGACCATTCCCCTGCTGGGACATTGTTTCTGGACAGCCTGTCTGGTCCCAGATTCAGGTGACCAGGCACATGCGCTGCTCTCAGTGAAAGCAGGTTGTGCTGAGCCCAGACCAGGAGGCACTCTGTCAGCCTGTAAAGGTTTCTGGACTTGATGTCGCCCTGGCGATTTATGTACGCCACCACTGACATGTTGTCCGACCGGACCAAGACGTGGTTACCCCTTATCTGGGGACAGAAGCGCCGCAGCGTGTTGTCGACTGCCATCATTTCCAGACAGTTTATATGTAGGAGCTTTTCCCGTTCTGACCACTGGCCAAAGAACGGTCTGCCCTCGAGCAGCGCTCCCCATCCCGAGGTGGAGGCGTCCGTGGACACCACCTTCGCGCTCGAGGGAGTCCCCAGACTCACACCTGACTGGTACCAGTCGGTTTTCTTCCAAGGCTCCAAAGCTGAGACGCATTTCAGACCGACCCAGAGGCGAAACCGACCAGCGGTCCATGCCCTGGGCGGAACCCGCGCTTTCAGCCACAGCTGCAGTGGGCGCATGCGAAGCAGACCCAGCTGGAGCACTGAAGCTGCTGAGGCCATGACATTTACATTTAGTCATTTAGCAGACGCTTTTATCCAAAGCGACTTACATCTGAGGACTAAAGCAAGCGAGTCATCGTGAAGAGGGAAGAACGACGCAAGAAGTGCTCAAAATACAAAGTTCAGGCATTGCTCAGAGTAGCAAAAGCCAGACAAGGGAAGATTTAAAAGGTTTAAAGGAGAGACCCAGCATTTTCTGAAACCTTTTGAGCTGGACAGTTAAGCCGCGGCGAAAAGATTTCGCGGCGCGCTGAATGTCCTGTGCGCGCTCTGGCGACAGATGCGCTGTCATAGATAGCGAGTTCAGCACTGTTCCCAGAAAAGATATTTTCTGGCTGGGAGACAGCGAGCTCTTCGCCCAATTGACTGTGAGACCCAGATTCTCGAGATGTTCGAGTAATGTGGCCCTGTGTTCTATGAGCTCTGATTGTGATCGAGCTAGAATCAGCCAATCGTCCAAGTAGTTCAAAATTCGCATGCCCTGAAGTCTCAGGGGTGCGAGAGCCGCGTCCATGCACTTCGTAAAAGTACGGGGTGCCAGGGACAGGCCGAACGGCAGGACTTTGTATTGGTTTGCCTGGCCTTCGAAGGCGAATCTCAAGAATTGCCTGTGACGTAACGCTATTTGTATTTGAAAATAAGCGTCCTTCAGATCTATTGACATGAACCAGTCTCCTTGGCGCACTTGCGCGAGGATTTTCCTGGTTGTAATCATTCTGAACTGACGCTTTGTGAGCGTTCTGTTCAGCCGTCGCAGATCTAGAATGGGTCTGAGACCCCCGTCTTTTTTCGGTACCAGAAAATACCTGCTGTATAGACCCCCTTCGCTATGAGCCTGAGATAAAGGTTCTATAGCCCCTTTGCTTAGTTGTAAGAAATGGAAATGGTCCAAACGAAAAGTGCCCCAAATCTTGGTCCTTTATTATGAACAGATAATACAATACACCAGCGCTGGTTGGAGTAGAAGCTCAACCCAATATCCTTTGTCTAGGGTTTATATAGTGAAAGTCTTAAACAAAAGAATACAAGTCTAACCAATAAAATCAAACATTACATCATAGATATCATATAGACGTTATATAACAGCTTCTTAATATGGGCAATATCCTGTTAGATTTCCACAGGATCCTTAGGATCCTAGGAGCTTTTCAAACACACAATGTATAGAAGTGGAACGAACATAGAGAGAGAAAAAGAGAGAGAAAGAGAAAGGAGGGGTGAGCAACTTCTATTAATGAATACCAGATGTTTAACATACACACAAAAGGAAAGAAGAATGTGCAGACGTGGCAGTTATGCTGGCTAGAATAAAAATCATACATAGACTATTGTTTTGTATGCTGAAGGAGAAAGATATTTCTAACAATGGCCACTTTGATAAGATGATTATAATAGAATTATCGTATCACATACTTTTCAGCATACTCATTCTAGTACAATAATACATGAGATATTCTTCAATCAAACATTTCCTTCAAAATCACTAATACTTAACAGTTCTATTCATCAAAGCATATTTGCGAAAATACAACAGTATTCATAGCACGATGAATCTTAATGGATTCAGTTATAATTATTGCTAATCTCAATCAGCAATCTCGTTACTCGTCTACTTCTCTTCCTCGTTCTCCTTTCGATCACCGCTTCCGCATAGGCTTATGCGTTCCCCTGGGATGGAGCTGGTTTCACTCGGCTAGCATGGATCCACTGTGGCTGGAGATCAGTCAGAACACCTGTCCTCGTCACAGCGATAACAGTGGATGGTCCTAAGTAGTTCGGCTCACCGAGTTTCGTGGGCTTCAAACACCTTATCAGCACCTGCTGTCCTGGAACAAAAGGATGAGTCGGCTTTTCTGAAGGAAGAGGGAGAGAGAGAGAGACATCACCATTTATGCCATTCAACGTTCTAACTAGGGAATCCACGTAATCTGCAATGATCACCTCTGTGACACCTGTGGAGAGATTGCCAGCGCGACCTCTGACCCAAGGGGTCGGGAAAGGTCTACCCATCAGAATTTCAAATGGAGACATTTTTGTGGTTGCCGATGGAGACATTCTCATTTCCGTCAATACGGTAGGCAGCAAATCAACCCAATTTCTGCCCGTATCTAAACACGCCTTATTCAGACGTTCTTTTATCGTCTTATTCGTCCGTTCCACATTCCCGGAGGATTGTGGCGAATAGGGAATATGGAAGTGACAATTAATATTAAGTTCTTTGGCTAATAATTGCGTGACTTTTGAAGCAAACGGAGTTCCATTATCACTTGCTATAACGGTTGGAATACCGAAATGCGGTATAATTTCTTTTGCAAGGACCTTTACTACCGTCTGTGCGTTTTCTTTACCACACGGAAAAGCTTCTGGCCACTTCGAAAATCGATCAACAATCACGAGCAAATATTTGTGATTTCCACATGGAGGCATGCGTGTAAAATCGATCTGTAAATATTGAAAAGGAAGCTCAGGATAAAGCGTCATGGCGGGTTGCCTTGTGCCTGTTTGTTTGTGCACACACCAAGCAAGCATCCAATATCAACAAAGTATTCTTCCGAACATTTGCTATGCAGTATGATTGATTCAAATTTTGGATCACTTTTTCTTTTGACACATGTGATACCCCGTGATAATGCCTGCACAGCATTACAACGGTGGATGCTGGTAGAGCGATTCTACCCTGCTTGTCTCTTAGAATACCAGCTTGATCTGGTTTTACTTCGTTCGCGGCCCAA
The DNA here is from genome assembly GCA_026230005.1 of Gila orcuttii. Taxonomy (NCBI): domain Eukaryota; kingdom Metazoa; phylum Chordata; class Actinopteri; order Cypriniformes; family Leuciscidae; genus Gila; species Gila orcuttii. The sequence goes on from JAPDVR010000023.1 coordinate 25,665,037, forward strand.
TGAATCAGGTCGGCTTGCGTAGGGTTAGCTTGTAGTACTTTAATGTCCAAATCATTGATTAGCGACGAATTCATCATAGGCACCTCGGTGCTCTGTTCATTTACATATGGACTAAGTATTACTTCTTTAGCAGCCCATTTCGCGACCTCATCTGCAAACCTGTTTCCCTTAGCCTCATCTGAGTCACCTGTTTTATGACCAGGTACTTTAATAACAGCAAGTTTCGATGGTTGCTGTGCTGCACTGATGAGCTCGGCCACGATACTGTGATTTGAAATTGGTTTTCCATCGGAGGTTTTGAAATTTCTTTCTTCCCACAATTTAGCAAAATCATGGACAACGCCGTACGCGTATTTGGAGTCAGTGTATATATTGATGCACTGACCTTTTGCCAATTGACAAGCTCTCGTTAAAGCAATTAATTCTGCTACTTGTGCTGATTTATATGGCAACGAATATGCCTCAATTACACGATCAGGTAATTCAACAATAGCATATCCACACAAGTATAAATTGTCATTTGTCTTGAAACAGGATCCGTCTATATACCAATTATCTCCCTCCTCCAGGACAGATGTAGACACATCTGGCCTGCAGGCAGTCGAAGTTTGGAGTCTGGTCAGGCAGTCGTGGTCATCACTCTCAAATTCACCATCCGTCAACAACCTGTGCAGATGTACAGTAGGGCCATGAATAACAGAAGTTACTTTCAATGTTAAATTATCAGTTGCTAATAATATAGCCTCATAGCCAGAACGGCGTTGAGCAGACATGTGTTGAGTAGAAATATTTTGCATAATTGTTCCCACTTGGTGTGATGTGTGAACTGTGAGTGGATGTGATAAAACAACCCTTTCAGCATCCTGTACCATGATCGCTGCAGCAGCCACTGCACGTAAACAGGCCGGGAGTCCCCGAGCCACTGGATCAAGAGTTTTAGACAAATAAGCAACTGGACGGAAAGTACCCCCATGCTCTTGGGCCAGGATTCCCGCGGCCGTGCCCCCACCTTCGTGCACGTACAGATGGAAATCTCGTTTGTAACATGGGAGGCCGAGGGCGGGAGGCCTTAACAGAGAGGATTTCAAATGTCTGAACGCTTGGTCCATTTCACTTGTCCATGTAATGTCCTCTTTGTCATCCAGCGTAGCGTCTCGCAGGATTTTGTCATACATGGAACAATTCGGCACCCATAATCGACAGTAATTGACCAGTCCCAGAAAGCTTTGCATTTGCTTCCGTGTCGAAGGGTGCTTGAACGAAGCGATGGCTTTGACTCTGTCCGCCGACAGGCGAACTTGGCCTTGTGACAGTTCATGGCCGAGGTAATTGACTTTCCTCTGCACCCACTGCAGTTTCTCCTTAGATGCCTTGAAACCAGCCTCTGCTAAAACGTTGCAGACAATTGTAGTGGCAGCAGCACACATGTCCGCAGAGGTACTAGTGACGAGAATGTGATCAGCATATTGGAGCAGACAGGTGTCAGGAGGGAGTCTGACATCCTTCAGCGTTGCGTGCACTACAGCGGAGAAAACGGCCGGAGAATCTCTGAAGCCTTGTCCACATGTATTGGCAATTCTGAAAACAAAAAGCAAAGTGGCTGAGTTTGTTGGTCAACAGGAATGCTGAAGAAGGCGGAACATAAATCAATAACAGAAGAGAATGCATGTTCCAAAGGGATAGAATTAATAATAGTCTGTACATCTGGCACAATAGGAGCAAGTGGTTTTATCAAATCATTAATTTTTCTCAAATCTTGCGTTAAGCGCCAAGAACCATTTGCTTTCCTGATTGGATTAATTGGTGTGTTATAAGGTGAATGAGTGGGGACCAGAATGCCTTGAGCCAGAAATTGAGAAATGAGAAGTTGAATTCCCTCCTCTTTTTCCTTTGAAAGCGGATATTGTTTTTGAAACACAGGCCTATTCGTTGTCAAATTGGCCACATAAGGTTGAATGTCGAGTAGGCCTACGTCATCCTTATGCGCCGCCCACAGTTTCGGGTTTACCCCAGCAACTTCCTGTCCGAGCTCAGTTGCAGACACATTCTCGAAGGGAGCACTTCCTGTGTCGGTTGTAAGAGAAAAGGCTGCTGGAAACATGAGTTGCAAAGAGTCAGAGTAAAATTCCAATTTAACACCCATCTTGTGCATTAAATCTCTACCTAACAAACAGAATGGAGAATCGGGAATTATTGCAAACTCATGCATTTTGAATAATGATGGTACATCATTAGAGGTAACTGGTAAAGTTGGTGTCAAATTACAAACCACAGGAACATTGTCTATTCCTATAGAATTTAGTTTTTTTCCTGTAATTGGTCCCTCATACACAGTAGAAGACAGCGAGGAGATGGAGGCGCCACTGTCAATTAAAAAAACATATGGTTTGCGGTCAACATTCAATTCAATAAAGGGCAAAACATTTGACTTGTTTGCATAACTCATTGAAATCTGTGAAAAGTTATCAGATAGAAAATCCCCATCTTCCTGGCACAGTCATTGCTGTGTCCATGAAGTCGGGTACATCGGCCTCTGTCGTGCAGAGGGAGTAAGGGAGGGAGGGGGTTTTGGCATCGGGCCATCAGAGCGCCTGAACATCTGTTTATCATTATTGCGCTGAAATCTCTCAGCTTTTTTCTTGCAAAAGCGTTGCGTGTGTCCGCGACACCCACAGAAAAAACACTTTACGTCCCTTCTGTCATGGGTGGCGGGCAATTTTGGACAGCGGAACTAACTTGAAACATTGCGGGAACTTTTCCTCTGGAGTGGTCAAATGCCCCAGCAGACGAAAGTTCACGCAAGCGTCTTCCCAAGTCATCAACAGAAATGTTACTAATGTTGGTGGTAGTGATTCGAATCATTTGTGCAGTCTCGTTGTGCATGCTATTCAAAAACGTTGTCACAAACAGTAAATTATTATCATCAACAGGGTACAGTCTATTTTTTATAAGTTCAGAAACAGCAGTTTGAATACTCTCGTATTGTGGAGGGAGGGTTTAAAGCGTCTGTTTTTCCTCCAGCGGGAGAGACTTTTTTTCTCTCTCCGCTGGAGAAGAAAAGGCAGCAGAAACACTCTCCCTCACAGTCAGTTCAGCAGTTGGGACAATATTATTGTCCATATTCTCAACTCTTTGTGGACCTTTGTTCCAATAACATTGCATGTCCTTCCAAATTTTATAAGACTGTTTCATGTAAGAATAGTCCCAATCAGGGTCGCCCCAATTTCCAAAAATCATGCCCTTTGCTGCGAGCATGTCATTTTCTTTGAATGAGCCGTCTCGCGGAAACGGATCTAATTGTGTTTTGCCAGTTGACCAGCCAGCTAAATTTGACAAATATGGCTCCGTAAAAAATGCTTGATTATTTCTAATCATAAAGTCTTTCGGAGATTCATCTTGTAACGGTGGACTAATTTTATTCCCCATTATCAACACAAAAATTTCTCCGTAATGCAACTTAAACAAATAAGAGTATGGCCAAATAGAAAACAAAGAAAAACATGCAGTTTAGGATTGTGTTAGTAAATTGGCCAATAAAGAGAAAAGGAAATATATATATAAAAACGAAAAGAAGAAAAAAGAGAAATAAAAATAAAAAATAAAAAGAGAAAAAAAATAAAAAATTAAAGTATGTATTATCTATCCATAACCAGGACCAAAGATAAAACGAAATATAATTTGCAAGAGAAAAACCGAATATCTCGTGTCAAATCTATATTTCCAAACGGAGGAAAGTGATCAGTTTTCCTACCGTTCTTCCCGCGTTCGATCACAAACACGAGGATAACGTCCCGTATTTATTTATACGACGGACAAACGTCCCGCATTTATTTATGCGACGGACAAACGTCCCGCACATACGACGGACAGGCGTCCCGCATATACGACGGACAAGCGTCCCGCATATACGACGGACAGGCGTCCCGCATATACGACGGACAAACAAACAAATTTCACCAAATATGGTGAAAATCACGGCACTATAGGTAAACTTTTCTCAGCAGACAGGAAGAATCAACCTTTTCTTTTGTAAAAAAATTTTTTTAATTCTTACCTGTCTGGAGAAATCCCGAACGAGCAACTAAATTGTAAGAAATGGAAATGAAATGGTCCAAACGAAAAGTGCCCCAAATCTTGGTCCTTTATTATGAACAGATAATACAATACACCAGCGCTGGTTGGAGTAGAAGCTCAACCCAATATCCTTTGTCTAGGGTTTATATAGTGAAAGTCTTAAACAAAAGAATACAAGTCTAACCAATTAGGGATGCTCATTTTGACCGTTTAACCGTTAACCGATAGTAAAAATTTTGACCGATTAATACTATCAGTTAAACGGTTTAAAACGTTTTTTTTAATTTTTTTTTTTTTTTTTTGCTGCATGGTTTAAAAAACAAAACTATATAGGTTTTACTATATAGTTAAAACTATGTATTAACTCACGGGGCGCATCGACACGCGCAACCACACACGTGCCTGCAGACATTTTTTTACCGAGCAAGCAAAATGAAGCGATCGAAAAGAAGCACTGTGTGGGACCATTTCAACAGAAAGGGCGAAGACGAGGTTACCTGTAAAATATGCTGCGCTGTTTTAAAATACAGCAGTAGTACGAGTACGATGCAGTATCATTTGAGAAGCAAACATCCACAAGCATCGAGTGATGAAGGGCAACAAACTTTGCCCGCCATGTTGTCAGGGAGAAGATGCGATGCACGGCGATCTGAGGAGATAACGCAGAGAATCTGTTCAATGGTTGTAAAAGACACTTTGCCCATAAGTGTCGTCTGTGGTGAAGGTTTTCAAGAGCTACTGGGCTATATTGAGCCCAATTACGAAATCCCATCAAGATGCACTATTACCCGTAGAATTGAAGCCCGTTTTGAGGAGAGAAAAAAATCGCTTAAATCACAACTCGAAAGCACAAAGTGCGTGGCCCTTACGACTGACTGCTGGACGGCACTCACAACGGAGAGCTATATAACAATAACGTGTCACTACATCGATGAGGACTGGCAAGTTAATTCAGCTGTCCTTCTAACACAGAGTATGCCTAGCAGACACACAGCTGAGAACCTTGCAGCTAAACTAATTGATGCGGTGGAGACATGGGGACTTAATGGGAAAGTGTCTGCATGTGTTCATGACAATGCACGCAACATCGTGGCTGCAAACTCTCCAGAACGGGTGAACTGGGAGTCGGTTCCGTGTTTTGCTCATACACTACAGCTAGCTGTAAATGATGGATTTAATGTGTTCGTGCATCGGGTCATCGTTGCAGCTGGGCGCCTGGTTAGGCATTTTAACCACAGCACCCCTGCATGCAAGGCACTGGAAGATAAACAATCACAAATGAAACTTCCGAAACACCAGCTCATTCAGTCTTGTAAAACAAGATGGAACTCGGTGTGTGACATGTTCGGAAGACTTCTCGAACAAAGGTGGGCTGTTACAGCTGTTCTGTCTGACCGAACGGTTACAAGGCTGCAAGATGCCAGAACCCTGGAGATACGAGACGAACACTGTCAAATAATGGAGGAGATTGCACCCGTGTTGGAAACTTTAAAATGTGCAACCACCATAATGTCATCAGAAAAGAACGTTTCAATTTCCAACATTTACCCCATCACCTTTAGCCTGCTGAACACACACCTGATGAGAGCCGAGGATGACGGCCACAGAGTGACGGAGTTCAAGGCAAAAGTTCGGCAGTCCTTAAGTGGCCGCATGCAGGTAGTAATTATTATTATTAGGCTATTATTATTATCATTACTATTATTGTCGTTGTTTTGTATTAATTGGGGGGTTATATGTTCGTCACAGGTTGACAAGGATGATCTGGTGGCCAAACCTGCGCTGATCGCCTCTGTCCTGGACCCTCGCCATAAACATCTCCCGTTTTTTGCACAAACGGAGAAAGAAGCCGCAAAAGCAAAACTTATTGAAATGTGTGCTGCTATGGAAATGGCCAATGCGGAAGATGAGACAGCGGTGTCTGCTACCCAAGCTGGAGATAAAGACCGCAGCCAAAGTCACGCCATGATGATGCTCCTGGGAGATGACTACAGCGCCCCTCGTCAAGCCACTGATTATCCAGAAGAGGTTGACATCTACATGAGAGACAATCCTCCATCTCTGGATATTAATCCTCTTGACTGGTGGAAAGCAAATGAAAGGCGCTTCCCGAAGCTGGCCACTCTAGCGAGACGTTACCTGTGTATTCCCGGGACATCTGTGCCATCGGAGAGGGTGTTTTCTGCCGCGGGTCTAACCGTCAACAGGCTGCGCTCCAGACTAACCCCAAATCACGTTGACATGTTGCTTTTTTTAAATAAAAATTAGACACGGTGTGGATTGAGGTAGGGCTGCTATTTTTATTTAACGAAAAATCTTAGTCTAACGGGAAAAAATGCCGGCTTTTAATCCGTTTCGTTCAAACGGATTCACTGTTTTCTTTTTGTCATGTTAATTTGTTAATTATCTAAGTGTAAAAATATATATATATTAAGTGTAGGCATATTTCATGGTTTTTTTTGTATTATTTTATTCTGTTTTTCCTCTGTTGTCACAAAATTTGATCTGAATCCAGGTTCTGTGGTTGATCTGTTCTTTATGCTGCTGATTGCACTTTGCACATTAAAATAAACCCTTTGATAAATAAATATAATTGTTTTTATTTTTAACGGGTCACAGATACGCATTTTATTTTTATTTAATGCCAATTCAATATTAACGTTATAATCTTATCAGTTAACGGTTAATAATCGATTTACGAGCGGCGGTTGTCGGTCGGGAAAAATAACCGAAATGAGCATCCCTATAACCAATAAAATCAAACATTACATCATAGATATCATATAGACGTTATATAACAGCTTCTTAATATGGGCAATATCCTGTTAGATTTCCACAGGATCCTAGGAGCTTTTCAAACACACAATGTATAGAAGTGGAACGAACATAGAGAGAGAAAAAGAGAGAGAAAGAGAAAGGAGGGGTGAGCAACTTCTATTAATGAATACCAGATGTTTAACATACACACAAAAGGAAAGAAGAATGTGCAGACGTGGCAGTTATGCTGGCTAGAATAAAAATCATACATAGACTATTGTTTTGTATGCTGAAGGAGAAAGATATTTCTAACATTAGTAGTTTCACTATCTCGGCTCGAAGTAGATGGGATACTTCGTTTTTTACCGTCGTTTCGACTCGCGCCGCGCAAAGGCGGGGGCGTCGAGCGAACTGCAGCGAATAGCCTCTTTTTATAGTGTTCAGCACCCATTCTGATACCCCGGGAAGCTTTGCCCACGCATCTGCATGAATAGCTAGAGGTAGAATGAAATCTGGGCTCTGGCCGCGATATAACGGCGGCCGGAGAGCTCCGGTGTGCTGAGAAATAGACACTGTGTTTGTAGTGTGCGAGGCGGGGGGTGCGCTGATCACAGCGGGCAGCCCGACTTCGCTCAGCTTCTCTCTGACGGGTTGTGGAGAGAAGGCGAGCGGGACGAGCCCCGTGGGGTTCGGCATGTCTGTGAGGGAATGTGGGCGCGGGATAGCGGGCACACTCGCTGAACTGAGAACAGAGATGGGAAGCTACCGCTGCTTCCACTGGGGGAAGAGAATGGTATCCTCTGTCTTTCGCACCGTCCACAGTGGAGAATGCAGCCGAGACAGAAGTACGCACCCTGGCCGAGAGAGGGGCGCCCCAAGATCTCGCGACTTCTTCGTGAAGCTCAGGAAGAAAAGGCGCGGGCCTGGATTGTGACGGCGCATGATCCTTTTTGAGGAAGCATCCGTCCAGTCGGTTGTGCGCGGGCTGCGCTGGCGCATTCCATTCGAGGCTGAGGTTGTCGACGGCTTGAGAGAGCAGACGCATCAGCTCTGATTCAATGCCCGCTCGTTTTCCAGAAGGCTCGCGGATAGCAGAGGGGAGGTCCACAGAGCTCGCCCATTCCTCACTATCTGAAGCCAGGAGAGAACAAACCTTGGATGTTTCGTCGACCTCAATGGCGGAAGCGGCGGCGGACGGCGGCCGCTGTCCGTCGGGGAGGGACTCGAGCGATGCCGGCGAAGCTGGCGGGCGAACCGGCGAGCTTTGGCTGGCAGGAGAAGGCTCGGGGCCGCGCTGTGCACGGCGCTTTTTACGGCGCGGCGCTGCAGCGGGCTAAAGTGCAGGCTCTGAGAAGGATGCCAGGCGAGTCCTCAGAGTCACCATAGGCATTAGCTCACAGTGAGGGCATCCGCCATCGACGAGAGCCGCATGATCCTCACCCAGGCAGGAAACGCAGATGACATGAAGGTCCCCGTCGCTGAGTGTGGCTCGGCACGAGCCGCAGGATCTTTGCATCTTGAAAAAGACGCAGCTCTTTTAGCAGAGAGAGAGACAGTGAAAAAATGTGTGTCGCAGCGGCGAACACACACACACAGTATGAAAGGATATAACGCCGGAAAGCGTAGCAGGTACGGCGGCTAAAGGCGGCAATGCCAGCGGCTTCAGACTCAATGGCTCGTCCCGCTGTGTGCTTTTCCTCAGACGGCGTCGCTTCTCACTCCGGATCCAGCGATGCGTGATGCTTCGCTGAAGAGATGAAAATCAGTGTACCAGCCTTATCGAGCTATATTTATTAGTGATGCACGATATATCGGCCGGCGATATAATATCGGCCGATATGGTCATTTTTTTACACATCGGTATCGTTCCGATGTCAAAATAGGGCCAATGTGAACAGGCCGATAATCATTCCTGTGTATTTGACGTGTGTGTAGGCTTATGTGGGGCTGGTGGCAGGGATGGAAATTAGCACCCGCCACCAGCCAGATGCGGGTGATTTTGTGTTGTGGCGGGTAAACTCGCTTCACCTACTGGCCACCGTGGCGGGTAAATAAAAATAGCATACTGTTTCACCCGGACGGCGGACACTTTTAGAGGAGACACACCTTCAACACCCGCGCGCTTCTTCCGTCGAGGCTCGACGAGGGAAGAAAACGTGGGAGCGGGAGAGGCGGTTTGCCGTCCAAAGGGAGAGCTAGCCGCGAGCGCATGGTGTATTTTTAAGGCGGGGCAGCTCTCTTGTGTCGTAAAGAGCTAGCCGCGCGAACATCTATCCGTGCGGTTCTTCCGTCGAGGCTTGAGCGCGAGAGGTGGTTTGCCGTCCCAAAGGAGAGCTAGCCGCGAGCGCATGATGTAAATATGCAGACATCCCAAGTCTCCCGAAAGTTCCGGGAGTCTCCCGCATATTGATATCGTCTCCCTGATGCCCGCAAATTAGTTCAAATCTCAAAAAAAGTGGCTGGTAAAAACATTGAGTGGCTGGTAGATTTTGAAATCCACCAGCCACAGTGGCCGGTGGACAAAAAAGTTAATTTCCATCCCTGGCTGGCGGGGATGTTTGTTTTTGCACGCGCGCATACATTACACACACATAATGTGCTGAAGCAGGTGCTGGAGGCGGCAAGTTACGCACTCTGCCTTGTTCTGACCGACCATCAAAGTATTGTCGCGCTGGAGTTACGGGGTTATGATGTAGCAATTAAATCACCTCAGACACACATGTAAGTTACATGTTTCACAGTGATTTATTTTGTTAGATTACTGAATAATGGCATACTCTCGGGGGAAAATGATGATGAAAATGATCAAGGTGAGAATGACACACGACACAGGTGCATAAAAAAGATAATCTTTAAAATCCAGTAATAGCTAGCGGTAGCCTTTAGCTAGCGATGCTACTTCACAAACTAGACACAAACACGTTTCGAGCCATAATCAACAACTTATCTAGTAACAAGCGCTGCATTAGAGCAGGCTTGTAGGATATCTTAATTCACAGCCCGTAAGGCTACAACTGAAATAAAATGCTAGCTCTCGCCTGTCAATGACAGTCCACTGACTGAAAACTACGCGAGTTGGTCAGTTGGAGCCGCAACGACACACCCATTATACACCAGCAGCGGGAATGTAGTAATTTAAAGCCTACCTTTTGTTGAACCCTGGTTAAAATCCATGTCAAACAACCGACGAGAAAGCAAATCCATTACAATGCGGAACTACTAACTGTTAGATAACGTTACAGTTCTTTAGGGACACCTAATCTGTAGCCCTGCCTTAGCTCTGAAGCTATTATGAACTGTCTGCGACGTCAAGATTGCAATGCTGGAATATGTTGTGGTTGTGTGTGTGTGTGTGTGTGTGTGTGAGAGAGAGAGAGAGAGAGAGAGAGAGAGAGAGAGAGAGAGAGAGAGAGAGGCGCAGGCGAGATCGAACAGTGGAAACAAAAACATACTCCGTCATTTTGTTCATACAGGACATTCCAACTATGCTTATACTTCAACTTCTTGTTTATACATGTGAAGCCATTTTTATCATAGTGAGTCTAATAGGGTTAATATTGATTACATTTTAAGTGTTATCATAACATTGTGCTATAAAATAGAAGTTAAGGTCTTTTGCCTTAGTAGGACAGTACTGTACTTTAAAGTTTTGAACTGTTGTACAATGTTCACAGAATACAGTGACTTGGTCTCAAGTGAGTTAGATGTTTATTGAGAATACTCAGGGTTGGCTTATTCATAGTGTGAATTCAGGACACACTTGTATCCTTTATAAAAATGTATTTTTATATAAATATTTATTTTTTCTTCTGAAAATCTGATGACATATTTTGCACACAGGTAAAGGTGCCCAATATCAGTCATTTCTGAAAATAAATTACAAAAGTTTAAAAAAAAAAAAGTGTTTTGGAAAATAGCGCTTTATTTGATTATCATAAACATTTGTTTTCTATACAGAGATATCGACATCGGTAAATATCGGTATCGGCCATAAACAGCAATATTAATATCTGTTATCGGTATCGGCCACAATTTTCACATCGGTGCATCACTAATATTTATAGGGCGAGATTGCGCACTTTTTCTCGCAGGATGACGAAATGGGCGCGAAATGCCCCCATTGGATTATGTCACGCAGCACTTCTCTGGATAGGCTGTTGCCGCAGGGCAGCCAATAGGCGCGCGAGCCGTCCTGCCTATATCTGCATGCTGCTGCACAGCGTTTTAAATTAATTCAAAATTAAGGATAATTTTTTGCTTCAATATCTCGTGGAAAAGAGGTTTTCCCCATAGCGTAAGATATTACGCAGTCGTAAGAGAACTCAGTATTACATTTACACATGTCAGAATGTGTTGCATTGGGACAGTGCAAAAACTCAACTGACTATGATCTGGAAGCTGAGCAGGAAAGGTTACCAGTATGTTTTGAGCTGATTTTAGCTACATATAAATTAAAAATGATTATGATTTACCGTGACCTAGCTGCATCAGTTACACATAGGGGTTCATTATGTTATATTCATACTCTAGTCTTCGCTGTATTATTAACAAGTAACGTTACAGAACTGAATTCGATTTCTTAACATTCTTAACAAAAAAGGTAGGTCCATTTTTAGTAAAACTGTGGTTATTAAATTGGTAATAAATCTGCCAAAAACGTGGTTACTACAATTTTACTATAATAAAATCAAGGATGTTTTTTTAAGACAAGAGTTTCAGCTTCCAGACAGTGTTTCAAAATGTCCCGCCGTTTAAGAGATTGATTGACTGACTATCATAACGAAGATTTTATACAAAATTGGACGGACTTTGATACGCATAACAAGTCTACTAAAGCTTGTTTTAGGTCTTTGGAGATGTTCAACTGATCTTTCTTAAAACAGATGGCAAATTGAAAGGCATGCTGCAGTGTTTTGCCCTCCAGCTCTCGGCAACAGTTATGACTGAACATTTATGAATGCTAATGTTACCTTGGAAACTGTCAATTAACACAAATGTAATATAAAATATCGTTTACATATTATAGTATGAGACTTACCTCAGCCGGTGATCGTTTGCTTGGCATGATGATGTCCGCTGTGACGATCCCGGCTCACTGAAAAAGGGCGCGTTATTTCCGAACGGACTGACTGACACCCGGACTGTAACGTTAACATAACTCATGTGTTCAGTGCTCCTGCTTACGGCTGCTCCTGACGAATACGATTATAGCTTTGAACCACTGTGATCGCAAACAATCCACTTCACAACCGTAGACTAAATTCAAATCTCCCGCTTGCCCTTGACACAGGTCCAAACAGCTAACCGATGTGGTGGGCGGGACTAAGCAACGGAAAAGTATTGGCGGGCGAGCACACACACACAGTCGCACGCACACAAAGCCACGCAATGTGTGCAGCAATGCAGATTTGGAAAAATATTCATAAAACACAACATGAAATTAGGGGAGAACAATACAAATGATTATCAAAATGAGCACATTTGCAAGACAATATTAAAATACGGTCTGAAAGATTTGCAAGACTTTATTGCTATACGACTATAAAGATTTTAAAGACAAAATTGAAAAGACTGTTTGTATACCTACTGTATACAAATACAATTATTTAACCTTAAAACTCACTTTGACACCCACATGCTTAATGATCTTCAAGGACAACATGTTAAATGACTGCTGATTTCTGCGGTTATACCTTCTTTTCTTTGTTTTCTAATTTCACAGAAATAATCTGTATAACATTACTGAATATTTAATGTAAAATTACACATAACCCAGTAAAAATACATACAATTTCCTTAAAAAAACGGTAAAATTGATGTAAAACCAAAATACAAACAATTACCTGTAAATATAATAGTGAACCTTTAAATTACAGCAAAAATCTGTAAATTAACAGGTATTCACTGTATAATGAAAAAACGGCAAAATTCTGTAAAAAAAATACAGGGCGTTACCTGTAAATTAACTTTTTTGTTTTGTTTTACAGTTTACAGTTTCTCTCTCCAAAGAATTCATACAACCAGATGTTTAGTGTTTTATTTGGACCATAATTATATTTTCTTCTCTCCTATTTATTCCACTACTCCTCCTCCAACTTTTCCTTGTATTGAATAGCCTATTATGTCTTCCTTGTTTTCTGTTGCCATTTTAGTAGCTATTATTGACTTGATATAGGCTGTCTTGCATTAAGGTGTAATTTTTTTTTTTTTTTTTTGCAGGTCTATCTGCTTCTTCTTTTAATTTAATTCCCACGTGAATAAATAATTAATGGTATAAAATATGCTCTTTTGAACAACAAGCCCCATGAACCTTTGCGTATCCACGTGACCCTCAGACTTCCGGCTGGCTGAGTGTTGTTTGCTGTCGCGAGTGTCGGTTGCCAGGGTGAGGATGGATCACACATCTTTAACAGAGAGATAAACTCACATTGTATGTCTTTTAAACACATCTGTCATATCTACACACACAGGCAAGGACTAACAGGGAGGAGTGCCATCACAACGGGTGAGTTTACGGAGTAGAACTATGCGGAAGATCATGCGAATGAGCAAAACATTTAGAGTGAGCCCACAAGAATCAAATGAAAACACATTTCAGATTAATAATGGTGAATAAAAATGAATGATGCAAAGTTAATGATGAAATTCTAATAAATAACCCTAAGTGTTGATAGATTATGCTGGTTACATTTAAACGCATTCTCGGAACACTCGTAAAATCATGTTTCTGTTTAATATTGTAAGTTATGTTTATAGGTTGATTTTCTGTGTTGTTTCACACGTGTTTAGCTTATTGAGTGACCTTGAAGAACATCTTAAATCCATGTGTTCTCTGTTGATCCAGTAATACCTCTTAAACCAGATTACTGACTGACGGAGATCTGTTTTGTGAACATGTACTCCGTTTCACATACAGAACACCATTCATGTTTGGCCTCTTGCATTTGGGCATATTTATAATATATGAGGATTTTAAAATCAATCTAATGATGTTATCTGTTAGTTTTTTTTTTCTCTGTGTGTTGTTTCGGTAATTTTATCAGGATGAATTGACTTGACTTTAGTTCTGACTGATGTGAAGGCCTTGCATTAGAGTGAATCTCATTAAGTGTTTTAAGAACATATAAATCTAGTCATGGGCAAATCTTAAGGGTCTATGATTGGATCATTATTGCAGTGATTATTATGTTTCTAACATGTTATATGTTTGGCAACAGTTATTCTACAGTTTTTCTTCTAAAGTGTGTAGCTTTTCATTTCTTAAACAACCATGTTGGAAGACATATCATGGCCATATTCCAGGATGACAATGACCAATATTCATCAGTCTCAAATTATGAAAGAATGGTTGGGAGGCAGCATGAATAATAATGTTCACATATGAATGGGCATCTCTGAGTCCAAAATTTATTGAAATAAATTTTTGGGATGTGCTGGAGTAGATAGAGTGCTTGACAATACAAGATCCTGACCAAAAATGTATGCACCTCTTGGTGGAAATAATTGTCAAGTCATCTTTATTTATATAGCACTTTATACAATATGTTTATACAGTATGTTTCAAAGTAGCTTCACAGTGATAACAGGAAAATTATGCATTTTGGCTGTTGTTCAGCTGAAGTCAGTTCAGTGTTGATTCAGTTTCATTGTAATATCACCAATTATTTAATTAGTTCATTTCATCTATAAAGCATTTCTGCAAAAAATGATGTCATCATCCAGCTCAGTTCAGTTCTCATACAACACAGTCAGTGCAGTCAGATCAATAATATTGTTGAATATTAAGTGTGCCCAACTAAGCAAGTCAGTTGTGACATTGGCAAGGAACCTGAACTCCATTAGGTGACAGAAATGGAGAAAAAAACCTTGGGAGAAACCAGGCTCAGTTGTGGGGCCAGTTCTCCTCTGGCCAATGATGGGACATTGTGTCATTATGATTCAGGCTGTGTCATACAAGTCAGAGTTCAGATCGGGATTGGTATCATTCAAATATTTAACCAGTTCCTTTTCCTTGAAGATCGATTCATAACGCCAGTGTGGAGCCGAAGCTGGCCATAGGGTCTGTGCGGAGGACCTGTCTGGTTCTTGAGGTCTCTGCTGAGGATCTGTGCCAATGGCTGTCATGTCGACGAGACCTTCACAGGCTTTAGTCTAGTAGACATGGTCTCTGCTGACATTCAGGGCTGCGTTTTGGTCATGTCTAGGTGCAGGTCCACCATCTGATCTGGATAAGGACCAGATCCGGCTGACTACGGTAACCTCGGGATAATGATGAGACAGACAGACTAATATTAGCGTAGATGCATTTCTTCTTACGATGTAACAAGTACATCGGGCATTATAGGAAGTGTTCCTGGTGCATGGTTTGGAATGGGGTTTCCATGTCTGAGCAGTTGCATGCAAGCCTCTCACCTCCAAGCAGGGCTGCACGATATTGAAGAAAAATGTGGTTTGCGATAACTCATTAAATAATGCGATATTCGATATGCGATGCGATAATGCTTAAAGTGTGTGAAATAAACTTAATTATCTTTAAAATTATATAACATATGTTTTACATTCTTTTTGTGACAAGAAAACATCCCTATAACTTCTGAAAGTGAACAGCAGTGCTTTACTGCAGCATAAGAAGTGTTATCTTAATATAAGTGTAAACCACAGGGTTTAGGGTTTCAGGTTATCCTACATTAGGTTTATTTAACAACAGAAACTGAATAATCAAATGTAAAAATAAAACACTGCTTAGTTTTTTACTGTATGAATTAAATATACTGATTCTTATTAAAGCTACTAAAGTAATTCAACCAAGAGCAGTGAGTGATTTTCTCTTTGTCTTTTGTTCATGACCCCAGTTATTGCAAGCTGTTGCGATGTGCATATTGCGATACATTATATTATATTTATATATATTTCAATAATTTTGATATATTGTGCAGCCCTACCTCCAAGTACAATGCCAAGCATTGGATGGAGAGGTGTAAAGCACCCTGCTGGAGCACCTCTGGAATCATGCCTCTCTGTTGGCAGTCTGATGGGTGATTTGGGTTTGGTGGATGTCAGGAGAACGTTACCTGCATGCATCGTGTCAACTGTAAAGTTTGGTGAAGGAGGGACAATAGCATGGGGCTGTTTTTCAGGGGTTGGGGTTGGCCCCTTACTTCCAGTGAAGGGAAATCTTAGTGCTTCAGCATACCAAGACATTTTGGACAATGCTATGCTTCCAACTTTGTGGGAACAGTGTGGAGAAGGCCCTTTCTATTCTAGCGCTCTGCACAAAGCAAGGTCAATAAAAACATGCCTGGTTGAGTTTGGTGTGGAAGAACTCGAGTGGCCCGCACAGAATCCCAACCTCAACCCCATCAAACACCTTTGGTTTGAACTGGAACGGAGATTGTGCCTGACCATAGTGCCTGACCATACTGGAGCATACTGGATGAATTCCCACGGAAATGATCAAATCTTGTGGAAAGCCTTCCCAGAAGAGTGAAGGAAATGGGGGGCCAACTTCATATTAATGTCTAGGCTAATTGTCTATGTTTAGAATGCAATGTCATTACGGTCCCTGATGGTGTAATAGTCAGGTGTTCCATTGCTTTACAGTGTACATTAACATGTTAAAAATGGGTACACACATAAGGGTAATATTGTGTTGTATTGCTTTTTAATTATGATTTTACTTTATGTATTTTTTTTTCAGTTTAACACAGCACTGTACAGAACTGAGAATCTAAATTAAAATCCCTATTTAGAATAATGATAATTACCAAGAAAAAAAAATCCAGATGCATATTGGACGGTACAGAGAAAATTTGAGAGAAATGTGCTGTCATGAATTGCAAGATCAAGCAATAGTCAAATCAAGTCAACTCACCTTTTTAGCACTTTTTACAATATTACAGAAGATCGTTTCAAAGCAGCTTTACAGTGATAATAGATAACAATGATTGTTTTGGCTGTACAGCAGCTCTAGAAGAAAGTCATTGTCTAGCTTAAAGGTGCACTCTGTGTAATATTTAGGAGGATCTGTTGCGAGAATTGCAATATCATTTACATAACTATGTTTTCAGTGGTGTATAAAGACCTTACATAATGAACCGTTATGTTTTTATTACCTTAGAATAAGCAGTTTCTATCTACATGTACACCACAGATCCACGTACATGTTTATGTCGCTAGTTTGCACCGTTGGTCATGTTTCTACAGTAACCCTAAACGTACAAACGCGTTTCGTAACTATGTTGTTCTTCGTGCAAAGAAGTTCTTTCGGTGACGTGAAGTTACTCCATTAAATCTGCATATAGCGCGGGAATTGAAGATCGGAATTATATCCGTTTTGCGAAAACACATTTATGTGACCAGGTGTAAATGAAATAATTTTGATAAATCGGATAGCTATCCGATCTGAGAAAACGCATAAAGTGGCCAGGTATAAACAGCCCCTATGAGGCCTTTGCAGGGGATAGTCTAGTTGACACTGTCTCTGCTGACACTTCAGGGCTGTGTTGTGGTCGTGTCTAGGTACAGGTCCTTCATCTGATCAATAATTGAAGAAATTGATGTAATTGTCCAATAACCTCTTTATCAGGCATGTGTTCAGTTGCTGTAGTGTGCTGTCCCATGCAGGAACACATGAGATGGCATTTCTCAAATAACCAGTCGAAGGCCAAAATACAACACTGAGAAGGTTCACTGTGCTCACAGTCAAGTTTTATTTGTAAATGTTTGATTGGTATCTCCTTTTAGAGATCTCATTAAATTGGAAATGGACATGGGTAGTTGACATCTTTTGGTTTGACATGCTGTGCTCCATTTTATTAAATATTTTATACAATATTTTTCTAATTTGCTTTAACTATTCATGCAGCTTTTATGGCTTCATATGAACTAAGAAACTAGCCTACATGGCATATTTAATAAAAGGCATTTTCACACAGAAATACGGCAGTAAAGTCGATCGGAACTTCCATTTCATGCAGACTACGCTGAAATGTTAAAAAAAAAGTCCATGGAGATGTATAATGCGTCAACTACCATTAATAAACAAACTACATACAAACTGTGCACATACATCAGAAATAGTTCTTCAAATTTATTTGCTATCAGTAATATCTTGAAGCATAGATTAATGTTAATAAATTATATTTATGCAACATGATACAGGACCTTTACTCCATAGATACCCCCTTTTCAAGATGCACCTTTTGGAAAAAGGCTTTTTGAAGACCAAATCCTGTCTTTTAAATTTCTCCTTTAAAATTTCATATTGCACATTTTTCATATTAACATTTTTAATTTTTGTATTGAACGTATGGTAAATTCTGGTAAAATGTGCCAACAATCACATTCAGAAATAAACACTTTATGGGTAGCTACCATAAAAATAACATGAAGTTCTCATTTAGTAGATGTCACTATACTGATTTCTCACCTTTTTATGTACAATTACGTTCAGATGCTAACATGTAAAAAAAAAACAGGTGTTTGATCTACATTTATAACCCAGCTGATTCAGGGAATATGAGTGTTTTTTCCTTAGGCCGATCACATAGCGCTGAAAAGACAGCAGTTTCTCCCTGAAGTTGGAGGGCAAGTGCTAATCCATTACGCCGCATCAAGGATATTAACAGGCAGTACGTAGGTGAAATAAGAAATGATGGGCCTCGCATGGGCCTCGCTGGTGGGTAAGTTCAGCTCTTTGCCGATTTCCAGTGCCTTAAGCTGGATGACGGCTGTGGTAATGGGTAGCCCCTCGTTTCTTTTTTCGGCTACATACTGACACACTTGCCTGTCAGTTTCTTCGAAGTGGCCACTTTTAGGACCGCAGTAAGCTTTTCTTTGACTTAAAATTTTTAAGACTGTCTTTTTGGGCTCGACATCTTCTAACATTACGCTCTGACACACCGTATTTCTTGTCTGCTTAATAAATTGTTTGATGACTCTGCTGTGTTTATTAGTCCTGGGCGGAACATTCGTTTTACTCGTTCCGGGTGTATTATTGACGTAAAAGTTTAGACCCCGAATGTAAGACAACTCCAAAACATTGTCTTATATTCGGAACAATACGGTACATTAACCATTGCATGATCTTCCATTTTCTGTATTTGTTTTTAGTGCTAACAGTGGGATGGAGTGGTGTTTACTGCTGGACTTCTCTTAAGCTCATCTACAGGACCGGTATGATCAGGTGAATTGTGAGGAGAGACGTCCATCTGTTTCTATTTCTTACTGTTTCTCTGGGTGAAGGTGAAGATGAACCGTTACACAACATTCAAGCAGCTGGGCGATGGGACCTACGGCAGTGTTCTGATGGGGAAAAGCAATGAGTCTGGAGAGCTAGTGGCCATCAAGAGGTGCGTCAAACAATTACGTTGCGTATAAAACCAAAAGCAAACCAAGAACAAACAAACCAAAACTGCATATGCACAGACTTCCAGTATGTTACTATGTTATATTGCATTCTCTTAGGATCTTCTCTTTTAGTGAGTGTAGTAAAAAATAGTTACTGCCTCATCCAGACTTTCCTATGGGATGCAATTATGCAGTTCAAGTTCATCCAACACGTACTTCTGCTCATTGAATCGGTGCTGGTGATGTGAATTATAAATGCCCCTCTTAGGTGTAGTAACTGTGCCGGAACAGAAGGTCACTATGCAAATTGATACCTGGGTGACGGTGAAAGCAGTGAAAGTGGCCAAGTCCGCCTCAGTATCAACAGTGCTCTCTCTTACATAATTCTTTCATAATGGACTTTCAGGCTCAGCTCTCATGCTGTCCTGTATATCAGCTGCTGGAGAGGGGCTATTATAATAATACTAAGAATTCTAGAATTTTTTTTTGTATCTTTTAGAAACTGGAACATCTGACATGGACACTGGCTGGCCGGTGTAGAAGCGAAAAAAGTAGATTTTAAAAGTTCAATGCAAGAACTAAAATAAAGTAAAAATCTATTAAAAATAATTACGGAATGTTTTTCACTAAAGGAACGCAAGGAAGAGTGATATTAAATCATATTCATTTATATGCACCAGCATAACTTTACATAATAATAAACAGCAATACCAACATAACTATTTTTTACTACACGCATTAATATATGAAAAAAGCCACACAGAAACTTCTGTGAACATTTCTAATGATGACACTGATAAATTGTTGAGTCGAAGTTTAGAAACGATTTTGAGACTAAAAAAGTGATTCTATGTAATCATGAGCACACCTGATGAAATCACATGTAAAGGTATATTAGCATTGTTCCATTAATAATGGGGTGGTAGATTCTGATGATTGAAAACATGTTTGTTAGCAATGAAACCATGGAGATGAGATCAGTCATTGTGTTTCTCACAGAATGAAGAGGAAGTTCTACTCTTGGGAAGAGTGCATGAATCTGAGAGAGGTCAAGGTACGAACTCAGAGTACACAAATTCAAGAATAATAATCCAAAAAAGAAAAATTGTCATCAGAACTTTAGAATTTACACTGTGCCTTAACCAGACATGATGCGGCAATATTCCAGCAATAAGCAATTTGTCCACACCAGACGTGACAAGGCTACAAGACATGACAAAATCACAAATAACAGCCAGCCAGGCTGTTGTACTGGTTAGGACACTGTGTTAAACTGTTAAATCTGGGTGTTCATAATGTTTCTGCTGGTTTTCTTCATGTCTGTGTTGCAGTCACTGAAGAAACTGAATCATGCTAATGTGGTGAAGTTAAAGGAGGTGATACGAGAGAACGATCACTTGTACTTTGTCTTTGAATACATGAAAGAAAACCTCTACCAGCTCATGAAAGACAGGTATGAAGAGATTCCATATTCCATCTACCATTTCCTGTTATTAAGTGCCCATGATGCCTTTGATATATTAATGAAGTCAAACTTAACCTTGGTCACAATATTTTGAAATGGTCTTTGTGGCTGATGAACGGCACATTGATTGTTTGACAGCTGTGCTGATTCTCTATCTCCAGAACCAAATTGTTCCCAGAGTCAGTCATCAGGAATATAAGCTTTCAGATATTGCAGGGACTATCATTTATTCATAAGCATGGTAGGTCACAGGGCCGTCATATTCATGTCCAACAAACTAGAACAACTGAGTCTGAGTACAGTATCAGACAGACCTACTACAGACTGAATTTTTCTTGGGACTGTTTCTGCTAAAGACTCAGTTGTTCTTGTATCTCTGTGGTGAGACAGGATGTGTGAGTATCTCAGCTGCCAAATTTTTAAGCTAAATCTGAAATGCCTATGACATCCCAGACACCTTGTATTATAAGCAGTTAAAGGGGTCATATCATGTTTATTAAAATATTATTCTTTTATGTCGGTGCCTTATGATTGGCTAACCTCTTGCCATGTGAAATGGTTCAGCAGATGTGTGTTGAGTATTGTTTTATTGCCCCATCCCTCAATAACATTAACAGTTGTCGCTGAAATGTGCCTTCAAACTGTTAAGATCAAACCAAAATTATTAGGGATCGTATTAATAATTAATTTTAGCTACTCCTTTCCTTTCTCATTCACACTGGACGCTCAGGTGCTAACCAACGGCAATGGACGTTTTATCTGGTTTTGTAGGATCAGCATTTTTTTTCCATTGGTCGGCTGTTTTCGCCCACTGAACATATTCCAAATGCATTGGTCAGTGCCTGTTGCAGTGTGAATTAGCATTAGTGTTTATATTTATCAGAAGGAAATGATAAGCAGCAGTTGCTTCTTACAGCCAGAAACAGCCGTTTAACAGATTTTACCACTTTTTACACATTGTTTGTTCTTCTAGCATTTATCCTGCCTTAATACCTAACCTTGAATTGACCTATTGCATTTCTAAACTTTAAAAAAGTGTTGTGGATGTGAATGAGGGATAGTCATATGTTAATGTTTCAAGTTTCTGACATCAGAAAGGTCGGAAGCCATTTTCTAGCTTAGTTTCAATAAATGTTCTTTTTGTACTGTTAAGGAAATTTAGAGTTCTGCAAGTTGCAGTCTGTTTTCATAGTACAGTGACTTCTTAAAATCGAATTTATCATTCCATGATATGATCTCTTCAAAGAAGATAATACATCTTCAGTGGTAGCTTTCTCAGCTTATACCATTTTCCCAAGAGCTGCAACCAAACAGAAAACCATTGAGTCTCACACATCTTGTGGGTGAAATACTGTTCCTCTTATCTTCTGCCTCTGTTTCTTTTTTTTTTTTTCTCCTCTGTCTCTTTTCTGTGTGAAATTCTCTGACATCAGGGAAAATAAGATGTTTACTGAGAATGAACTAAGGAACATCATGTTTCAAGTTCTCTCTGGTTTGGCATTTGTGCACAAGCATGGTAAGATTTCCTTTTTCAATACACTTTTATTTGTTCTTCTCTAATTCTTTAAGGAGCTTTATAACACCCTTATAAACTTTTAAATGGTTATGTATAAACTATTAATTAGTACTTTTTAAATGGTTAAATGTTAAATTTATAAAAAAAAAAAAAAACTTTTTACACTCACAGTCAGGGGGTGAACCTTTTTGCCCACCAGACACAGAAGCTGGTGAATGCCTCCCCCCCCCCCCCCATTAACTTAAGAAATTATATATCTTAAAGGGGTCCTATTATGCTTTTTCACTTTTTCAACTTTAGTTAGTGTGTAATGTTTGAGCTAGAGATGCACCGATTGATCGGCTGGTGACCGGAATCGGACGATTTTCACGTGATCGGCCATGATCGGCGACCGGCCGGTCTGTCTGACATAATCCGATTTTATGCCGGTCAAATGCACTCGGGCGCCGCATGATTAACATCGCGCAGCATCACACGTGCACACGGAACGCGCACATGTAGGAAACCTCGTGAATTACGGCCGTTTCACACCGCAAGCTGCAGCGCATTTTTTTTTTTTTTTTTTTGTTCCCCGTGCATGTTAATCAATGAGTGCACACCGGGAGCAGGAGCGTCGCGTGAGCAACAGTGAAGCGTGGGTTTCGGCGCCGAATCTATTTTGGCTGCGCTCAATTTAAGTGAAAGCACACTTTTGATGGACAAAATAAATGTGATTTCCTCCAAAAAGTGCCCAAAATGCAAAGAATTTGCATGTCTGGTGTGTTTTAACAAGAACTGAAGTAGGCTAGGCTATGTCAGAAAGAAAATGAGGACTCAAAAATATTTATAGAAAATTTACCCATTTAAACTTGTTTTTATTATTTCCCAATCGTTTCCCTGCACATGCTCCACTTGTCCTGTTTAGCAGCTTGGCTGGACATGTGTCAGATGAGAGAAGAACTGTTTGAGAAATATAACTTGCCATTGATATACAACAAGTGATTGCAATAGGCCTGTGTGTGTGTGTGAGAGAGAGATAAATATCTTTATACTGCAAGGCTATATTTATTTAATTTTTATTTGTTATTTATATATTATTTTATTGCCATTACCTGTTTTCATACAGAAGTTTAGTTTGCTAAATATATCAATTTTTTAATTGGATATTGGATGTGAAAAGTAAATGGTTCTTCCATAACACTGCACTTTAGATGTGTGTGAATTTCCCACACTAGGAGTCATTTATATAGTTCTATTTTATAGCGATTATCTGTTCAAAAAATGTTCTATGCAAAATGTTCTATTAAGGAGAAGATAGAAAATAAATATTTGTGTGTGCTGTAAAGTGGTTTGAAAAAATAAAATCGGAATCGGCTAAAATCGGTATCGGCAGGTCAAACTCAAGGAAAAATCGGAATCGGGATCGGCCTAGGAAATTGTAATCGGTGCATCTCTAGTTTGAGCATAAAAAAAATATGCAAGGTTACAAAGCTCAAAGTCCACTCCAAAGGAAGATATTTTATTGAACAGAATCCACTTTTCAAGGACTACAACGAATGGCTCGTTTAGGCTACAACGCACTTTTTCTGGATTTAATGAAGTCATAATGTTCCTCATTTAAAGAATCCCCGCCCAAGGAATGAAAGTTGCAGAGGCCTGGTTGAGTTGCACTAGAGAAAATGAAGAGTGTTGTCACTGTTTTTTCCACCCCGGAAAAGTTTATCCTAAGGCTGACAAATTTAGAGAGGTTAAAATTTATTTTTACCACTGTTCCTGAACATTATAACCTCAACGTTTGTCTGTGCGCTGCACATTTTACGGAGAACAGCAGACAGACCGAGTACAATGCAGGCCATAAGCACAATAGCTTCTCCTGAAAGAAGTAGCCATTCCCATTTTGTATGGATAATCTGTTGTTTATGAATCACAACTTGTAAGTATGTCTTATTATTTGTAGGTGTTTTCTATTAACAGTTCCAATTATAAGCTTTATGTAGTTGCTATGATAGCTATGATGTAAACGAAGGGCAAAGCTTTGCCTCCACTAGCCTGCTAACCAACATTACAGCATTGATGTAGTGTTTACTTTAGCTTTTGTAAGCTCTTGCTTTTCTAAGACTGTTCACCGGCCCTTTGGAAAATTATCCATGATTTTGTGATCGATTACTGTTTGTATTACCATAGTTTTCTGACAAATTATTAAATAGTGGATAACATTGTATCTCTAAGAAAATGACCAAACAAACATACCACTCTGAAACATCCTGTGAAATCTGTGCTTGCAAAGTCCGTGCTTGAAATCCGCTCAGAAAGATCCTCTTGCTTGTTAACATTGTCAGGGTTTGAATTGGGCTCGAAATGGTTTGAAAATTACGCCATCGTTAATATTTACATCTGAGTAGAGCTCGTGGTTATGAAGGGGCATGACATTTCCTGAACACGCGCTAAACGCTGCCATTCACAATACACTGGGCCAGCTAACCAATCACAGCACATTTCAGAAGTAGGGGCTTCATCGAAAACAACGTGTTCAACCAGACTGGATCGATCCGATCCGATACTAAAAATTCTGAGTATCAACCGATACCAGCGCAGTGTTTTTTTAAATCAAGTAGAATTTCTATAACTCTGTGTTGAACTGATCACTCTTTTGTGTGTTAAACACCATATGCTTAATACAGACTACTTCGTTATAAAGAAAAACAACAAATAAAAAAAATATATGATCATAATCTATGACAAAAATGCTATTATAAACTAGATTAGTGGATAATTCAGCAGTAAAATTTACTCTAGTAAAATCACGAGTGCACAATAATTTGATAAAATCTGAACATTTAGAGAAAAAAACATTATTTAGTGGGGAACAATTAAGAGAAAAGTGTAGTACTTAATCTGGTAAAATGTTACACATTGCTTTGTATTGTTGTAAAATACATTCATGAAAAACAAGATAAAAAAATCAAAAAGATAAATAATGTAGGCTATATATACTATAAAATTAAGACTTTTTTAATTTATAGCGCAGCTGTTTAATGAGGCAGCAACATATGATAGATAGGACAGAACAAGAAAGGCTATTAATAATCTTTAATTGCGCATAAGTATTATAATATGAAAGGCTCCAATACAGTGCGGCACAAAACGCTTATGCGCATCCCGAGCACAGAATGATGCGCTTGAAACAACATTGAGTTGCAGCGCGTCGAGTTCGCATTGAAAAGTTCAAAACACTGAGAGGAAAGACATATTGATGCGTACTGTATTATACAGTATCTATCTATGCAATAGTTTATTCACCCTTTTCTTTTAAAGGGGAACTTGGCAACTCTAGCCATTTCTTCGCTGATTTTCACTTTTGTTGTCGCATATTGTCTCAGTGAGCTCCCCCTACAGCTGTGGGGCGTATATTTCACAACACTGTCGTAAAAAAACTCACTTGCGGCACCCTCCTCCCCCTTTCAACCGCTGCTCATGTGCATTTGTTATTATCGGAGCCGGCCAACTTTATCATGTGGAGCTATGTCTACCGAGGTGGGTAATACATCATACACAGTATCATATGGCATGTGTATTAATGTTGAATTGCCGTAAAGCAGTTAGCGTTTCTCGCTCATTCTCGCTTCTCACGAGACTTCCTATTTCCAATTTACCGGGACGTTAGTCCCCATGTTGCAATGTTGATTTTCCGCCTGGGAACGCATGGGGGTGCTGGGAAAGTCACCATTCTCACCAGAACAGGTTATGTAACCACCCAAATGATTTCTAAACGGTTTATTAAAGGGGTGGTTGATTGCGATTTCCCTTCTTTCATTTTAAATAGTGTGTAATGTTGCTGTTGGTGCATGAACAGTATCTGCAAAGTTGCTGCGCTGAAAGTTCAACGTAAGCAGAGATATCGTCTTTTAAAAATCAGGAAGTTTAATGCCTACAAAAACGACTCGAATGGGACTACAACGAGATACTTCCCAGGTTTTATACGTAACTAACCCATAATCAACACTCCCTCCGGAATATGCAAAAAAAGGGGGCATGGCCATATTTCTGCGGCTTTGTCGAAGAGGAAGAGTTATAGTGGAGAGCAGTAGCCACGCCGTCGAAAGTGTGTTATTTTCACCCAGCTGTCAGGTCTTCTGTGTTCGGGCTCCCTACGGACGCTGTAGTTCGTCAACAATGGCTACAATTTATGTTTGATTATGTTCCAGAAAATTACAATTGTAATTTAGCTCTCTGTGCTGCACATTTTACGGAAGACAGCTTCCAGAATCTCCACAATTCAATGCCGGATTCAACAACAAACTGTTACTAAAGCATGAAGCAGTTCCAACTTCAAAAACCAGAGGCAGCAGTTGTTGGGCCACAACCTGTAAGTAAGACTTAATAATTTTAAATGTATTTGCATGTATAATTTTAGACGTAATGTTTTAGTTTTTATCAAGGACGTAAACAAATGCCAGCGCTGGATTTAGTAGCCACTTAGTTATGCTATTTCGTGTGTCTATGACAAACACATACAAACATTTTGGACCTGAATTTGTAATTATGTACTAATTTTGTAAATGTATTTTCCATGTTTACTTTATGACGTATTTTTTCGATTTGATCAAGAATGTAAACCAATGCCAACACTGTTTGTTTATAGTAGCCAGTTAGTTCGATGCTATTGTGTGTATAAGACAAACATGTATAAAGTTAAAAAAATTATATGTAATCGCAACAGCAAACTTCAGCTGCTGTTATCAGATGTTTTCACGTTCTGTTGGCATTTTAACAGTTGCCACATGTACACCTAAAGAAAACGATACATCGAGTAAACTATAAGTTTTGTGAATAGATAAACGGTTGTTCATTATATCGACAAAACAATAACTTTAAAAAACGGTATTACTCAGTCATTTATTCAGTTATATTATTTAATCAGGAGAAAACCGTATCTCAAAAGCTAACAAGCAGCAGTAGCATTTTCAAGTAACAGCGTATCGAAATTCTTATATAATAATAGTAGAATAGAATAATAATAATACAAAAATGTACCATTCAGAAATGTTTTGTAAGAGCCGTGTTTGGGGAGGTTCTGCTTGACTCTCTTCATTGCCGCTTTCTGGGTCTGATTCTGGCTCAAGGAGATGGCAGTATTGACACCATTATTTACATTTGACCGGAGCACATACAACTTTCGCCCGTAAAGGTAATGGGCGTGAAGTTTCCGGACAACGTGCGCTACGCCGTTTAGCCAACTGCAACACACCAGCCCAACTAACCAATCTGACCCCATTGCCTGTTTCTGAGGGAGTGGTTTCATAGAATCAGGAAGTCAACTGGTCGTTCAAATGACAGAGAAAGCGGCTTACAATAAAGGTGAAATTTATGAAAAATAAGGCTTTAAAAAAAAAAAAAACACGAAGACATGTTATATTGCACCCCATAAACACAATCATGCAAAGAAAAAAAGCAGTAAACCAACCCTTTAAGTTGAAATAGTTGCCAAGTTCCACTTTTACAGTTTTAAATTTCAGTTACTGTGCGCGTGAAGAACAATTATACTGTTGTGCTCTCTACTCCTGTGTTGTGATCTAACAGACTCCCGGGAGAAAGTAACATGATTAAGGTACAGCAATACAGTCCAACAAGATAAAGTAATTTTATGCTAAACCATAGATCTTTATCTACAGATCAAGTATAATAATAGTAACATTGAATCATCTTAGAGAGAGTTTCATCGTGTTGGCTGTCGTAACCGAAAGCGACACGCTGTTTGAATGCTGAATGGAGAATGACTGACAGCCGCAGCGAAGGGAAGAGTTTATGCGACTTGAATTGAATGACTGAAATATTAAATTCTACCTCACATTAGACTATAGAATGGCTTCTGAACACTTATAATATACTGCACAACTTTATGGTGCTTTATAATGTATTTGTGCCTTTTGTGGGGCTTAACAATGACAGAATAGTATACGCACAATATCGAATTTGGATCGGCCTCGTCTAACCGATACCCGATCCGGCCAAGAATGGCTGTATCGGAGCCGATACCGATACTGAGTATCGGATCGGTGCATCAATAATGAAAACTCCGGTCATATCAATAGCTTAATTAAAGCAGTCCACTTTCGAGTTGGAACTTGCAATGCGTCCTAGGACGCAAATGGGGAATGCCTCCGGCATGACCGGTGTCTGAAGCACATGACAAATCACGACAATAACATTGGCTGACGACAGCCTATGACGTCACTACTGCTGGACTTGAGTTTAAAATGGTGCCTCTAGTACACGTCATCCTATTTCTTGTCTTCAGAAGACGTTTATTTGTGATGTGTCAAAGGCAGTTATGGCAGTGAAAGCTTTCAGGAAGTGTGTACATCCGTGTCAGTGCACCTGATGTTACTTACAATCTGTACATGATCTACTTGGTCGAGGAGGATGCTTGCTCTGTCCTCAAGGGGGCTGAATACGGGCATTGCGAGAGTTTCTCTATGAGGAAACTCCGCTCTTGTTTGTCCCTTTTTTCGAGGGAATTGGGATAATCGTCTGTGCCTCATGGATCAGGACCTGCTGCAGCTGAGGCGAGGAGGAAACTGAGATGTGGGGATCTCAGATAGAGCTTGCAGAGGAATTCGAGAAAGGTATGGCTCTTTCTCATTCTTCAGTAGATGATGAGGGTGAGCTGCTGGAGGGGGGGATGTGCTATCACTCACATCCTCTGATCCGGCAGCGAGAAGAGCAGGATGTGGCTGTTGAGGACAATGATGTCTCTGAATCCGCACCGCCTGCCTGCCCAACATACGACAAGTTGCTGGAGGTTATGTCTCGTGCAATAGACAGATTAGATCTGTCATGGCAGCTTGAGAAAATATTCGTAATCATAATCGTCCAGCTCTTGTAAGCCTTCTGTTTCTTCCGGATCTGCATGCTGAGATTGAAAGATTGTGGAAGAAACCATATTCGGCCTGCATTCATCCATTTCAGCATGCAAATTATGCAAGAGTGGAGGGGATGCGTGAGCAGATTTGAGTCGATGCCACGAGTTGAAGAGATGCTGGCCAGCTACCTCTCGCTGGGGGAGGCATCGACATTAAAGACTCCCACTCTACTGACCAAACCGCTGTGTGTGACATCACATTTGAATGTACGCTGCAGCGTGTCAGACCAGGGCTGTCCTGCACACAATGGCTGCATTGCAGGCTTATCAGGCCGATCTGCTGAAAGACCTGGACCAGGGTCAGGGGCTCCCCACTGAGGCGGTAGAATGACAGATCTTGCTCTCTGTGCCACCAAGCAAACTGCTACCGCGATCGGCCGATCTATGGCGGCAATGGTGGCAACGGAGAGGCATCTGTAGGTGAACCTGGAGACATGGGGGAGAAAAAGAGAATGGCGAGCAAGCGAAGACACTTGAGCAGATCCTAGTACCGGCTAATTGAAGCGAGTACATGAGAGGACACTGGCTCCACTCGGAGATTGTAGAATCTGGTGAATGTGTTCGGTGTCGCCCAGCCTGCAGCTCTGCAGATGTCTGTTAGCGAGGCACCATGCACTAGAGCCCAAGAGGAAGCCACACTCCTGGTGGAGTTGACTTTCACACCAAGGGGGCATGGTCGACCTTGCTGCTGGTATGCCAAAGCAATAGCTTTGACTTTGAAAGAGAGCCTTTCCCTTCAGCTTCCCACCATAACAGACAAAGAGCTGGTCTGAGGTCCTGAAACACTGCGTTCTGTCTACGTTGGCACGGAGGGCGCGTACTGGACAGAGGAGTGCCAAGGCTGGGTCTGCCTCCTCCAGGGGCAGCGCTTGCAGGTTCACCACCTGATCTCGAAAGGGAGTGGTGGGAACCTTGGGCACATATCCAGGCCGGGGTCTCAGGATTACGTGAGAGTAGGCCGGCCCGAATTCCAGGCACGCTTCGTCAACGGAAAATGCATGCAGGTCCCCTACCCTCTTAATGGAGCCCAATGCAACCAGGAGCGCTGTCTTAAATGACAGAAAACTTAAGCTCCACTGATTGCAGAGGCTCAAAGGGAGCACTCTGCAGGGCAATTAAAACCACTGAGAGGTCCCAAGAGGGAACGAGAGGAGGGCGAGGAGGATTGAGTCTCCTCGCTTCTCTCAGGAACCTGATGATCAGGTCATGCTTTCCCACAGACTTACCTTCGACTGCGTCGTTATGTGCGGCGATAGAGGCAACATACACTTTCAGGGGTGAGGGAGATGGCCTTCGCTCCAACCCATCTTGCAGGAAGGAAAGCACGACACTAATCTAGCATTTTCTCGGGTCTTCTCAGTGAGAAGAGCACCAGTTGACAAAGAGGTTCCACTTCAACGCGTAGGCATGTCTCATGGACGGTGCTCTAGCGGAAGTGATGGTAGCCACCACCGCTGGTGGTAGGTACTCAAAGAGGAATCCTTCCTCAGAGGAATTGGCCAGGGAGGTGCTGTCGCAAGGAGTACAAGTTTGGAGAACCAGGTCCGGGTGGGCCAAGAGGCACAAACAATATGACCTGCTCTTTGTTCTCCCTGATCTTGCACAGACCCTGTGGCTCACAGGGGGAAACGCATACTTGCAGAGACCCCGCGGCCAGCTGTGCACCAGTGCGTCCGTGCCGAGCGCCCTCGGTCAGGGAGAAAAACAGGTCACAATGGGATGAGTCATGGGAGGCAAACAGGTCTACCTGCGCGTACCCGAACTGATCCCAAATCAGCTGAACCGACTGGGGATGGAGTCTCCATTCTCCACGAAGAGGCTGAAGCCGTGAGAGCTCGTCGGCTGCACAGTTCAGGTCTCCCGGGATATAAATGGCTTGAAGCGACCTCAGATGCTTCTGACTCCATAGGAGGAGGTGACGGGCGAGTTGCGACATACGGTGGGAGCGTAGACCACCTTGTCGGTTGATGTACGCTACCGTCGCGGTATTGTCTGAGCGGACTAGTACGTGTTGGTTCTTGAGCAGCGCAAGAAAGCAGTACAAAGCAAGGCATACTGTCAGCAACTCGAGGCAATTGACATGCCAAAGGTGCTGGGGTCCTGTCCAGAAGCCCGCGGCAGCATGTCCATGGCACCCCAGCCCGTGGTGGAGGCATCTGTTGAGACAACAACATGCCTGGAAACTGGTTCTAAGGGCACTCCGGCCCATAGAAAACTGAGGTTCGACCACGGTTGACTTGGCTCCGAAGCAAAAACATATCTGCATGTTGCCAGCGTACTTCCTTGTATACCCACGAGGTGTGGCGGAGTTACGCTATGCAAAATCCGCAGACCCATGGCATTTTTTTGCCATTGGTTCGTTTTGTAATACTCGAAGTTGATAGGCTTTTTAACCCTCTGAGGTCTAAGGGTTTTTTGGGGTCCTTGAGGTGTTCTGACATGCTCTGACATTTGTGCTTTTTTCAGTTATTTATAAACATGTTAATGTTAAAGGTGTAAATTCACTCTATATAGCACAAACGGGGCTACCGTAATATGTGAGCAACATGTATGTACATGTTTGTATTTTTTAGAGAATAATGTTTATGCGTGGTTATTGAAAAAAACAAAACTTAAAGTGTCTGAAATAAGGCCACAAAACATATACTAAATATGTGTCCACAAGACTTTTGACTAATGAGTGTTGTTGCCTAGAATTTTTGCTTCAAAATGATCTGAAAATCATCCTGCCTAATCATTTACACAAAACAATACATTGATTTAAATTTTATAAGACACCTTTTGTTTGGAAAGGCAATATGCGTGGAGGCGTGTTCACACCTGAGAAGACAAAGGCCGGATAATGTGCCACATACATAATGAGGCTAATTAATATGCACTTTCACACAGGTGTGTCACAGGGTCCCAAAGAATGCAAGGACAAAAGAAATTATCTATATATACATATTTTACAATTAGAAATTGTAACCAATTACAAATAGGTTACAATTACAACAACAATTACAATTTTAACAATATTTCAAGTGCATTTCTCTGTAAAAAGTATACATTTTATCATACGTATTAAAAATGGTAAGGATTCATTAGTTTGAATATTGGAACAAACACTATAATAACATCTTAGTTGATAATTCAATATACCTACTTTATTTTTGACAAAACATCATACTATAGTATATTTAACTATGAGCAGAAATTGGTGAACAAAAGCATACCTATTTAATGTGACAGTAGTCTTTTTTTACAGTCAAAACTTTATAATCTATCCAAAACTAATCACAAAATCTTGTCTAAACATTCAAATTTAGTCTGTAACCTATTGTGTATGATATATTAGCATATACATGTGAATTTGCAGTTTGTTGCTTATACAGACATTTTATTTCAACATATTTTTTAGTCTATTTTTACTCATCTTGGCTATAGCAATATAGTTTGGATGTGTTCATGTAAACATAACGTTTACTAATGTAGGTGCTAGAGTGAATGAACGGCACAGACACGTGCTGTATAACTTAGTAAACAAAGCGCGCTTGCGCCTGTGCCGTTCATTCATCATTTAGCCTACACACAGACACGCAATTCATATTTAAACAGTCTTTTTGCGTTTACAGTCAGACACTATTCAATATCGCGATTAGAACAAAGCACTTAAGAATAAATGACTTACTACATCAGCTGGATCCGTTGCTCCTCGAAATGAAACTACCAGCACTTCTGGTACATTTTCCAGGGTTATTAGATAGTATTATTGCTCACAGCGTAGGGATACGCTGTGTACACAGCTGTGGTAAGGTACTTACTAAACACGATGTGTTTTATAATCCAGCTGGTGGGCGTTGGCATGTTTGAATGGCTTGCCTTAGATAATTTGCGTTTGAATACCGCGCGCTCTCCGTGGGCGTGGCACATTAAAGCGTAATCAGGTATAATGAGCTGGAAAGAAAAAGACTGACATCTCTCTCTTTACATACAGATTACATAAACTGAGAATATTTGTTTTTTTATATAAATTAATTCATTTAAAAGAAGAGAGTTCAAGCTTCATTATGGAAAAACACTCGTGCCTGTATGACAAGTATTCGCGGAAACAAAACGACTGACTAACAGGTTGACCACCACAGTGTCTGGCAGGTAAGGAAAAATACCAGCCACTGGCAAAAAATATTTGGATTTGACTGGTAATGGGTATTAATTTTACACCATGTACACAATCTTAGTAAAATGTAGTATTTGTTACTTAAAACCTTAAAAAGCTTTATTGGTGTTATATAGGCTCCATATCTTTGTATGTGCATTGGGTGCAAACAATACAGATTAAGATGCATTCTAATCTGCATGGTGACTTTTACTATCTTTTTGGCATTATCCTGTAGGATTTTTTCACCGGGATATGAAACCAGAGAATTTGCTGTGTATGGGTCCAGAACTGGTGAAAATCGCTGACTTCGGACTGGCTCGAGAGATCCGCTCTAGGCCTCCTTACACAGACTACGTCTCAACACGATGGTAAATGTATAAAAAATAGTTTAATGGGACATCACATTATCACTATTTAGGAGGGCTATGATTTTTTTTTTTGATGAAAATTTTTTTTCAACAAATGTGTGTTTTTTTTTTTTTTTTTTTTTTTTTACAACCGGAAAAATGCACAACAACATAAACCAGCAAAACTACGTAAATTCTTTGCTAGGAAAATTGTGTATAATTACAATACTTTAAATGAGTCCACCCCCCAAGATTATGGTTATAAACATGAACCTCATCTGAAAGGCAAAGGGGGAGGTGTTGCTGTAATTTATAGTAATATTTTTTAGAATTACTAAGAAGTCTAGTTTCAAATATAATTCTTTTGAGGTGTTGGTGCTTAATGTAACAATATCTAGTGTAAATGATGAATCACGTTTAAGATTTGTGCTGGCTACTGTATACAGGCCACCAGGGCACCATACAGACTTTATAAAACGAATTTGCTGATTTTCTATCAGAGTTAGTACTGGCTGCGGTTAAAGCCCTAATTGTTGGTGATTTTAATATACATGTAGATAACGAAAAAGATGCATTGGGATTGGCATTTAAAGACATTCTTAACTCTATTGGAGTTAGACAACACGTGTCAGGACCTACTCATTGTCGTAATCATACTCTAGATCTAATATTATCACATGGAATCAATGTTGATGACGTTGAAATTCTGCAGCAGAGCGATGACATCTCAGATCATTATCTAGTCTTGTGTAAACTTCATTTAGCCAAGGCTGCAAAGTCAAGTCAAATATATTTATATAGCGCTTTTCACAATACAGATTGTATCAAAGCTGCTTCACAGTATCAATAAAAACAACTTAACAATGTTTGTTTATTACTGGAAAAAAGACATCCAAGTTTGGTAGAGCTGATCAATGGTATGATTGGTTAATTAATTTGAATATCCCCAACTGAGCAAGCCAAAGGCAACAGTGGCAAGGAACCGAAAAACTCCATCCAGTGACCTAATGGTGTCCTAACACCCCATCAGATGACCCAATGGAGAAAAAAAACCTTGGGAGAACCCAGGCTCAGTCGGGGGCCAGTTCTCCTCTGGCGTTTATGAACTAGAGGCCGAATTTACAGTAAGTGTAAGATAAAAATTTATATGAATGCCTGGCTAAATAGATGCTTCTTCAGTCTAGTTTTAAACTGGGAGAGCGAGTCTGAGCTACGAACATTATCAGGAAGGCTATTCCAGAGCTTCGGAGCTAAATGTGAAAATGCTCTGCCTCCTTTGGTGGATCTGGATATCCTAGGAATGACCAGAAGCCTCGAATCTAGTGATCTTAATGAGCGCGATGGATTGTAAGGCGATAGAAGATCCGTTAAATAGACTGGAGCTAAACAATTTAGAGCTTTATAAGTCAAAAGCAATACCTTGTATTTAATACGGAACTTTATAGGTAACCAATGAAGTGATGATAAAATCGGTGTTATATGATCATATTTTCTTGATCTATCAAGAACTCTAGCGGCTGCATTTTGGACTAACTGTAGCTTGTTTATTGAAGATGCAGGACAACCAGCTAATAAAGCATTACAGTAATCTAGTCTCGAGGTCATGAATGCATGAACTAACTTTTCTGCATCAGAGACTGATAGCATATTACGTAGCTTAGCAATGTTTCTAAGGTGGAAAAAGGCAGTTTTTGTAACATATGAAATATGCTTTTCAAGAGACAGGTTGCAGTCTAATGTAACACCCAG
The DNA here is from genome assembly GCA_026230005.1 of Gila orcuttii. Lineage (NCBI taxonomy): Eukaryota > Metazoa > Chordata > Actinopteri > Cypriniformes > Leuciscidae > Gila > Gila orcuttii. Next base: position 25,700,335 of record JAPDVR010000023.1, read on the forward strand.
GTCTTTTACTGTAGCGGATAAAGTAACAGGGCATCCTACTATGTTACAGTCGTGCTGTGAAAGGTTTTGTGGACGGTTTTTAGAACCGATAAGTATTACCTCTGTCTTGTCTGGATTTAATAAAAGAAAATTACGCGTCATCCAATCTTTTATATCTTTAACACAATCTGTCAATTTGGATAATTTAGCGTATTCATCTGGCCATGATGAAATATATATTTGAGTGTCATCAGCATAACAATGGAAACTAATTCCATGTTTCCTTAGAATATTACCAAGTGGCAGCATATATATTGAGAATAATAAAGGGCCTAACACAGATCCCTGCGGCACTTCATAGTTTGCCGAAGTTATAATCGATTTTTCTCCATTTAAGTAGACGAAATGGTAGCGGTCAGATAAGTATGACCTGAACCAGCTTAATGCTTGTCCTTGAACACCAGTGTAATTTTGTAGTCGATCTAAGAGTATTGTGTGATCTATAGTATCGAACGCAGCACTAAGATCAAGTAAAACTAGTACTGAGATACAGCCTTGGTCCGAAGCTAAAGGTAAATCATTTGTGATTCTAACAAGCGCAGTTTCAGTGCTATGATGTGGCCTGAATCCAGACTGAAACTTTTCATAGATGTTGTTTTCTTGCAAGAAAGAGCCGAGTTGAGCGGACACAACTTTTTCTAATATTTTTGACATAAATGGAAGATTCGAAATGGGTCTGTAATTTGCTAGGTTATTTGGATCTAATTGTGGTTTCTTAATAAGAGGTTTATAACTGCCAGCTTGAACGTTCTTGGAACATGACCTAAATATAAAGATGAGTTAATAATATTGAGAAGAGGCTCTTCCACTATAGGTAACACTTCTTTCAGTAGTTCAGTTGGTATAGGATCTAATAAACATGTTGTTGTTTTAGATGAAGTGATAAGTTTATTTAACTCTTTTTGTTCTATGGTTGTAAAGCATTGTAATTGTTCTTGCAGGGTGATAATTGTGGCCGAATTATAAGGCGCGAGCAAAGATCGAACGTTTACGATTTTGATTCTGATGCTTTCAATTTTCTCGGTGAAGAAGTTCATGAAATCATTACTACTAAACTGTAACGAGGTATTTTGTTCAGATGACGTCTGTTTATTTGTTAGTCTAGCCACGGTATTAAATAAAAACCTTGGATTATTTCGGTTGTTTTCTATTAATTTGCTGAGGTGCTCAGCCCTGGCCGTTTTAAGTGCCTTTTTATAAAGTGACATACTGTCTTTCCACGCGATTCTAAAGACCTCTAAATTAGTTTTTTTTTCCATTTACGCTCTAAATTACGGGTTTCTCTCTTTAAAACATGCGTAGTATTATTGTACCATGGTGCTATACTTTTTTCTCTGACCTTTTTTAATCTAATGGGTGCAACAATATCCAATGTTCTAGAGAGAATGGTGCTCATAGTGCTAGTTAGTTCGTCTAATTCATCTGTTTGTTTGGGTTCAGGCAGCAGCTGAGACAGATCAGATAAGCTATTTGAGAAATGATCTATGGTGGATGGACGAATTGTTCTACCTGGTCGATAACGTGGCGCAGCATGACATATTACAGCAGTGCGTAATATGCAAGTTACCAAGTATTGGTCAGTGACATCATCACTTTGTGGAATGATATCTATATCGGTTGGATCGGTTCCATATGATATAATTAAATCGAGTGTATGATTAAGACGATGAGTTGGTCCGGTGACGTTTTGCTTGACCCCGAAGGAGTTTAATAAATCTGTAAACGCAGCCCCTAACGCATCATTTAAATTATCTACGTGTATGTTAAAATCTCCAACAATTAATGCTTTATCGACGTTGACCAAAAGATCTGATAGAAAGTCAGCAAACTCTTTTATGAAATTGGCGTAAGGCCCTGGAGGTCTATATACGGTAGCCAATGCTAGAGATAATAGGGATTTTTTTCTTATATCTAAGAGCGTAACATTTAGCACAAGCACTTCAAACGAATTAAACCTATGACGAGTTTTCTGAGTAACATTAAGGATATCTCTGTAGATTGTTGCAACACCGCCGCCACGACCGATCAGACGGGGCTCATGCTTTTAACAGTATCCTGGCGGAGTAGACTCATTTAGACCGAAATAATCATTTGGTTTAAGCCAGGTTTCAGTAAGGCACAGAACATCGAAATTATTATCTGTGACCATTTCATTTACAATAACTGCCTTAGGTGTGAGCGATCTAATGTTTAGAAGACCTAGCTTTAGAAATTGTTTTTGTTCGCTAATAGCGAGATTTTTTGTTTTAATAACAATTTGATTTTTTCTAGATCCCGCAGTAGATTTATTATTTGATCTTAGTAAACGAGGAATAGACACAGTTTCTATGCAATGTTCTACACTAGTATTAATATCAATTAAATTGGTGCAGTTGAGACTGTGATTTGGATTTTTGGTTACTAGTCAAATGGTATTTAACATCTTGGAGATGTTATCCGACAGAAGATCTGCCCTGATTCTACTTGGGTGTAAGCCATCAGCGCGGAAGAGCCTTGGTCGCTCCCAAAACAGATTCCAATTATTTACAAAAATCAGTTTCTGCTCATTGCACCATGACAATAACCATTCATTGAGCGCGAATAATCTACTGAACTTTTCATGCCCTCGTCGGTACGTACGAAGCGGTCCAGACACAATAATTGATGTTTCAGGCGATGTGCTGCGTACCGTATCGATAAGGCTCCTGAAGTCTTTCTTCAGAACCTTCGTCTGTCGCAGCCTAATGTCGTTAGCTCCAGCGTGCAGCACAACAGCTCCGACGCGCTCGTCACCGTTCAAAATCTCAGTTACCCGCGCAGTGATATCGAGAACACGAGCACCAGGAAAGCAGTGACTGTGCACCTTACTTTTACCTAACGTAGCGTGGACGTGTCGGACGGTGGAATCGCCGATGATCACAGCATCGCGTTCCGTTTCGCGAAGAGGGGAGAAGCGGTTCTGAGTGGAGATCTCGAAAACCGGGAGGGGCGAAAAGATTCTTGTCCTGGCTCGCGGCTTCCGCGGAACCACCCAGGCTTCGTGGTGGTGTGTTGGAGCTGGAGTGAATGAAATCATGGCTGATCGTGACCTGGACGCTCGGGACCAATGCTGAAAAACGCACGGATTAGACGAGGTCAGCGTCAGCGGGTTACTAACGTTAATCACTGATCCGTGTGCATCACGCGTGATGTTTCAAGAGCTAAACGCCGGTCTCTCAGCTCAGCTTGTCTCTCTAGAAGGTCACGGATCTGCTTTTCTACAGCTTCTAATTCAGACTGCACCGCGAGCAATTCAGATTTGTTCTCATCTGCACTAAAAGGTAGATAACATACACCTGAAATATTTGCCATTTTAACAGATGGACAGTAAGTTAGCAATGATGCAACCAGTGATGCTATTAATATTTATACTAATTTATGACTCAAGTCGTGGGTAAAAACCGTCTTTTTAGTGGTATGGGTGTAATGTAGACGCACGATAGACGGGAAAACAAACAAACTCACAGCAGGCAACGAGGCTGACAAAAGCAGTCGATCGCAGGGCGAACAGCAGTGAAGCGATGTCTCGCTCTACGACCAACAACCAATGTTCAAACCGTATTTGCGCAAACAAACGCACGCAAACAAACAAACTCACAGCGGGCAACGAGGCTGACAAAAGCAGTCGATCGCAGGGCGAACAGCAGTGAAGCGGTGTCTCGCTCTACGACCAACAACCAATGTTCAAACCGTATTTGCGCAAACAAACTAACGCAAACAAACAAACTCACAGCTGGCAACGAGGCTGACAAAAGCAGTCGATCGCAGGGCGAACAGCAGTGAAGCGGTGTCTCGCTCTACGACCAACAACCAATGTTCAAACCGTATTTGCGCAAACAAACTAACGCAAACAAACAAACTCACAGCTGGCAACGAGGCTGACAAAAGCAGTCGATCGCAGGGCGAACAGCAGTGAAGCGGTGTCTCGCTCTACGACCAACAACCAATGTTCCAACCGTATTTGCGGTTCCAGCCGTATAATGGCTTGAGACGCGTCTGGCCAACAGTCCGAGTTGTAATTATGAGTTAAATGATGGTTCAGAACAGAATAAAGAGAGAAATACGGAAAAACAGAAGGAAATACTAAGCTAAAACGAGGCTTAGACAGCCACGACGCAAACAAACTCACAGCTCACAGCAGGCAGCGAGGCGGCTCCGACTCCAAAGCCGACTCCGTGTTACAAATATGTTAGACCTATCACTTCTGCCACTAAAGATTGCTTTATTAATAATCTTCCTGATCAGTTTCATCATCTCAGCATCCCAGATAGCTTAGAAGAACTTGAAATTGCGACAGAAACTTTTAACTCTCTCTTTTCCAGCACTTTAGACACAGTTGCTCCTTTGCGCTTAAAGAAGATTAAAGAAAATAGTCCAACGCCATGGTACAATGAGCACACTCAGGCCCTTAAGCCAGAAAAATGGAGCGCAACTGGAAGAAAACAAAACTAGAGGTATTTCGCATTTCATGGAAAGAGAGCACGATTGCATACAGAGAGGCCTTAAAAGCTGCTAGATCTGCTTATTTTTCAACCATATTAGAAGACAATAAACAAAACCCTATGTATTTATTTTGAAACAGTGGCTAAACTAACGAAAAATAAAGCTTCAACCCCGGACGTTTCCAAGCAGCACAGCAGTAATGACTTAATGAACTTCTTTACTTAAGAGATTGATAATATCAGGGAGAAAATTATTACTATGCAACAGTCTACTACAGTATTGCATCAGGCAGTGCATTGTAGTCTACCTGACGAAAAATTCGATTAATTCATTGCTATGGGAGAGGTAGAATTTTCTAAACTCGTTAAATTATCTAAATCGACAACATGTATGTTAGACCCTATACCGACTAAGCTACTGAAAGAGATGCTTCCAGAGGTCATAGATCCTCTATCTAATATCATTAATTAATCTTTGTCATTAGGATACGTACCAAAAACTTTTAAGCTGGCTATGATTAAACCACTTGTTAAAAAAATGCGTCCTACAGAATTAGTCAATTACAGGCCGATCTCGAATCTACCTTTTATGTCAAAGGTACTAGAAAGGGCAGTATCTTCACAGCTATGTGCCTTTTTAGAAAGAAATGATATCTGCGAGGATTTTCAATCAGGATTTAGACCGTACCATAGTACTGAAACAGCTCTCATTAGAGTCACAAATGATTTGCTCTTATCATCCGATCGTGGTTGTATCTCTCTATTACTGTTACTCGATGTGCTGATGTACTTAGTGCTGCATTTGACACTATCGACCACAACATTCTTTTAAATAGACTCGAAAATTATGTTGGCATTAGTGGAATTGCACTAGCATGGTTTAAATCATACTTATCTGACCGTTATCAGTTTGTAGCAGTAAATGAAGGGATGTCTTATCGATCAAAAGTCCAGTATGGTGTACCACAAGGCTCAGTACCAGGACCGTTGCTGTTCACTCTGTACATGCTACCCTCAGGAGATATCATTAGGAAGCATGGCATTAGTTTTCACCAGGGTTGTGGACTCGAGTGACTCGGACTTGACTTGGACTCGAGTCCCAAATTTGATGACTTGCGACTCGACTTGACATAATCAAAGATGACTTGCGACTCGACTTAGACTTAGACAACAATGACTCGCGACTTGACTCGGACTTGAGCCCTGTGACTTGGAAAGACTTGACCTACATTCTAAAACCACAGATCAGAGTTGTAATAATCACTGTAGTATAGCACCGTATCATTGACGCATGATCACAGCGCCGATTAGCGCTGCTTTCGCACGTTTGGCACTGAGCCAGAGAGCGCGTGATAGAGTGCGTTCAGCAGCGCTTGTCAGTCGTCATTTATCACACATTCAGACAGTTTTCAACCAAATAATCTTTTTCAGGCATTTAAATACACAAGTACAAGCGAATCATTTATAATTTGAGAAAAAGCAAACAAACTGATGTCTAAGTTAGCGGAAATAAATAGGCTACCAATCCTTTCAAATATAATTTTGAGTTTTTTTTTTCCACAACAAACGCACATTTTAGCCTATAGGTAATTATAAAGTCTTCTCCTTGTTCACCAGCCACTCACTTTCATGTCTTTCGGGAGAAATGGATGGATTTATGTTTTGTAGGCTAAATGACAGGCACGTAGCCCCAAAAAGTGTCACGTGACGCTTGATACGTCGCCGTGGAAATAGGAATGTTCTACTGTCGCGTTAACAAAATAATCTGCATTGCCACATTCTCTCTCACACATACAAAATGTGTAGCAGTTATTTCTATTAAATGATTTTGCCTTTGTTACTGGGTTACCAATAAAATATTTTTTTTTCACTGCCTTTTCCTTTTTTTGTCACACACAAGAAAAATCCCTAAATTGAACTGAGATAGATGGGTGCCCTTAGTGAAAATTTTATCGCAATAAATATGAAATTAAACAAGTCATGAACATATTTTAAAAGCCTTCCTGATATAAATTATATACATTTAATTTGTCTATAGTAATTAACACTGAGACACTAATTTGTGCAAAAATCACTAATGACTTGTTTAAGACTTGAAGCTTAAACTCGAGGACTTGCAACTTGACTTGGACTTGGCTGTCTTGACTCGGGACTTGACTTGGGACTTGTCTGTCTTGACTTGGGACTTGACTTGGGACTTGAATGCAAAGACTCGAGACTTACTTGTGACTTGCAAAACAATGACTTGGTCCCACCTCTGGTTTTCACTGTTATGCTGATGATACTCAGCTCTATATTTCTTCAGTTCCTGATGAAACTTACCAATTCACAAAATTAACGGAATGCATAGCAGATATAAAAAAACTGGATGAGCAATTTCCTTCTACTTAATTCTGAAAAAACAGAGATTCTAATTATTGGACAAAAAACTTCGTAATAACCTAGAATATTGTCTAACACTTGATGGCTGCTCTGTCAAGTCTTCGTCATCGGTTAGGAACCTGGGTGGGCTCTTTGATACCAATCTTTCATTTGAAAGTCATGTGTCTAGTATCTGTAAAACCGCATTTTTTCATCTTAAAAATATATCTAAATTACGTCATATGCTCTCAATGAAAAATGCTGAACAATTAGTTCATGCGTTCATGACATCAAGGCTAGATTATTGTAATGCTATTATGGGTGGTTGCCCTGCACACTTAATAAACAAACTACAGCTGGTCCAAAACGCAGCCGCTAGAGTTCTTACCAGAACCAGGAAGTATGACCATACTAGCCCGGTTCTGTCAACACTAAATTGGCTCCCTATTAAACATTGTATGAATTTAAAAATATTGCTGATTACTTACAAAGCACTAAATGGTTTAGCTCCGCAGTACTTGAGCGAGACTACACGTCTGCGCACATTATTATTCAAACGTGCATACCTATCGACTGAACACTGCATTTTCGCGGGTTTGCGTTTTTGAGGTTTGCGCAGAGAAAACGGGTAATCGTTTTCACCTTCAAACCTATTTCAGGGAGTGCGTTCTCGAGACACCAGGCACTGTTTTGTGTGGATGGGCGGCCGGAGCACGTTAAGGGTTTTTCTGTTAGAATGGTTTCGTGTTAGCGGCCCCTAAGTTAATAACTAATGATCTTCGCAACGGAAGTGAATCAATTAAGACTATCTTTAGCTCGACATTAACTTTGTCCTCGAGCTGTGGTAAAGCCTAAACAATCTGTTACGGTAATTTCTATTATCACTGTAAAGCTGCTTTGAAACAATCCATACTGTTAAAAGCACTTTATAAATGAAGTTGACTTGACTTGACTATTGAGACATGCCCGTAATGTTAGGGGATGGCCGAGAGCAGTGCAATTTTAAAATACAAATCTGCCTATTATGTTTTAGTAAAAATAAATAAATGTGCATTTTGTCTGGTACTAATTTCTCTAACTGTCAGGTATATTATGTGTTTCAAGCAAAAGTCAAAAGCGGGATAAAAATTATATGAAATTAGTTAAATTGTTTTTACTAAAACACTAAATGCTAAAATATAGATAATTTTTCAGTAAAGGACAGCCTTGATACTTCAGCAACAACGATACTTTTATAACCATAGATTTGAAATGAAGTATGACTGAATTGAAAGACTGAATCTTTAAAATATATAACTAATATTATTGGTAACACTTTACAGTAAGGTTCATTAGTTAGCATTATTTAACTACCTTAGTTTACATTAACTAAGAATGAACAATACTTCTACAGCATTTATTAATCTTAAATTAATTTCAACATTTACTAATACATTATTAAAATAAAAGGTTGTATTTGTTAACATCAGTTAATGCACTGTGAACTAAGATGAACAACCAATGAACGGCTATATTTTTATTAACTAGCATTAACAAAGATTAATCAATACTGTAACAAATGTATTGCTCATTGTTAGTTCATGTTAGTTAATACATGAACTAATGTTAACTAATGAAACTTATTGTAAAGTGTTACCAATAATATTAGTTATATATTTGAAAGATTCAGTTTTTCAATTCAGTCATACTTTATTTCCTATCTATTGTTATAAATGATGCCTGCTAATGGCAGTGATGGTATCTGCAATTCACTTTCAACCAACAACCTAGAGATAAAAGGGAGAGCTTAAAAGTTGTGCAACTTGCAGCAGTTTCCTCTACTGGCTGAAATGTGAGCATTTCAAAGCTCTCTCTTATGTGTTTGTGTTCAGGTATCGAGCTCCAGAGGTGCTGTTGAGGTCACCAGTGTATAGTTCACCCATAGACATCTGGGCATTAGGCTGCATTATGGCTGAACTCTACACACTGCGACCTCTGTTTCCTGGCAACAGTGAGGTGGATGAGATTTTCAAGATCTGCCAGGTCCTTGGTACAGTAAAGAAGGTATGATCACATGTGAAGATGAACCAACTTTATTTGGGAATTTAGAGCATGTCACAGCAGCTTAAGTTGACTTGAAACAACTTGATTTTGAGGACAGTGATTTGTCAGTTTTTCTGTATGAGAAAAAGCTAATTGGTCACGATCATGAGAGTCAGCCCCAGTGACTGAATGATAATTTCAAGCAAGGTAGTTGCTGACTTTGAGTTGGTTGGGCCATTAATTAATTAATTGAGAGTTGAGTCCTCTGGTCATTTATAGCCTATATTTTGGTTGGAGAATCAGAGTATGTGAGCGGGGTGGAGTGGGAGCAGAGCAGCGTGATTTTGAGTGAGGAGTTTTTAAAAGTCGGAGTGTCGTGGCTTCACTCGCTGCGAGAGCACTCCACTACCACTCCATCACGAGTACAATTCATGCCCGTACAACGGCCCATAATATAACTCCATTTTTAGCAAGAATTCACATGTTAAACACATTTAGCTAGCTTGATACAGATGGATCACTCAAATCAGAAAGAATGTGAAGGATATGACGGCAATGGACATGAGCGGGTGGTTACAGTTCTCAAGGAATTTGTTTGTACCTTCTAGATGGGATACTAAATATGATCCGGTGAAAGCACATTTTAAACAGGTAGCACTTATTTACACACTCAATTGCTCTCTCACTAATGCATTCAAACAAATGTAATCTTACAGTTCTACTTTATCTGTATACTATTTCGAATGAGCAGAAATCTGTAAGAAATGTAGTGAAGCGTAGATAAAATAACTGATGAAAACGTACTGTTATTTTCATCTTTGCATAGAAAATTTGCACTGCATAAAGCAGCAATGATATTTAACTTTTAATGCTGATAACCATCTAATAAGCTTAATGTATGATATGAACAGAACTTTTGTGAGATTACAAAGCATACTTAAATACTTTAGCCGCAAATTTCCTCAGGGAATGAAAACAGAATGTTGTTTCTGATTCAGTGAGCGAGGAGTGGAGTGGGAAATGGTGTACCCAGAGTGGAACTGGAGCAGAGTGGTTATTGAATGCTTAGAGCGCAGAGGGTAAATTGTCGCCGCTCCACCCCGCTCACATACTCTGGTCTGTGAAAAATTAGCTGGTGGCATAAGATTTTGGGCCTGTAGCGACTGACCTCCAGGCATCCTTCATGTATGAGGATGATCAGGAAGATCATCTTTTAATCATTCTTGGGGATTTTAACAAAGCAAATCTTTCCCGTGGACTACCAAAATACAGACAGCACGTTACATGTCCCACCAGAGACAGTAATATACTGGACCACTGTTACACCACAATAAAATATGCGTATCACTCCGTTTCACGAGCAGCTTTGGGGCTCTCTGATCACTGTTTGGTTCATCTTATACCGACCTACAGGCAGAAACTGAAATCAGCTAAACCTGTAATAAGGACTGTAAAAAGATGGACTAATGAAGCAGAGCAGAATCTACAGGCCTGCTTTGATTGCACTGATTGGACTGTTTTTGAAGCTGCTACCAACGATCTGGATGAGCTCACAGATACTGTAACATCATATATAAGTTTCTGTGAGGATACATGCATTCCTACCAGGACATTCTGATCATTTACTAATGATAAACCATGGTTTACTGGGAAACTCAAACACCTTCGTCATGCCAAAGAGGATGCTTACAGAAGTGGGGATAAAATCTTGTATAACCAGGCCAGAAACAGATTGACAAAGGAGATCAGAGTTGCTAAAAGGAACTACTCTGAAAAACTGAAAAACCAGTTTTCATCCAACGACCCATCATCAGTATGGAATGGCCTGAGGAACATCACCAACTACAAGTCACCATCTCCCCGATCTGTGGACAATCAACACCTGGCTGACAATTTAAATGCATTTTACTGCAGGTTTGAAAAGCCCTCATTCACACCACACACACGGTCTGATCTGCACTTCACACATTCACCATCACCTCCTGCCCTCCCATTACTCCCCCCTCCTGCCATCCTACCTGAGCTTAAGGTCTGTGTGGAGGACGTGAGAAGAGTCTTCAAAAAACAGAAGACTAGGAAAGCCTCAGGCCCAGACGGCATCTCATCTGCTTGTTTAAAAGCCTGCGCTGACCAACTGGCCCCGGTCTTCACGCAGATCTTCAATAGATCATTGGAGCAGTGTGAAGTTTCCTGCTGCTTCAAACGCTCCACTATCATTCCTGTCCCCAAAAAACCCAAAATCACTGGACTTAATGACTACAGACCTGTCGCTCTCACGTCTGTGGTCATGAAGTCGTTTGAAAGACTGGTGTTGGCCCACCTGAAGGACATCACTGGACCCCTGCTGGATCCCTTTCAGTTTGCTTACAGAGCAAACAGGTCTGTGGATGATGCAGTCAACATGGGACTGCATTATATCCTGCAACATCTCGACAGACCTGGGACTTATGCAAGGATCCTCTTTGTGGACTTCAGTTCGGCCTTCAATACCATCATGCCTGACCTTCTCACAGCCAAACTGACCCGGCTCTCCATACCATCCTCGATCTGTCAGTGGATCTCCAGCTTCCTGACGGACCGGCAGCAGCGAATGAGACTGGGGAAACACACATCCAGGACTCTCACCACCAGCACTGGCGCCCCTCAAGGGTGCGTTCTCTCCCCACTGCTCTTCTCCCTGTACACTAATGACTGCACTTCTAAAGACCCCTCTGTCAAGCTCCTGAAATTTGCAGATGACACCACTGTCATCGGTCTCATCCGGAACGGTGACGAGTCTGCCTACAGACTGGAGGTTGAACAGCTGGCTGTCTGGTGCAGTTATAACAACCTTGAGCTGAACACGCTCAAAACAGTGGAGATGATCGTGGACTTCAGGAGGAACAGCCCAGCACTCCCCCCACTCACCATCATGAACAGCACTGTGGAAGCAGTGGAGTCATTCAGGTTCCTGGGCACTTCCATCTCTCAGGACCTGAAGTGGGACAATCACATTGACTCCACTGTGAAAAAGGCCCAGCAGAGACTGTACTTCCTTCGCCAGCTGAAGAAGTTCAACTTGCCACAGGAGCTGCGGATTCAGTTCTACTCAGCCGTCATTGAGTCTGTCTTATGCACATCCATCACTGTCTGGTTTGGTTCAGCTACCAAATCAGACATCAGGAGACTACAACGGACAGTCCGGACTGCGGAGAGGATCATTGGTGCCCCCCTGCCAACCCTCCAGGACCTGTACTCTTCCAGAGTGAGGAAGAGAGCAGGTAAAATCATCACAGATTCCACTCACCCTGGACACCTCCTGTTTGAACTGTTACCGTCAAGACGGCGACTCAGATCACTGGCCACAAGAACATCTAGAACAGTTCCTTCCCACAGGCCATTCCCCTCCTGAACAGTTAACACTCCTCCCAAGGCATATGCTTTAAGTGCAATACTCCCACTGTTTAGTGCAATATCCAACAACTCAGGTGATACTTATATGTAGATTTATTTATTTATAATATTCAAAACACTGTAAATATGTTCATAATCTGTAAATCTGGAAATGTCTTTTCTGACTAAACCCAACTGTGATACTTTTATTCCCATATATTTATATTTTTATATTTTTATTCTTTATTCTTATAATTTGTAGTATTATGTTTCTTGTTGTATTTGTATATGTCCACTGGAAGCCTCAGCACCAAAACAAATTCCTTGTGTGTGCAAACACACTTGGCAATAAAGCTCTTTCTGATTCTGATTCTGATGAGGTTGAGCTAAATGCGACTTTAATAATGATTTGTTGTCTGTGATCAGTTTATGATGTGTTGTATTTAATTCATCTCCATTCAACTATTTAGTTTCATGGGTAAATAGGTAAAGAGTGCTTGATGTATAAACATTGATTATTTTCCCCTGCAGTCAGACTGGCCGGAGGGTTATCATCTAGCTGCTGCGATGAACTTCCGCTTTCCCCAGTGTGTTCCTACACCACTAAAAACTCTGATCCCAAACGCCACCAATGAGGCTTTAGACCTCATGAGAGACTTCCTCCTCTGGGACCCAAAGAAAAGACCCTCTGCTGCAAAGGTACATGCGTATGTGTTCATGTGGACTCCAGGAAAGATTGCAGTTTGGTATCTAATTTGACAAAAGTTTCAGAACTCGCAGTCAACCACTATTAATCCTTTCACATGTAAGTTTAAAATATTCTTGCTGACCCCCCAGCATGAGTTTAAGGCAACCGTTATTTTAGAACGCATCACCTTATTATTTCCATGGCGTGCTTGTCAGGCTTGTCACGTGACACACCGCAGCCACAATAGCGATGTATGACCAGGGCTCAACGCTAAGGATTTTTTCTACTGTACAGTGGTTGAAATTTTTACTTGCCCTGCCAAAATTTTCACTGGGCCCAACACAAAAAAAGTAATAAATAAATGAAATGAAATAAAATAGGCTTAGTTATTGTTTTAGTTGTTTTAGATCCATTTAACTTTAATAAATAAGGTTATGAGACCAAAAACTACTAGCCTAACTCATAAATTTTAAATATTGTTAAAGACAGTCAGTATTAAAATAAGAACAAATTACAAATTGTACATTATGTGCAAAAATGGGTTAAAATCACATTACATTCTAACATTGTAACATTATAATCTAAAAACAAAAATAATGATTTTATTTTTAAATTCACTAAACTAAAAATTAAAATAAATACAAACAAAAGCACAAACTAATTAACCTACATTTGATTAGGTCTACCCCATTACAATATTCACTTTACAGTTACTGCTATCATAAAAATGCACTTACTTGTAGGTTTAAAATTCTATATATGGCACATTTATTGTTCAACAAAAAATATTTTAGCAATATGTATATTATATCAGAATTATTGCGCTCCTGTTCTATTGCGCTCCGTCTGTTTTTCGCGCATGCGCGTGGCGGCGCTCGTTCATGGAAATCTGCGGAGTTTGGCGAAGATTCACTCCTGACCGCAAAATGGAAATATTTGCACAAGTTTCTAAGATTTACAGATGAAGAATATATACCTGTGAAATGTAGGTTATGCACTGTGGAAAGCACAACATCTCGAACATTATACAGCAGCGCAAGTATCTATCTGTCAGCACATGTATCTGATGGGGCAAGCCGTTTAAAACTAACAGTAAACGTGTAGTTTGTAGCGAGGTATGTTGTTATGGTAAGAAGGAGGCAGGAACCAGCAAATATTTAAAAACTTTAATGATAAAAACAAACACAAAACGAAAGTAAAGGTGGAAGCCCCTCATGGACGACTACCACACACATAAACAAAACAACATATCCGTTTAAGCTCAGGGAGACGTATTGGGCGCTCTGGGTGTGCGCTTTGAATGTGTGTTGCTGCGCACATAAAACTTATCACACATCGCGCGAGTACCAATCTGAGAGACACCGGGTAGTTTAGCGTCTACGTGCGCTTGGATGTTGAAATAGGCGAGGCTTAAAAACACGCAAATTATCAACTTCCGTGAAGATGCAGCACTGGCCCGATCGGGCAAGTGACACTTCCGTCAACTGGCATGGGTGTCTTTCACACTTGCCCCGGGCCATCGGGCAAGTCCTTATTGTCGAGCCCTGATGACAGATGTATCGCTTTTATTCTGCCACCATGTTAGTTTACGCCACATTTCAGAGAATCGGATCTGTAAACATGGTTGAAAACAGTGAATAGTTGTGATCTATGACAAGCACTGAGCGCGTCTGTCTCTAAATCAGCTCCAGCCAAAGCAAGAAAGCACATTTTAATTTAGCAGTTGATCACGTGATGCATTGAATGTTCTAATCGCACTGGTGTGATCGTACGCTCCAGGGACCAGCCTAGACTGATCACACCGGTGTGGGGTTAAAGGCTTAATGGTGTAGAAGTATTACATGATTGTCTACTAATAATAGTATAATGCTTCTTTCCACAGCAAGCGTCTCACATTCTCTGCATCTAAAATGCCAAATCAAATCAAACCAGATGCCATTAGTATTAACGGTGGTTTGTACATCTGAAATAAAAGTGTCACTGTTTAGACCCTTGTAATAATATGTAATGTATATAAATATGTAAAGAGACTTGTGAGCAATGGAGGAAGGGGATGGTTCATCAAACCAACCCGAACACAAACGGTCTTGAAAAGATTATTATTTTAATTTAGTTCATTTTAGACAGTAACAAGCATCATTTTTAAATCTTTGTTTGTGTTAGTAATTGTTTCTAAATATCATTTCAGGCACTCAGATACCCCTACTTCCAAGTGGGACAAGTTTTGGGTCCTCGTCCCATGACCCCTGATGTACGGAAGGCTCAGATAAAGACTGTCCTGCCCAGTGAACCCAGATCAGAGCTGCAGTGTGTCTCAGAAACAGTGCTGCAATCACAAACTAAAGGCCAAAGTAGAAACTCCCATCAGCCACTGCAGCAGATTCCTCTGCCTCAGTCTCTATCTCAGACTGACCCTCTCGCTTCATACACACAAAAGGTACAACACCTCCATATCAAACTTAAAGTCACCATGAAATCAAAATTGGCAATCCTTATTTTTTTATGGAATATTGCAGTATTTATTATATATTGCAGTTTTTTTTTTAAATTAAGTGCCCTCACAGTCTTTAATCAAAACATTGGAAATCAATGTGGCAAATAAACAACATCATAAATGAATGTTGAAAATAGGCAACTCATTGTCAAATTTAGTTTGATAAGTTTTTTTAATATTTTTATTCAACATGTTATCATATTAGAATGATTTCTGAAGGATTTCACAGGAATAAATTGCAAATTTTTGATCTGTAGTGTAGCCATATCACTAAAGGCTGATTTATACTTTCTGCATCGGACCTACGCCGGAGCCTCTAAACTGTAGGCTATGCGTTGGTTTTCATTTATACTTCTGTGTCGTTGTCCGTGTTCACATGCAATTACACATGCAGAGGGAGCATGTGTAACCCGAGGGAGGGGTTCTAGCAGACCAATCACAGTGCTTGCGGTTCGCGTAGAACTAGGGTGACCAGAAGTCCCGAAAAATTCAGGACAGTCCCGAAATCTAAGCTGTTGTCCCGAATCCCGAATCTGGCCCTGATTGTCCCGAAAATTATATTAAAGCAAAATCTTGAGTAGTTATTGTCTGATAAAACATTAAAAACTGTCCGTGGAGGTTGAGTCGTGAAGAGAGCGCAAGTTGCAGCAGCCGCGAGCTCAGTGAATGAATGTGCAGGCAGCCAGTCGTAAAGGAGTGATCGATTTGTCGCGGCACTATGTGCCAAAATACTTCGGCAATGAACAATGACTACATATTAGACTACACCTACCCCCTCCGTTACTCTTTGGTTCCCACGTAAGGATATCATAAAGGGAAATGTTTTATTAAGCCCCTTTTCCTTTTTCACAGGAATTACATCAGTAACACATAAACCAGAAACAGAAATCCATGCAGCTCTATGATGGGTGAAATTGTTTTCTGTAGTAATGTCACAGTTGCAGTACATAGGCATAAAAAAGAAAATGACCCAAAATGTTGGTATGTTGAGGTACAAGTCTGTTACTTATATAAGCAAAATGTCCACTAAGCCATTTCTGCCTTTCTTGAAAAAAATAAAAAAATATATATATATATATATATATAAATAAAATGGAACTCTTAAAGATTTCCTGTAGTAGTTCTCTATTGCATTTGAATACCCATATGAACATCAGCAGAATTATGCTTTTTTTTCCTAACATGAGGTGGTCGGGGGTGAGAACAGTTTGATTGGACTGAAGAACGGTCGTAGAAGGTGGGGACAGTCAAACATGAAACCATCAGACAGCTGGGATGAGTCTGACTGTTCTGATACCGCAGCTTCACTCTCTAAAAAACCCAGCAAAGGCCTTGAGGAGGAGAAAACTACTCCACAGTATGATCGCTATATTCAAAGATTAACATTAGCAGTATTTACACTGATTTCATCTATAGCACATTTCAATGAGCACGCTATTCTAAAACCTAGTACGCAGCCTTGCTGTCTACTGACCTACAAATGTGCCTATGAAACCTATAAATAATATCTAGTATAATGGCTGCTGACTAGGTTTGAGAAAAGGGCTTTTATGTTTCTCTATTTCACTTTCCATTTCAATTATTCCATTTCAGATTTCACTCTTTCCTTTTTTTATGCTATGAAAAACTTTGCAGGCCCAAGGACCAGAAACCCCTTTACACATTTAGCACTGTAACCAAGTTACCGAACACCAGCAGACTGAACCAGCCAGACTCTAGTCACCATATCACCTCTTCAGCCAGACAACATTACCTGCGCCAGTCCAGATACCTGCCAGGTAAGATCTCAGTTTGATTTAGTCACTTCATGTGTGGTGATTGATCTTTTGTGTATAAATTGCAGCGGTGCACAATACATCATTTCATGAACAAGGTGAATGATAATCAATGCATAGCCAAACCCAAGCACAATGCAATTCCTGACACAGCTTTCCCTATTTTTTTTTATTAATAACCCTGCGTATAAAGATAATTTGGAATGGTAAACAAATATTCCTTTCTTGTAGCAAATCGCTGTGTATGTGAACACCCTTTTTGGCTATTTTGCTGAAAGGGGACCTATTATGCCCCTTTTTAAAAATATGTAATATAAATCTCATGTGTCCCCAGAATTTGTGAAGTTTCAGCTCAAAATAACCCACAAATAATTTATTAAAGGATGTTTTAAAAGCCCCTAGTTGGGTGCAAAAACATGCTGTTTTCGTGTGTTTTTTAAATGCAAACGAGCCGATGCTCCGTCTTGCTTTGAATAACTGCGGTCAAGCCTGCGCCACCTCGAAATGCACAGTCTATCTAGCCACCATGTTATTTTGCGATTGGCGCACAGCGCCGCACACACTGGCTATTACGGTTAGACCGTCAGAGAACTGATCTGAAAACAAGTGATCTTCCGGCGAACACTATTCCCATTCATTTATTCAGTCCGTCCGTCTGTCTGAATAAATGAAAATAAATCAATATTTCACAGCCCAATTTCACCTGAAAATGATAGTACACCTCACAGTCTGATGCTGAATTCCAAAATAAAACTCTGAATAAAATAAAAAATAAATAAGTAAATATTTCACAGCCCATTTTCACCTAAAAATTATAGTACACCTCACAGGACTGTCTAATGTTGTATTCAAAAATAAGAGCCCCCCCCCCCCCCCCCCCCAAAAAAAAAAAAAAATCATATATACCCTGTTTTTGTCTATTCATTCAGAAACCCATAAAAAGGAAACTTTTTTTACAGACCAGTTTCACCTCAGATTGAGAGTACACCACCTCACAGTGTCAACTACACCATCCTGATGTGTGGATAAACCTTGCGCGCTGTATTCAATAATAGGCTCAGTAGACTCATTTCAGGATGGTGGAATTACAAAATAAGAGCCCCCCAAATCTCTTAAATATGCTGTTGGCCTATACATTCAGAAACCCATAAAAAGGAAACGCTCCGGTTGCTAGCGTAACCTCAGTTCCTGCATATAACCGGAACGAGAATTGCGTCAGTTTCTCTGACACTTATGGGGAAAACTGAGTTTTTCTCTGAATACTGAAGCCTGATTGGTTCACATCTGTGCACCTGCACAGACAAATTACTTTTCAGCCCGCCTATTTAAGTCGTGCTGTAAGCCATTTTGAGTTTGAGGAGCGACAGTGTAAGCCCAATCGGCTCAACAATGGTTTCCAATAGAGCGGGTGAAGGATAACTGCGAGTTCGGTCTTTTCAGTATGGCAAAGTAGTTCTAATTTACTTTTATCTGACTCCATTTTATCACAACCTCGAATTTATGTTAGAATGCCAATTGATTATTGGTCATTTTATATAATAGTTTAGCTATGCATTTGATTATTCTAATGAACTCTTTAATGAATTTACACTCATTCATTCGGATTCCTATAACACTTTGAGTCTCACACCGGCCGGGTATTTGAATCTCATAATCAAAAACTCGTCAGTCTCGGCGGCCGTGGCTCTACTTGTTCATTCTAGAATATATTATTGGTAATGGTAACTTTGTATGATCATGCCGTGGTTTCCCACATACACTTAGGCCACATCCACACGAAGCCAGAGCTTTTCCGATCCGATCTTTAGTTTTTTTTTTCTCATTCTAAAAAAAATTCTGTAAATACAGCGCCATCTCAAGAAATATCTGCGTACACACGAAACCACTGAAACCGACTCAAATCGATGTAGTATGCCAGACCAGTATGTGGCGTGCTGTAATTCTGCCACAGAGATGCACTAAAAACTGAGAAGAAGACTTGTGCATAAACCTTGTGCGCTGTATTTCAATAATAGGCTCAGTAGCTTCTTCTACCTTTTTTTTTTTTTTTTAAACCAAGAACTTTATTGAACAATATAAATGGCCAGGTACAAATTATGAAATGTTTTAATCAGACAACAGACAAGCATCATAGCATAAGAAAGAAAATTTAAATAAATAAATAAAGAAGTAGAATAAAGAAATAAAATAAAAATACATTCAAGTAAATAATAAATAAAGAAATAAAAGAGGTTCAGTAGCTTCTGCAGCATGAACACAAGCATGTAGTCCGCAGTTGTTGTTGCTGTTACATGACGCAGTGGTGTCTGACTACGGTCGACACGTGGGGTGATGACATCATCACTTCACA
Organism: Gila orcuttii; assembly: GCA_026230005.1. NCBI lineage: Eukaryota > Metazoa > Chordata > Actinopteri > Cypriniformes > Leuciscidae > Gila > Gila orcuttii. The sequence continues at coordinate 25,719,896 of JAPDVR010000023.1, forward strand.
AAATATACGATTGGCTGGCTTTGGCTGTACACACGAAAACGCAAGGGTGTCGTTTTCAGATTTATCCACTCTGGGACCCGGTTTAAAAAACATAGCAGTTTGGAGATAACATGACTTACTGACAGAGATGGGCGCTTGAGTCAGGAGCTCCTCTACTCGGCACTGATAAATAATTTAGCATTACATCGGTGAACCTGTATGCCGAGTCGGTCCTTGGAGTGATTGACTGTTATATTGGCCACTTATCCAGACAAAGTTATTATACAGGCAGGCAGGAGAATTTGTTCATGTTCTCTGCTTTAGCTGCCTTCTCATTCAGTTCTTTTTTATTTTGTTCCTTTAATGTTCCAGATGCCACAAATTATTCTTGTAAGTCTAAGCTTTTTTGTTACATATCTATATATGTAGATATGCGTTATTATGACTGATTTATGGCTCTCAATGTAGTAACTGGTAGTGGTTGCCCTTCCCTTTTCCATACATTGTTCTAAGGGTGATGCGGATGGTCGTATTACATTGACCAATTTCTTATTTTCTATGTTGCCATTACCACCACCTGAATGTTTCTTCAAAAAACTCAATGTGGCTATTTCTAGATTCATATGGAATAAAAACCCAGAATCCATCTTAAGACAGTGCAACTTAGGAAACTTGATGGGGGTCTGTCACTTCCGGACTTCAAATCATATCATTTAGCATTTCAAATAAGAACACTTAACCTGGGTCAACCCCAATTTTTGTTCCTTGGCGAGATCTAGAAGATAATATCACCTTGCCTGATCGCTTACAAGATTTACCCTTTTCGAGTATTTCTAAAAACTCTAAAAAAAAAATTCTAAAAATATGGACCAATCGTTGGAAGTTCCTTTGAATTATGGAAAAAGGTTGAGAAAATTATGGAAGGTCCTATTTTATATACAAAGACAACACCTTTATGAGATAATAACTGATTGCAAAAGTCGGGAACAAGCCCTTTTTCTATAAAGCCTGGTCTGATTGTGGTATTCATACTTTGAATTTGTTTTTTTTTGTGAGGAGGGCCTCAAATAATTTCAAGACTTGAGTACAGAATTCTCCTTAACGGTATTTTCCTTTTTCTTATATTTAGGACTGAGATCAGCCCTAAAGGCATATTGTGTTCCCTGGGCTACTTATATCCTTCCACATCCTATAACTCTATTCTCTTTCAACAGTACTCCTATATACCAGCCATTTATTCCTGGGAAAAAGAAGTAACAATCAAGCCTGATTGGGATGTGGTATGGGCCAGATGTTTCACTGCATCTAAAAACCTGGCACATCAGAATATCCACTACAAACTTATTAATAGGGCGTAAATTACTCCGTTTATTGTATAAAATGAAGATCAGATCGTTAGAGATTGTTAGAAAAACTAAAACCTTGACATCCTTATTATGTGTACTTGTCTTATATAATTATTTTATTTTGGTCTGGTTAATTTCATGGCATCTGTTTGTATATAGTTATTTGAATGTGTGATATGTTTCTGATTCAGCTGAAACCTATAAAAAAATTGATTAAAAAAATAGCGGTTTCAGGGTCCCAAATGCCGGATCCGCCTGGACGAAACGCTGATATGATACAAAATGTTTACGTATGCTAAACGTGTCTCCGTGTGGACAAGGCCTTAGTTAGAATAATATTACAATAATCAGAGGTTGAGGCTCATCCTATTTAGATTGGTCTAACAACACACTGTTGCTCTAAATGGAAATCCCATTATTAGCCTGTGCAGACTAAGTAAACATTGACTAATGCCAATGTTTTAATCGGACCTCTAAAAAATCAGTCGGAGTGCCCCAATGCTCCACCTAAGATGCAGTTTTGTCTGTTACTAACCTTGAGCATAGATTTGTGGTGTTATGGATTTAACATAATCTACTAAAGTTAATAATTTCAGAGTAAGTCAGAATACATCAAAATGTAACAATTTATTAATAGTCAGGTAAATGTATCATGCCAATTACATAATCAATATAAAGCTGCAGTCCGTAGTTTTTCCTCTTTGTCGCTATCTTTATTTGAAATCTGCATCTGAATGTGCGGCTGTCAGTCACCACGCCGGTGTGGATACTGTCATTCAGAATCACAGATTCTACTTTTTGGAAGTATGACCAACATAAGAATTTTCACCAGAAAATGTCATCTGAACAAGTAAGTAACATCCACTTTTGTTCTGACCAACTAAGGGAAAAAAAGCATTGAGGGTAAATCACGTTGATTAAATCTAATGACCGCTTACGTCAAACTGTGCAAATTATACTTTGTTCTCAAATTGTTCATGTTAACAACATCAGCATTGCATGACTACATTTAATGCCCTTCAGTTATCCTTGTTTTCGCATGGGTCCGGTTGCAGTCTCTTTTTTTCTGAAGCCACTCCGAAGTCCAAAGTCTTTTGCATTTTACAACGGGTGAATCTCAAGTTGTCACTGGTGATTGTCGTTTGAACCTTTCTGGATCCGCCATCAAATTAATACATTTAATTATATCAAGTGCTGTGAGGAAAGGCTATAAATCTGCACCTCCAACATCCTCACACGCAACATAGCCTATTAGCTGAGACACCTTCTTTATGTGTACAGATGTGACGTAATGACGCAAAGACATGCTCGAATTTCCCGCGGAAATCCAACAGTACCACTGGAATTATTACAAGCTTACCGTTTTGAATCAAGCTAAGGCAAGCAGATAGTTTTGAACACTGGATAGAGCATACTTTATGTATGGAGCTAGAGTTGTGTCTTTATTACATGCGAGAAATTAAATGATCTGAGAGAGAGAAAAAGTTATCACACTGATAGCAAAAAGGCATTTCATGAGAGAAAAAAGAATATTTGAGAAAAAGTTTTCATACCATTATCAAAAAATAATAATATTTGAAACTAAAAAAAGTTTTAAGAGGAAGTATTTTCTCATAAACATAAAAAAATATAAATGTGAAATTTTTTAAAGGCGGGGTGAAATGCTATTTCATGCATAGTTAGTTTTTTACACGGTTAAAAAGTTGGATTCCCATGCTAAACATGGACAAAGTTTCAAAAATTAAGTTGTACGTTTGATGGAGTATTTCTGTGCCACAAATACTCCTTCCGGTTTGCCACAAACGGTTTTCGCGCATGGGCGTGTGTGACGTCAGATGCGCCGGAATTTCCTTACACGGGTCCTAAGCCCAATTTATACTTCTGCGTCAGACCTACGCCGGAGCCTCTACGCTATACACTATGCATTGGTTTTCATTTATACTTCTGCGTCGTTGTCCGCGTTGACGCGCAATTACATATGCAGAGGGAGCATGTGAAACCCGAGGGAGGGGTTCTAGCAGACCAATCACAGCGCTTGCGTTCGCGTAGAATTGACGCGTTGTTACATTTTTGGAGAGGTGCACGTCAGGGTAAAGCCCAATTTATACTTCTGCGTCGGACCTACGCTGGAGCCTCTACGCCGTAGACTACGCATTGGTTTTAATAGCTACGGCGTAGCTACGGCGTAAGTTCGACGCAGAAGTATAAATTGGGCTTACGCCGGAGGGTACGCGCGCTACACACAGCCTACGCCGTAGCTACTAAGTTCGACGCAGAAGTATAAATTGGCCTTCTCCCGGAAGGGCGCGTGTGCACCTGTAGCCTAGAGCAAGAGAGCGAAGGCAGTATGCCCATCAAAGCGCTGTGTTCGGCTTTTGCAGATCGTCTAATGCGTAAGGATGGAGCAGTCTCGATAAAGGACTCGTGCGTTGGAACCGCCGGCGGTGAGTAAAACTGCTTCAAATGTCTGTGTGTTGTTAACTATTGGCGTGTAAGCACAGCAAGTAAACAACATGATCACGTATAGTTAATGTATCTATGGAGCATGCGATGTATGGTGTGTGTGTGTGTGTGTTTAAATACATTTGTTTAGCTGGCCACTGTAGGTGTCTGTTTGTTTATTGTAAAACCAAATCATGTCCTCATAAACCACGAGTAAACACACACAAATGTTGTAAACTCGCGCATTCAAGGTGTTCTAAAAACACTGCGCTCAAGTTCAAATCATTTCTACTTTTAAAAAACTCTCGAGACCTTGTGTTTTCCCCCCCATTTCACTGCCCATCTCACGGGATCTGATTCGGGATCAAAAATGTATGGCTGAATCTGATTGTTAGCCATGGTTTGTTTTGGGATGTCAGTCACAAGCTTCCAGATGCTCTCAACGCAAAAGCTTCGCGCGCTCGTGATTATTTAGCTCCGCCCACACCCCCTCGTTTTTTTCCGGAAAGACTCGGTACAGCCTATCTTTCTTTTATAAAGATGATAAAACTAAAGACTTTTTGGAGATATGAAGGATGCAATACTACTCTATAGGTACTCAAGATTAACATGAGATTGACTGAAACTGAGTGTTTCACCCCCCCCTTTAAATTATTTCTGAGAAAAAAAAAATCTCTCAAAATACTTTGGAAAAAAAATCTCAAATATATATTTTTTGCTATCAGTGTGAAAATATTTTCTCTAAAAAAAAAAAAAAAAAAAAAGTGTTTCTCTCAAAACGCTTTTCTTTGCTCTCCATGCAATTTTTTGCTTTCACTGTGAAAATTGTGTCATGGGCGGGGCCACGTTCTTTTTTTCCTATAGGAACGTTCCTATTGGCCAGTCGGGTGAGCATCGTCTTGTCTTGGGAGTCGAACTGAATCATTACACCATTGTTCGGTTCACCTAGATAGATGCCGCCTCTGCCTTAGTTGAGCACGGACACTCCAATGTTTGGGTAAGTTGATGACACACACAACTCGATGGGTAGCTGGCTGAGCAAGTTCAGCATCATTGAAGATTAAACATTAAAAAATAACACTTATGCAAGTTTACCTAGCATGATGGCTAATTAATAATTAGCTTTACTAGCGATTAGCAAGCTAATAATATAATAAACATTCATTCATGAATATGAGTGCTATGTTTAATCTTCAGTGATGCTGAACTTGCTCAGCCAGCTAACATCCAGTTGTGTATGTCATCATCTTACGCAAACATTGGAGTGTCCGTGCTCAACTTAGAGCTTAGATCGGGCCCAAAAAATCAAGCCCAACCCTACCCGAGCCCGTGCACGTTGTGTCCGAGCCTGGCCCGGCCCAGCCCGACACATTAACTATAATTATGAGCCCGAGCCCGATTTAAACCCGACCATTTTTTAATACGTGTGTCGTTATAACTGACGTTCTCAACTACTTTCTGTGTTACTTTCTCCTCCTCCTCTGTTCTGCACCTCCAAATACTTTCAAGTTAGCCTACGTGTCGCCATCATACACATCAGCATAAATGCTCCTGATAAATTATTTGTTATTAAAGCATTAACACACAAACCACTGTTATAACATAAAAGCAAGCAGCTACTGCGTGCATGGTTTGGCCTGACTGAATGCGCGCAAACTGCGCTCCCTTAAAGATGAACTGAACTGAAAAAAATCAACGTTGATTGAAACATGTTGTTTATAACAATTAAAAGTAATTTACATACAATTTTTTAACTAAAAATATCAATATAGCTTTTTTTAAGCAGCACAAAATTTGCGTTTGTTACGCTGGCAATTTCGATGACGTCACTGGCATGGTAGGACCCGCAAAGGTATATAGGGATCTCCCAGTCACGTGACCCCTAGCCGCGTGTCAGCCATTTTGACGGAATATATCCGTCAGCTACTCAGTGGCAATGGATCTATTATTAGGGGTGGGCCACCCCTAATAATAGATCCATTGCCGTGGGTAATCTATATTATAAGTATATTATTATACTAATAATATAATAACATAAAAACGTTTTGACATTGGGCTACAGTGTGTTAGGTAAATGCATTTACCAGTAACATTACTGACTCTGAAGCTAACTGAGCAGTTCCACGGCTCTCTTCTCTACTCTTCTCTACTACTTTAATACTGTTTCTGGCTAATGTTGGTAGGTTTTTGTTTTCACTGCTACAAAAAAAAACGTAGAAAAATGTAGTCAACCCATACACCGTTAGAACCGTGTACATTTTTTTCATTGGTTGTGTTAAATCTTACCCAGATACAATAGTGCTATTTTCTGATTGGCTATTGTGTAGCTCGACGGACAACACCAGAGACGTGCTTGATTCCTGCCGGTTCCACAGTGAGAGCGGCGCGGCCAGAGTTTTGGGCGCTGCGGCATATTAAATATATTACAAATAGTTTTTCAGCGTGAGAAATACAATGTGTGGCGGGAGAGCGTGACAAAAGACCGAAATGAGTGACTGTCACGCTCAATGCGTGACACTTGAGAGCCCTGTTATGTTATGCTGAATGGTAGTGTGCACACACACTTTGCGGATTTCTATGGCAACAGTGGATTTATAACATTTGATCCCGAACTCCGAGAAATCATTCATTAGCCTTCAAGGGGACAACTTACCTGATCCAAAATGACTGCAAAGCTGTGCTGAGTTGGACTGTGTTGAGTTGGAAGCCAAACAGTAACACCGCCATCAGCGTTTTGCAAAAGATGGGGTTTCATGACAATTAAAAAAAAAAAATTCATTGGTTGTTGCGTTAAATCTTACCCAGATACAATCGTGCTATTTTCTGATTGGTTATTGTGTAGCTCGACTAACAACACCAGGGGAGACGCGCTTGATTCACACTGGACGCGAATAGCGCCTCAAATTCGCGTCTACCGCGTCTAGTTTGACGCTTGACCACTTTGTGTTAATTCGCGCGTCAAGAGTGAAACTGACGCGCGTAAAAACAAAAGTTTGAAGCGAAATTTACGCGCGTCACACGTGTCAGAGCCGAAAGTTTCGAACCCCCTCGGCGGCCATCCGCCAACTGGGGTCATTTATCGAGAGAGTCACCGCTCTGTATTTGATCTGTAGAGCAGAACAGCGGCGTAGGGATCATCATCGCCGTATTTGGGTCCACCAGACCCTTCGGAGGCGAACCCAGTTCGGCGAGTTTCACCATTTGCTCCAGGAGCTGCGCCTGGATGACGCCTGCTTTCAGCGGTACTTCCGCCTGTCCCGCGCCCAGTTCAATGACCTGCTGTCCCGCATCGGAGCGAGGATCACCCTCGCCCTCACCCACCTAATCTGTAATTTATTTTTGTTTTGATGATAAATGGAGCCAGCCTAGGCTACTACAAAATTGATTAAACTGACCTGTGTTTTTTTCCCTCACACAACACTGTCCAGACACGAACTATGTTCTTGCACTAAAGTATGTTGGTTCTCTTTACATTAGAATAATAATAATGTTTCATATAATCTAGATTAGATATGGAATAAATAGCATACAAAATTAATGTCTCATATATTAAAATCAAGTTTTTATGTGGTAAAATATTTACTTACAACAAGCTGGCTCCTGATTGGTTAACGTGGTGCGAATTTGACGCAGAAGTTCAGATTTTTCAACTCGGGCGGCAGACGCGAATTTGCGTCAAACGCGTGAATGCACAAAAAGCACTAAATAAATAATTTGCGCGTAACGCGGCAGACGCTCAATTCGTGCTATTCGCGTGAACTTGACGTGCGCGCCGCAGGAATTTTTTACGCGCGTAACGCGTCTTTGCATTGACTTAACATTGAAATCACTCGCGATAGATCCTCTATTCGCGTCCGGTGTGAACGCACCATGACGATTCCATAGTTTGAGCGGGACGGCCAGAGAAATTTTGGGTGCTGCGGCATATTAAATATATTACTGCGGGAGAAATACAATGTGTGGCGGGAGTGCGTGACAAAAACCGAAATGAGTGACTGTCACGCTCAATGTGCGACACTTGAGAGCCCTGATGAAGAACCTGTTGCTATCCACCGATCCATGTTGTGGTTCTAACGGCACTGAACTTGAACGTCACGGCCGAGCGCCACTAGCCTATTTTAGTAATCACACAATAACTTGACAATTTAATTTAAATTTTATATCAATATAGGCCTACATATTCTTTTTACTTTTTATTTTTTTATGGGAATTTCCTGGTAAAATGAAGGTAAAAAAATATTATTTTATATTTTATTTTGCCTTTCCACGGACCACCTGCAGTACCCTCACGGACCACTAGTGTTCCGCGGACCACAGTTTGGGAATTGCTGAACTGAAACTGATCTAGGTGAACTGAACAATGGTGTAATGATTCAGTTCGACTCCCAAGACAAGAGGATGCTCACCCGACTGGCCAATAGGAACGTTCCAATAGTGAAAAAAAGAACGTGGCCCCGCCCATGACACAATTTTCACAGCGAAAGCAAAATCCTGACACAAGAGCAAAAAATTGCATCGAGAGCAAAGAAAAGCGTTTTGAGAGAAACACTTGTTTTTTAGAGAAAATGTTTTCACACGGATAGCAACAAATATATATTTGAGTTTTTTTTTCTCAGAAATAATTTTTTTTATGTTCTATGAGAAAATACTTTCAACTTTTTTTAGTCTAAAATATTATTACTTTTTACTATTGGTATGAAAACTTTTTTCTCTCAAGTATTCTTTTTTCTCTCATGAAATGCTTTTTTGCTATCAGTGTGATAACTTTTTCTCTCAAACTTTTTTTTTTTTTTTCTCAGATCATTTATTTTCTCGCATGTAATAAAGACACAATTCTAGCACTATAGTTATTTACTTGCTCAAACATTTATTTTGGATAATTTTTAACCCAAAAAAGTTACAGACTGGAGCTTTAAATATAATCAATACAAAACATAAAATGCTCTGCAATAAGATTAAAATATGCATGCCTGACATTAGAAAATATACATGATCTGCTTACAGAATCACACCAAGGAATCTGTAGCATTTCCTTAAAGGGGTCATGCCCATTTTCCACAAGTTGGTACAATTCTTTAGGGTCTTCGTGTTACGCTTGTAACATACTTTGGTTAAAATTCCTCAATGGTTGTGTAAAACAACACCCTTTTTACCTCCTCAAAAACAGCTCTGTTCACAGCAACCCGTTTCGGTGCATGACTCTTTAAATGATAATGAGCAACTGCTTACCCCACCCCTCTCTTCCGTGGGGCGTGTTGACAAAAGACAGTAAAGTGCTTCCATGGCAACCTGCTTAGCAGAAAGTATACAAATGGCTGAGGAAATATGCTATTATGGGACAGTCTGTCAGTGGTCGTGGGCGGAGCATGAGCAATATGACATCATATTGCTCAGAAAATCCAAACGGCTTGATTATTAAGAGTGTTTAGGCTTTTTGAGGATAAAAAAAAAGGAGTGAATGGATTTTTTTTCATTGTATGGTGGTTGTGTCCACACCTTGCAAAGACACATTTTTATGCAAACACCATATAAAAGTGAATTTTGCATCCGATGACCCCTTTAAATACCAGACCAAGATAGAAACCTTCGAATTGGGACATCAGCTAACAATTGGAATTTGCATTGATCAAGTCTCCAGACATGGGTAGTTTACACCTTTTGAGGACAGAAAGTCGTTTGCATGAAAAAACTTGGCAGAAGATCCACCCTCCTCTGGAAGCAAGATATCTCCAAACTCTTAACTTTATTACCTTTTGGTTTACTTCTATGGGAATGAGATGTGTTCCAGTCATACTGAGACGTTTCAAATTATACCAAACATGTATGATAAACATGATGATTAAGTGTTGTATGATAATTGTTCACATTAAACCATATAGATTTTTAGGTGAATTTCAGATGGTTTCAGCACGTGGATAGTAGAGATGGGGGAAGAGGGGATGAAGGGAAAGAAATGTAAATTAAGACAATACTGAGGTGATTGACTCAGTGTGATTGTGTCTTGAGTCGGGATGCTAATTTTGTAAGAGTTCAAATGTTAATTATTTTTGTTTTCTCAGAGAGTAGCCCTTTCTGAGACTCAACAGCTTGACTCCAGTCTTAAAACAGTGTTGACTCGTACGTAGGCTCAGTAGCACCTCAATCTACGCAATGCTCGTTCCCGTTATCTCACCGAGGTTATGTTAGTTACAGGAGTGTTCCCTTTCAAATACGGTTCACTCGCATTGTGTCTTTTTCTGACGCTTATGGGGAACGTACTGCAAAACGGCATGGTACTAGCGCAGAACAGACGGCCATCCTGCGAGCCCGTAGCCTGGGGTGCTTGATGCCAAGGGTTCCATGACAGGCTACTACAGAGATAGGGACTTAAAATGCATCCGATAAGATGGGCTCAGGTATGGAACCAGAGCCTTCGAAACCAGAGCCTGTGAGGCATGACACCATTAGGAAAAAACTCTAGAGAGTGTGGAGCGACTAAGCAGACAATATGCGTGCTTGAAGAGCAGGGACGCCTAGGTTGTAGAACCTGGCAAATTTGGACAACAAGGACCAGCTGGCCACCGCACAGATGTCGGCAATGGATACTCCGCTAGTCCAAGCCCACTACGAGCCCATACCTCTAGTGGAATGAGCCCTCACTCCAATAGGGCTCTTCAAGTCCAAAGACTTGTAAGCTAGTGCTACTGCATCCACTATCCAGTGGAATAGTCCCTGCTTCATAACTGGCAGCCCCTTAGGGTGGCCTGCGAAGCATACTTAAAAGCTGCTTTGACTGCCTGAACTGACTACAGCTCTCTATGTACACCCCAACGGCTGAACCGGGCAAAGTGGGTGGGGTGTCTGTTCACCCTCAGTAGAGGGGAGAGCAGAGAGCCAAATTATTATATCAGTGGATCTGAAAGATGCCTACTTACAAATCCAGATAACAACCCATCACAGACCGTTCTTGAGATTCATGCTCGAGCGGGTGGCTTACCACCCTACAGTCCTTCCATTCGGACTCTCTCTTGCTCTGCGTACTTTAACTAAGTGTGTAGAAAATGGACTCCTGTTCTGATTGGGCTATAAGAAGCCAATCATCGAGGTAGTAGAGGAAAGAGGCACGCGCCTCTTTTCCCTCTGAGGCAGACGGGAATCCGCATCCTCAACTACCTCGACGATTGGCTTCTTATAGCCCAGAACTTCCTGCTCAGCTACTGTTCGGACGCTCTTGCTTACTGCTCCGTGATTTGCTCTATCGCTTTTATATTTTTATATTTTATCTCCTTTTATAACCTAATTTTAACTTCAGTAAATCAGCACAGTGCTAAAACGCTTGGATTACTACAAAAAAAGCAGAATTCTTTTATTCGACCAGCCTCCCACTGAAAGCTTATATTCCGGGGAAGAGAAAACTACGGATAAGAAAATGCCTCTTCTGGAATCTACTTGCTGCTCTAACTGCCACAGACTTTTACAAAGGATTGCAGTTCTTGAAACAAAGTTAATTGTGGGACCACCAAACCAGACGACAGAGCTTCGTCATGGACGCCCTCAGCATACAGCCGGTGAGTCCCATGAATCTAGTGCTCCTCGACAGGCTATACTGAGTGTAGAGAAACAAGCCGATCAACTTACAAATCGATGGCACAAACAGGGAGCGAGACCCAAAGGCACTCGAGACATCAGGTTGTCACGAGCATCACATATTGCCGCAGTAGCATCCTCTACCCCAGATACGGCTCTGACAAGGATTGCAAACGCTGGTCTCCTACCACCGCCTATACATCTTGAGAACAGATTTGAAGTATTAATGAATGAGGAATCCCCTAATTTGATGAATGTGATCGAAGACAGACTGAATCAGCCAGTAGCTAACACTGATGCTAACTGGGGCTCAAGGTCAAACAGACCGCGGAACTCAGCTCAGAGTGCAGCCGGGCCCAGGACTCTGATAGTGGGTGACTCCATAATCAGAAACATTAGTAGCAGGGATACAACTACGTGCTGCCTTCCACAAGCAACAAGTTCTGATGTAAACGGGAAACTTCAGAACATTCTGATGGAACATAAGACTGCAAATCGACTCATCATTCATGTGGGGAAGAATGATATTCATAAAGAGGAGTCAGAACTCCTTAAGAAGGATTTTTGCAACTTTTGAAACTTTTTGAAACGCTTAAAAGACTGAAAGTTCAAACATTCATCAGTGGACCACTCCCAGCAAGAGGAACAAACAGGTTTTCACGGTTGTTTGGGCTTAACACATGGCTGCAAAAAACCTGCAATATAAAAGGAGTGAACTTTATTGACAACTAAAATCTTTTCTGGAGTCAGAGGCAACTGTTTCAACAGGATGGCCACCACCGAAACAAACTTGGTTCACGAGTGCTAAAGGACAATTTCTACTTCTCCCTCCATCGTTTTTCTGCAGTGTGTGCCAATCCACTCAACCGGAATGGCGCACACACACCTGGATACAGTATGAATGACCACAGGACTTCACTTCAGCACCTGAATGGACATGCGGTTGACAAATCACACAAAGGACAATGATAACACCACTCAGCCACAACAACCTCTGCTCACGGACTCAATCTCAGCTGAGCCCTGCCCACAGAGCTCACCACAAACAGACTGTGACTTACTAGAACTGCTCCAAGATTCAGCACCCAAGGACGGCTTTCTGGAAAACAGCCAGGGAAATCAGGACAGCATATTATAGCCTCCGATAACACCAGAGCAACAGCCCCTCACACCAGACACATTATCCCTCTCTCCAGCATCTCCACATCTGTGCTTCTCAGAGAAAATGGAAAAACTGGTGTATGCTGGAACCAAACTATCCCACTCTTTTGCAAGCCCCCAGATATCAACCAAAAAACGGCAGGCCCCGCAACCACCAAAGCCTGCGGGCCCAGCTCGCCGCCCTCATCCTCCTGTGAGAGCACTTCGGCCTCTGCCACAACGCCAGGGCCCACACCCTCCTCCAGCGGCTCGAGGTGAATCACAAATAACTGATACCAGCTCTCAGTGATATGTGTCGGGTCCCCTCTATGATAACAGTAACTTTCTCAAATGTTTACAGAACAAGAGGGAACCCAGTGAGCCTGTATCTTTCTCTATTGCTGTTCGATTACATGATAGAAAGTCTAAAGGTGATACACAGGGCAACTTTTTGAGGAATGTTGCTGGGCAATCTTGCCGAGCGATTCTTGCTTGGGCACTTTCCCATTGAAAATGGGCAATACATTTCTATCTGGAGATTTTAGATCGATCGTGGGCCCTGTCTCTCATCTTGTTGCCCGTTGACGGCAACATTGCCCAGCAACATTACTCAAAAAGTTGCCCTGTCTATCATCACCTTAAGGCCTTCAAAAGCCGTACAGCAAACCCATCTAATCTGGTGCCTATTACACGCCAAACTAAGATTGCTGTGGGGACAAAAAGTAAGACTGTTAAGTTAGCACTTTTAAACATCCGCTCACTTAAAAATAAATCACTTCTAGTCAACGACTTAATAACCACATACAACCTGGATTTTATGTTGCTAAATGAAACTTGGCTAAAAGACAGCTGCAGTGCAACAGTGCTCAATGAAACATCCCCTCCTAACTTTGCTTTTATGAGTTTCTGTAGAGCTGAGCTGTTAGGAGAGGTGGGAGTTTAGCTGCTCTTTTTAAAGATGTCTATCAATGTAAGCAGATATCATTTGGTAATTACCTGTCTTTCGAATATCTGGGTATTGTGTTAAAAGGTGCTCCACGAATTTTACTTATCATTATTTACAGGCCTCCAAAATACTCTCCAGCCTTTGCTGGGGACTTTTTTTCCTCTGAGTTTGACTGAGTTTGACGTCGCTTCCGTTAGGAGCGCGCATACCGCACGCCTACATTTGAAATAACAAACTTGAGCGCACAAAAGACGCAATACGTGAACAGGCCCTTAAAGAGACAGTAGCTCTAATAGTAATGCAGCCACTTGTCCTTAAAGGGATAGTTCACCCAAAAATAAAAATTCTGTCATTATTTATTCACTGTAATGTTGTTCCAAACCTGTATTCATTTATTTCTTGTGCTGAACACAAAAGAAGATATTTTGAAGAATGTGGGTAACTAGACAGTTGCTGGTCCCCATTGACTTCCATAGGGAAAAATATACTATGGAAATCACTGGGGTACATCAACTGTTTGGTTACCCACATTCTTCCAAATAACTTCAACAGAAGAAAGAAACTTATTCAGGTTTAAAACAACTTGAGAGAGTAAATGATGACAATTAAAATTTTTGGGAGAACTATCTATTTAATGTTAATAAAACAACAAAACACAGAGGAAATTACTCACTGCTCTTGACTGAGAACTTTAATAGTAGCTTTAATAAGAATCAATGTATAATTTATACAGTGAAGACTATATTTGGCTTTGACTTTGAACATTTGCTCTCACTTTGCGGAAAAAAATATCGGTATATATATCGTATATTGATATTCAGCCAAAAGTCCAGTCTCAGTATATTTTCCTGCTTTTTTGTCCTTAGCCAATCACATGCCTGTATTAAGGATGTAGCACTGTCTGATCATTTCTGTATTTTCTTTGATATATTGATCTCTCCTGCCATTGAAGCTAGATCTGTCTGTCAAGAAGAGATGCTTAAATGAGAACACTAGTGCACTATTTATGAAGGCTATATCTTTGAACTAGGCAAAGCTAGACAGACTTTCTTCTCAAATATTATAAACGGCAACTTAAACAACACACACACTCTTTTTGCTACTGTAGAGAGACTGACAAACCCCCCACGCCAGATTCCCAGTGAAATGCTCTCAGACAGCAAGTACAGTGAGTTTGCTTCCTTCTCTGAGAAAATCAATAATATCAGAAAGGTGATCAGCACATCCTTGAGTTGCGCTGGGGTCAGACAGATCAGACCACAACCTCAGAAAGCCGTTACTATGTCTGATTTCGAAGAAATTGATGGCAAAATTTTGGAAGATACAGTACAGCACCTTAAAACATCAACCTGCGCCCTTGACGCACTTCCCACATCTTTCTTCAAAAATGTGTTAAACAGCTTAGAAGCAGATCTCCTAGAAGTGGTAAATGCCTCACTTCTCTCTGGGAGTTTTCCAAACTCCCTGAAAACTGCAGTTGTCAAGCCCCTCCTGAAAAAGAGCAATCTGGATAAGACCATATTAAACAACTATAGACCAATCTCAAATCTTCCTTTCATACACTGTAAACCCTAATAAGTTCACAGAACTCAAAAATTATTTTGTAACAGATTACACAAAAATATTTTAGTGATGTTTTTAAATGTTTTAAGTTTACATAAAATAAAATTTATATTTACAGTTGCCTTAAATTATCTCAATGTTATCTTATAAATATTGATATTCCTCAACTTAAAATAAGTGAGTAATTCACTAAATAATTTAAATATTCTTCAACTCATAAAATGTGGGAAATACACTCAAAATTTTCTATAATTTTCAACTCATAATCAAAATTTATTCTAAACTAAAATACTGATGTAGGCCCACTACACAATTATAATCAGCTAATAATGTCAGAAAACATGAAAGTGACACCACAGTGACAATTTAGCAACTTTTTTTTTTATTCAAAACAATGTGCTTTTTAAAAGGCACAAATCAAAGGAGCTCAGTCAAAACAAAGTGCTTGTCATAAATTAAAATAAAAGGAAATTATTTCATGAAAAAAAAAAGTGTTTTAAAGTACATTAAGTGTTAATAGTTCCATATTCTGATAGTGGTCATTGCTACAGAGGGTAGATTCAGTATTGTGGGTCTCCATCTCACATTATTCAGTAAACATTATGATAAGATTCTAAGTATTATCCATCCTCAACAGCAATGACAACTATTAAAATGTGGAGTCATTTAAAGGAACACTGCAACTTTTTGGGACTTTAGCTTATTCACCGTATCCCCCAGAGTTAGATAAGTCCACACATACCCTTCTCATCTCTGTGCGTGCTGTAACTCTGTTTGACGCACCCACCGCTAGCCTAGCTTAGCACAAAGACTGGAAGTAAATGGCTCCAGCTAGCATACTTCTCCCAATAAGTGACAAAATAACGCCAACATTTTCCTATTTACATGTTGTGATTTGTATAGTCACAGTGTGTACAAACAACAAGGTCATATGAGACACAGACATCTTTTAACCGTCTTTTAACCTATGTATACGGTTAAAAGATGCCTGTGTCTCATATGACCTTGTTATTTGTACACACTGTGACTATACACACTGTGACTATTGGGGTGGTGATGGCGCAGTGGATAAGACACATGCCTTTGGTGTGAGAGACCCGGGTTCGAATCCACTGTGAGACACCATGTGTCCCTGAGCAAGACACTTAACCCCTAGTTGCTCCAGAGGCGTGCGACCTCTGAAATATAGCAATTGTAAGTCGCTTTGGATAAAAGCGTCAGATAAATGTAAAGTTAAATGTAAAATGTATTCTATACAAATCACAACATATAAATAGGAAAATGTTGGCGTTATTTTGTCACTTATTGGGATTAGTATGCTAGTTGGAGCCATTTACTTCCAGTCTTTGTGCTAAACTAGGCTAGCGGTGGGTGCGTCAACCAGAGTTACAGCACGCACAGAGATGAGAAGGGTATGTGTGGACTTATGGGGGAAACGGTGAATAAGCTAAAGTCCCAAAAAGTCAGCGTGATCCTTCAATACTGTTTAAAAATGTTTTGGCACTTACTGTACCTTGAAGGCTGCAACTCACTTTGTTTTATTTTAAAATTCAAATAAAGTTCAACTGTTGCCATTCAACTGACAACATCAAGGTAGGCATTAGGCAACAGAACATTAAACATGTATTGTGCATGAAACAGTCGTTTCCCACAAGTTATTATGTGTGTTATTAAGTGCAAAAACTTCGGCTGGGCAATGCGTCAATGTTGTGATATTTTTCTTTTAACAATCAATTAATTAAATCTGAGGTAGAAGAGGCAAACAGTGTCATCTTAAATCTGAGGTAGAAGAGGCAAACAGTCTCATCTTAAATCTGAGGTAGAAAAGGCAAACAGTGTCATCTTAAATGTGAGGTAGAGCAGGCAAATGATTACATTTGTAAAGAGGAGAAAAAACAACAAAAAACTTCCTCAATACTCAGCATAAAAAATAGTCCATTCTGAGTGATTCACTCATTGAACAAATCATTCTTCAGCGTCAGTAGACGCCCTTTCAGTGGTTTGTTGTCCTCAAGACACATTACAACTTTTTGTATAAATGTAAAGGTAAGCTCGAGATTCTTTGGTTACTGTAGGTCTAGTGCATAGACGTACCCAAAGAGCAGGAGAAATGAGTCAGCCAGATTTGTGGGACCACTCACAAGCATTTCATCCTCCACGACAATACAGATGCTCTCAGGGCTGAAGAGGGCCGCATCAGTAGTGTTATCCGTGACGACTGTCAGGAGAGCCACTGGAGTGTCAGTGAGGTCTGGACCATCTGCTGACTATAAAACACAAATAATACAAGAATGAGTTCAGCCCCTCAAGGATACAAATCATGCTAATGATCTCTAAACATTACTGACACTTAGACTGCAACTAAGCTACATGTTTAAACTATTTTCTTTACATATGCTTATATCTTATGTTAGTTTCACACCTCTCTGTTAGCATACTTTTTGTTTAGTGGAATGCTTTATACTTACCTTTTCATTTATGTAATTTCTACATGTCAGTTTCCAGAATAACAACTCAAGTAAACTTCATAAACGGGTCCTGGGGGCTATTCCAGAAAGGAGGTTCAACAAACTCTAAGCCTAACCCTGAACTCTGAGTTGACTTACCCTGAGTTTTCAGTTCCAGAACAGCTGATCTGAGTTAGGTAATTCGACTCTGAGTATTATTATTATAGTATTATTAGTTAATTATCTTTTTCTGGCTGATGGAAGGCGATTGATTAAACCTGCAAAGTGATAAAAAGAAAGCTAAAACAAAGACGATTGTTCTGATCTGAGAGCACGTCAGCGATGACGTGTAGTCTGATATTCGCTGTGCGGCCGGAGTATATAAATTACGGACTGATGAGAAGCGGTCTACTGTTCGGTTCAGTCCTCGTCAGGGAGTGAGAGCTCATCTAAATGAATCAAAATTCTCTTCCTGGTGTAAAACTATGTGAATTATTTCTGCTTTAACATGATCGGACTGAGAAGGAAAGAACAGCCGCTGTCAGACAGCTCCGTCAGACTCAGGGTTTCTTCAGGTTAACCAGCTCACTGGCAGGTTTGGTTCACAGAGTAAGTTACCACAGTAACAGACCCAAAGTTTAAGTTACCTCTCTGCTTCCTGTTTGCCATGGAGAATCACAGTATCAGAGCTCCATTGATGGCTTTATACTACTCGTCAGGCACAAGCTCAACTCAGAGTTAAGATACTCAGAGTCGAATTACCTAACTCAGATTTGCTATTCTGGAACTGAAAACTCAGGGTAAGTCAACTCAGAGTTCAGGGTTAGGCTTAGAGTTTGTTGAACCTCCTTTCTGGAATTACCCTCTGGAATGGATAACTCAAGTGTTTCCCTCATCTCAGGGTTCACTCTGAGTTTTCACATAACCTGCTTTCTGAAATACCCCCCTGGTTCTCCTAGAGGTCTTTGAGTGATGTTATATGTTTAAGCTGACTGAATAGCTAGGCAAAGGGATTGATAGTGAGGCCAGTACACTTACATTACAGGTCCTGAAGAACTTGGAGGCATCTTCACGCAGGTACACAGGAAGTGCACGAAGGACGAGGGCCCGTCTCATATTTACATCACGTTGTTCCTAGATGGACAAAAAATATCCATTACAACAGTAATTACACAAATGCAGAGAAAACATTAAAAAAAAAATCAAAGTCTTAAATAGCTCCATATTCTGATGGTGGTCATTGCTATAGATGGTAGATTCAGTATTTTAGGTCACCATTTCTTCAGTAAAACATTTTTCAAATTAATAACTTTCTATTGTAAATACTTTATAACACACAAAGGAAAAAACTTAAAATTGTAAATAAAATTTCACGAAAACAGTAGTTATTTGGACTTCTTCAAATTGAAGCTGATAAAGTATCTTTTAAAGGTACCTCTTTCTGATAGAATACATCTTGTCAAGATGTCTATCTCTGATGAGATGACAATATTGTGTTCATGGAATAATCACTTAACCTCAGGGCACAGTCCAGGCAATTCACACTATGGTTTCTTATAGTTGTCTGAATATAATCTGTTAATAATCTGTTTCTGGATCATGTAAAGTTTAAAATTCACCTGAAGGTCATAAATCCTCATGAGCTTGGCTAGCTCCTCTGCTGTCTTGCCAGTCTTGATGGCCTTGTCTCTGAACAAGGTGATGAGTTTAGGCGTGTGTCTGTCCAGCTCCTTGTAGAATTGATTGCGCAGGTTAACGTTGTTGATTCGGTGGAACTCTGCAAACACCTGTACATGGACAGAATTACACAGAAATATACAAAGATGAATTAGGAACAGAATTGTGAACATTTTAAGAAGTTTTCAGTTGCCAGGTAGCAAAACCAAGGGCAATTCTACTAGGGATGAGTCAGAACCAAGGTCAAAATAGAAAGTTAATTGTCATTCTTTAATTTAAAGAAAAATGTTGTAAAATGTTATCTAAAGGAAATTAAAATAAAATTAAAATAAATCTCTGTATACTTTGATTACTGTGAATGGCAAAAATGTGTCAGCATGATGTGTTGTCTACTTTTACATCTGCCATTTGGTGAATTTTTTGATAACTTAGATTTTTAAAACAGTCATTTAAATATATGAAAAATCAATCATGTTCAAAATGGGCATGCTAAAGAGTCATGTTGATTAATTGCTCTCAACAGGGAGAACAGTAAAATAATAAAAGAACATTTTATTTTTTTACCTGTGACTTCATAAGTAGGGCTGGCCATCTGTCCATGACGTCTCTCACCCGTGGAGCTACAAGAGCTGCAACGATTTCTTGGCGACGAAGGGCATAGGTTGTGTTCATGAGCTTGCCTATGACTAATTGGTTTCTCTCAGTCTTTTCGACTTCATGTATGATTTCTTCTCTCATTGTTTACAGAGTGGCTGGGGTTTGATCCTTCGGTAAGTTTATGATGTAGTTGGCCTCAGCTTTTCGAGCTTTCTTTATGTTTCGATGGGGATGATCATTGTCGGGGTTGTTTCGGCTCCGCCTCCCTGTGTTGATGGCTACTTCTGCAACCCCTGCTTTGGCCAGATTGTTACAGTAAGATGCAACCTT
Source organism: Gila orcuttii (assembly GCA_026230005.1). Classification (NCBI taxonomy): domain Eukaryota; kingdom Metazoa; phylum Chordata; class Actinopteri; order Cypriniformes; family Leuciscidae; genus Gila; species Gila orcuttii. Next base: position 25,739,929 of record JAPDVR010000023.1, read on the forward strand.
GTACCCTATGTGACGTTTCCATCCCAACTCCCCGTCTTCACCAGCCGTCATTCTGAGTCATGGATGAGCTGTAATCAAAGCTTGAGCAGCCATTGCCAATTCCTTGTCATGTGGGTATGGTTTAAAACTGAAGATCGTTTCTGCCATTTTTTTAAGGATGTCACTCTACTGTGACCTCTTTAACTTCAGCAATTTTGCTGATTCCTCATAAACACGATTTCCTTCTTCTAGTATAAGATCCATTTCATAACCAAAACCAGGAACAACAAAGAGATCAGGCGAACTCTTCTGGCGCTGTAACGCAGGTACATGTGGGAGTATGTCTGTGTCAGAAGATGCAGTAGATGAGGTGTCACCTTCAGGTCTGACGACTCTCAATGTACCCTTCTCTGGTAACTCCTGGATGTCCAAAAGAAGACAAAGATCACCATCAAAGTCCGGATCCTCATAGTGTAGGCTAAAGTCCCCATCCAGTCTCGGCTTGAACCTCTCTTGCATTATTTCTTTCAGCTCCTCCACTGACTTTGGTCGCTCAAGTAGAGTAAGTTTCAGGGCGGTGTCTCGTGCAACATACACACGCACCACATGCTTCTGGGCAGCAGCCATCTTTTGGTTCCTAAAAGACAAAAAGAACACAGCTCGTGGAACAGCTACAAGAGAATGTTGCAGTCATCCGTTTACCTGCTTCAACAAATCCTCAGTGTAATAATATGAAACGTTTGGGTGTCACGAACAATCTTCCATCTATGTTGTAAGCGCAGGGAGGTGTTTTGTCATTTAGCTCTGATGGGGTGTGAACAGCCAAATTGTTTGGGAAAAGTTTGTAAGATCTAAGGTGTTCAATGTAGTGTGATGTGTGTTCTTGGCAAAGAAAGACAACACTACTGTTAACCAGGAGAACCTGTTCAATTCTACAGTAATTAGGCAGTCCTCCCTCTTGTCCCACAGACAAAAACATTCCTACATCATAATCAGTTCCATCAATGCAGACCTTTGATGTGCTGTAAATAACATTGCTTGCTGTTATTTGTTCAATGTATGTCTTTGCAACATTTGGAAGCATTGATACCAGTACAGAAGAGACATCTGATGTCTGCTGGTGAGGTTTGAAGAATCCTGAGGCACTGAGATGGAATGCTACCATGTATTGATGCCTGTCTGCAAGTGTTTTTAACACATTTTTAAAGTTTTGTGTGTTGTGCACAACTCTCTTGAAAAAACGGTGTTTACCCTCAAACCTCATTGTCCACAAGTTTACAAGGGGCCCAAAACGGCGTACAAGGTCGGGATAGTGTTCAATGTAGTGATGCTTAGGACGGAGTTTGAAATCTGGAAAGGCTTCTTTCAGCATCTCTCTATGATCCTGTATCTTGGACTGTAAATATTGGATGGACTCCTCTGTGAATTCTGAGCACAGCGATAATTCTACTACCTCTTTTAAGTCCATTAGCACAGTCCATGCTTCATTCTCTTTAGGAACTGCATTCCCAATAATCAAAGGGAGCAGTCTAAGCAATGTGGCATTTTCATGGCCATTACCACCAATGCTTTTCTTTACAGCGAAGGTCTGTGGTATTTTATGAGGTTTGTCAAGCTTGTCTGTGTGCTGGTATGGAAAAGATAGAATTCTCTCGTTCAAATATTCAAGGGTGAAGTATTTGCGACGGATCATCTCTCCGATACACAGGGCGAGCTCTAAGGGTACAATGCCTTCAAAAAGGTCGTGGAGGGCATCAGGTGGAAAGCCAGTGACAGTATGAAAATGCTCTAGATGCTGGCTCAGGACACAATCTGCCTGAACACCATTCTGACTCTGACTATCCCCATGCATTACAGCATGCACATCATTATTATGGCTGTATTTTGTCCTAAGACTGAACTCGCCACTTGCAACTTCATGAGTCTGAAGTTTAGCTTGTGTCGCTGTACAGAACCTGCAAAAATATTCTGCTCTAAAAGACTTTGAAAAGCCTGCCAAATCATGGGCTGCAAGATTGTCAGACACCACACACATGACTGTTCCTTGAACTACCTTACCAATAGACTCAATGAATACCCCATCTTGTTCAAGGGTACGGAGGTCTCTCAACAAAGGACCAAGTGCTTTTTCATAGCCAAATGTCTGTATGTCAGCCACTTTACATAAAGCTCCAAGCTGAATAACCTGAAGGGCTGATCGGTATTTACTGGGAAGATCAGCAAGCGTCCAGTATACTGAACAGATTTTGTGTATTTTGCGTGATGTGCCAAGTGGATTGGCTATTTCCAAATCATCAATGTACAAAATGAGTGTTATCTTTAACTCATTTGAAGACAAGAATGTGTTCTCTTTGAAGTACAAACCATCTTGGTGGCTTATATAATGACTGTTTTGTGCCACTTTTGTTTCTTTAATTTTGTCCAGAACATCTGTATGATTGAAGATTTTTTGTATCATCTCAAGAATAGGAACATGCACTGCTGTGTGTCCTGGCTGTAGCAGATACTGTACAGGCTTTACCACCGTGTAATTATTTTCGATGAAGGTTTTCCTTCTCTTGGTTGAGGATAACTGCTTCCCCTTAGCTGTGGCACTGACAATAACATTACTGTCCATAACAGTACTGACAACCTCATTTAAAAGTGTTTCACTTGACAGTGATGTCATGACTCTGTAAGACCTCTCTAATGTCATGTTTGAGTATCGGTTGGGACAAGGAAAATATCTGAGTCAAATATTCCACTATTTCCTGAGATGCCATGTCAGATACGTGAAGAATAGATTGCATCTTTAGGAATAATGTTGCCAAGTTATGGTTCAACTGGGCTCTTAAAGTGTCTGTGTCACACTGACTGTTTACCTCATCGAGATCAAATGTGTCCGCAGACCCTGCATTGTGACTTTCAGCAGGTTCCCCCCCCCCAAGACTTTCTGCTGCAACTACAACTGGGGCACTATCATTGTCTGCCAATACAACACATTCACCAAAGTCTGAATCACCACCATGTTTTCTACTTTTGTGTGCATTAAACGCTGAGTAGCTATTTGTTCTGTAATTACAGTTCTTGAATGGGCATACTACCATCTCATGACTTCGTAAATGACTTCTCAAATGACCAAATAGAATTATCTCAGAAAAGGGCTGCTTGAAGTTACACAGAGGACATGTAAAAAAACCACATGTTCCTTCAGTTGCATCTACTCCACTAGAATCATTATGAGATCTTGACAGATGAGCTTTCATCACTTCGAATGATGGAAAAGTACAAATACAACTGTCATAGAGACATGGCAGGGGGGACACTCTTGAATATTGGCTATGCAGTACATTATAGTGCCAAAATAATTGTCCCCGGGTATTTGAAGTTGCAGAACACAACTTGCACTTCCACTCCATTGGGCCAACTTCAATTTAAATATTTTCAATTTAAAGTCTAAACCATTTTAGCTCTGTTTTGCACTTTAGGCTATTCAAAAATTGATTCTTTTTTAAAAAGTCAAAATGTGTGTAACATTTTGAATGAGGGGGAAAACGATCATGCCAACCAGTTGACAACACATCAGTAATTTGATTAAGTCTGTTCTGCTGCAAAAAAAAAAAAAAAAATTAAAACATTGTGAATAATTCAGGGTGAAAATCTTTAGTTTTTTTTTTATTATTATTCATATTAGTACACAATTTACAAAACTCACCTATTGGCAACTGTCAGATGGTGAAACACTGACTCTCTGTAGCACTCTTTGAAGTCCAATATCTGTACACATGCGCACAAAGATTAGTTAATGTTCAAAAAACATTTTTAAAATAATACATAATGATTCCAAATCTATCAAAAACATTCACTGTAGACTAATTATAGTAAAATGAAAATGTTAAAAGATGAGCAAGTTAGTTATTAACAAGCAAAGCATCAAAGTTGTTTTATACATGCTATTTCCATTGATGTTTTTGTTTTTAACAAAGTATTAATAAAGGGTTCAAGTGATCAACTGTGGACCCCACAGTTGAGATAAAAACATTTAAAGAAATGGCAAAAGAATAACTGTGGAAACACATAAAATAAAACCAATTGTTAATAACACTATTTCATAATACATCCTACCTGAACTCCTAAAATGATTTCTAAATGATCTTACAACCACACACTTGAGCCTACAAAGAAATACAAACACAGACCTTGTTAGCATCATGATAACACACTCACATTATGTTGTTTAGCATTGTTCGATTCACGCTAGCACACAAATACACACAGCTCGACAACCTAAAATATTGACTGTGTAACGCGGACACTTATTGAAATAAGTATAAGAGCTCAATAATTTATAGTTTGATCAACTGCATAACTACATTTGACTGTTATGACCTTATTAGTTATGAGCTAGTACAACTGTTTGGGATTACAGTGTAAGCAAGATCATTGAAAAAGTTGTCTTCAACTTTTGTCTTCTGAACAAATTCTTAAGCTCAAATGGATACTTTGACAATTTTCAATCTGGTTTCCGATTGCATCGCAGCACAGAGACAGCGCTCATAAAGATAATAAACGATATTCGCTTAAATACTGATACAGGCAAATTATCAGCACTGGTACTACTCAACCTTTGTGCTGCATTTGACACTGTTGATCACAACATACTTCTTGACAGGCTGGAAAACTGGGTGGGGCTTTCTGGGATAGTCCTAAAATGGTTCAGGTCATACTTAGGAGGGAGAGGCTATTATGTGAGTATAGGAGACCATAAGTCTGAATGGACATCCATGACATGCGAACATGACCCTCAAGGCTCAATTCTTGCGCCACTCCTATTCAACCTGTACATGCTCCCAATGAGCAAAATAATGAGAGAGAACCAAATCGCTTACCATAGCTATGCAGACGACACACAGCTCTACTTAGCCTAACGACTACAGCCCCACTGACTCCCTGTGCAAATGCATTGATGAAGTAAACAGTTGGATGTGCCAAAACTTTCTTCAGTTAAACAAAGACAAAACTGAAGTCATTTAATTTGGAAACAAAGATGAAGTTCTCAAGGTGAATGCATACCTTCACTCTAGGGGTCAAACAACTAAAACTCGAATCAGTAATCTTGGTGTGTCTCTAGAGTCAGACCTTAGTTTCAGTAGTCATGTCAAAGCAATAACTAAATCAGAATACTATCACCTGAAAAATATTGCAAGAATTGCATGCTTTGTTTCCAGTCAAGACTTAGAGAAACTTGTGCATGCTTTCATCACCAGCAGGGTGGATTATTGTAATGGACTCCTCACTGGCCTTCCCAAAAAGACCATAAGACAGTTGCAGCTCATACAGAATGCTGCTGCTAGGATTCTGAGCAGAACCAGAAAATATGAACATATCACACCAGTCCTCCGGTCTTTACACTGGCTGCCAGTTATATATAGGATTGATTTTAAAGTATTATTACTGGTATATAAGTCACTAAATGGCCTTAGGATCTCAATACATTGCAGATATGCTCACTGAATATAAACCCAACAGATCACTCTGATCATTAGGATCACATCAGCTTGAAATAGCAAGGATTCACTCTAAGTAAAGCATGGTGAGTCCGCTTTTAGCTACTATGCCAGCCGTAGCTGGAACCAGCTTCCAGAAGAGATCAGATGTGCTCCAACAATTGTCACATTCAAATCCAGACTCAAAACACATCTGTTTAGCTGTGCATTTACTGAATGAGCACTGTGCCACTGTTCGTCTGACTGTTTGTACTGTATTTTATTTTATTTTTTATTCAAAACTGTTTTAATTATTCTGATTTCTTTTGATTATTTTAATTTCTCCTATGTAAAGCACTTTGAATTACCACTGTGTATGAAATGTGCTATATAAATAAACTTGCCTTGCCAATCAGAATAGGAGTTATGCACCCACAGATTCCTGTTCCTCAGTCACCTGCAAGACTTGGGTTTTAGGGTCCACTTTGGCAAGAGCTCGCTGCCCCATTCCTAGTCTTCGACTCAGCCCAAATGAAGGCTTGGCTTTCTCGGGATCGCGTCTTAAAGATCAGGAGCATGGCGGCCTCATTCAAAGCGGGGTTCTTCCACCCCCTCAAGAGGTTTCATAAGCTCCTAGGCCTCGTGGTGGCAGCTTCCTTGGTTAATCCGCTAGGATTGCTCAACATGCGACCACTCCACCTTTGTTTGAAAGTCCTTGTCCCACCCCATGTGTGGCGCACAGACCGACATATTCTCAAGATCACACGGCTGTGTCAGAGCCCTGGTCCTTTGAAAATCGTCCCGCTTTTACCAAAACGGGGATCTTCTGGGTTCAGTTGCCAGGAGGAAAATAGTCGTGAAAGACACCTCCTAGACAGGCTGGGGCGCCCTGAGCGACGGCAGGATAGCCTTCGGCTCATGGACAAACCCCTATATCGAACTGGCACATCAATCGCCTGGAAATTATGGTGACAACTCTGGCCTTCAAGGAGTTCCAGACAGAACTCAGAGGTCATCATGTCCTGGTCCGCTTGGACAACATGACAATGCGAATGGAGACTCCACCACCGGGCGGTCAAAGCGATATGGCGCACCTCCGGGCAGGCGGATGTGGACCTGTTTGGAACGAAAGAGAACTCCCACAGCCGAATGTATTTCTCGAAGGAAATAGACACACTGGCTCTGAAATGGCAGAGTCGGCACCTTTATGCCTTCCCTCCTCTAGCCCTGCTCCTGCAGGTCATCAGTCAGATACGGGAAGAAGCATGTTCTGTTCTTCTGGTGGCACCACACTGGCAGAACCAGCCATAGTTCCCAGAATTAGTCCAGCTACTGCCAGCAGCTCTATGGCCCCATCTGGCACCCCCAACAGTAGTTGTGGGACATGCATATTTGGCCCCTCGACGGGAGCCGTCAGGTCTTTCCCGGGAAGTTGTGAGAACAATCTCAAGAGGCAAGGGCCCCTTCTACAAGGCGCCTCTACTCCCAGAAATGGTCCATTTTCTCAAGCTGGTGCCTAGCTCGAAAAATAGACCCCACTGAGTGCGATGGCATGTCAGTTCTCTCGTTCCTACAGGAGATGCTGGACAGTGGGCACGCCCCCTCCACACTCAAAATTGATGTGGCAGCCATCATGGCAAATCATGCCCCAATAGCCTGCCAATCGATTGGGAAGCATGACTTAGTCATTAATTCCTCATGGGGGCTAGGAGGCTGAACCCTCCACGCCCTTGTTTGGTCCCAGCTAGACCTATCCACAGTCCTTAGGGCACTACGGGGCCCTCCCTTTGAGCCTCTCGAGTCAACTGACCTCCAGTCCCTCTCACTTAAGACTGCCCTCTTGCTGGCTCTAGCGTCAGTCAAGTGAGTTAGAGACTTGCAGGCTCTGTCTGTAGATCCTACCTGCCTCGAATTTGGCCCTAACAACAGCAAAGTGGTCCTTAGGCCAAGGAAAGGCTACGTGCCAAAAGGGCCCGTCTCATCTTCTGTCCAAACATACGACTTTTATGTATGCCAGGTGACCTGTAAATGCGAAAAAACGAAACAAAAAAAAAACCTGTTTCCATTGCAGTTTTGTTAAATATTCCTTTTTCTAATTGTAAAAGTGAATTTTGCATAATAGGTCCCCTTTAAATAAGTCAGAGTTTTTACTCATTGATTCTGTCAATCCTAGGGTTAATAAGCAAGAACACACCATCTCTGAGCAACAAGGAGTCTCAAGACTTGTGGGACACCTCAGCTTTGATGAACAAACCTCTCGCACCAATTGGAGGAGCTCCAATGTCCAGAATCAGCCCAGGTGAGCACACAGCCACACACCTATATCTATATCATACGTGAATTAAAGCTGAGACTTCAACAATACGCAATACACAATTAATTTGCATTCATCCAAGACATAGTGCTTGAGGTCTTTTAACCTAGAATGCATGAACCAAACAACCAACACAAATGCATAAATTGGGTCAAAATTAACTACTGTATTTATTGGTTTTCTTAAAATGAATCCATTTCTTGTTAATGAAATAATTAAAATAATTGATGATACACAAATGTTTTAATTTATCTTTTGTTATCTTATTATTTGTTCAATAAAAGATGACATTTATTATTTTTTAAATGCAGTTGTACTTTAACACATTGTTTTCTAACTAATTTAGAACTACTGTAAATTATGCTGTAGTCTAAACTTTCACTCCCCACATTTTTTGTAGAATGTGAATGAATAAATACAGGACATTTGACAACCTTTATGCAACCTTGGGGTAGTGATACAAATATGACATTGATGAGTAAAACATTGAATAAACAAATGTTATTTTTTTTAAACCATGAGTCAATTTAACCTCCTTTATGCATTCTAGGATAAGTAAATGAGGCATTGTAGCAACCAATTTGTATAAAACTCCCTTATCTCTTAACTTAGTAGTTTGAGCATAGTACTTGTCTTGCTTATTTGCCTAATGTTAAGTGTTTATTCAGTCATGTTCTTAACTTTCCCACCTGATCTCGCTACTTCCGTGTTGTGCATCATTCAGAACTAAATTGACAATGCCTTTTAAATTCAAATCAATGAGGATGCAGAAATATAATTAAAAATTTAAATAAATAAATAATAAAACATTTCTGTTTTATGTATTACCCATCAAACACACAGCATATAATTAGAAAAAAGATACCTATACAAATAAAGAAATACCCATAAAAATGACTTGGGAGACATTTGGTGATGTCATATGGCAACATCTGTTTCATGGCTGTATAAATGTTTTGACAGAATAGGACTTTAAAGAATTGTTAAAGCATTTGAGAAACAATATTGTACATAGGGTAGAATGGGCATAATTGGTTAACATTAGGGTAGAATGGGCATAATTGGTTAACATTAGAATATAATTATTTATGTTTTGTAACAAAACTTGTCAATGGATAATTAACTTATTTTGTTGTGTGACTGTTTTGAATTTCTTTGAATTGCAATTAATTTTTAACCTTCCATTTTCAAATTCAGTAGCCAGATCACTTTAAATCTTTTGAATTGACAAATTCAAAATTAATTACAAATGTCAATTTAAAAGATTTAAATGAAAGTGATCTGGCTACTGAATTAGAAAATGGAAGGTTAAAAATTATTATTATTATTATTATTAATTGCAATTCAAAGAAATTCAAAACAGTCACACAACAAAATAATTTAATTTTGTCAATTTGAATTTGTTAATTTGACGATTTGAAACAAAATCTAAAATTCTGAATTTTGCACAACCCGGCTTCATGTAATTCTAATTCTTGTCTACTTTTACTGTAATACTGTCCATCGTTTCTCCCTTCATGGATTCAGAGGAAAGCAGCAGTAAAGCCACAGATAAAGCTAAAGAAAGGACACTAGAGCAAAATGAACAGGTCAAAGGTACATATAGCAACAGTGCTGTTCTGCTTTTCCCCACATCATGGATTTTGGCCTGTGGTGTAAATGCCTGGAAGACATTTCAAGAAAAATCGCCAGTCATTGAGGAAATTGATTACTTAAAGTCCCCCTGTAGTCAATAATTTAATCTCTTAAAACTCATCTTTGATCACCAAAATGACATATTTAAATGTTTTTTCCTAAAAAAAATAAATTATTCATGCCTCAAAATAGCTTGAATGTAATTCTACACCCTTGCCTCATTTAGTATAAGCAGTTCTATAAATGTGCAAATTAGCCCCACCTCCACTCACTCACACCAGCTTAGAGATCCACTCGTTGATAATCACACATTGACGTGATTGGTTACAAGGTTGTTTGTGATGTCAGAAACACCAGCGATTTCAAACCGTGTTTTTGAGACTGTCTTTGGTTCAGTGAAGTTTTAAAGACAAAATACTCAACAATGGTGTTGACTTATGAATTTGCACATGGTTTGTCTTTAAGCATATTAGAAACACCACACGGATATATAAACAATTTTAAATGCTTGATTTTCAGCACAGGGGGACTTTAATAGTCACATTTGGTAGAATGAGTAAATTTAACAACTCTTAAGTGGATATATTTTGCAAAATTATAGAGAATCAAGGCCTTGTTTGATTGTTTGTTTAGCTGGTTGTGCTCTCTTTCTTGAATCTAATTGTGGCCTCTGCTCACAGGAAACTTTGTAACCACCACATACAGTCTCTCTGGAGGATACATGCCTTCTTTCCAGAAGAAGGAAGTGGGATCCGTAGGACAAAGGATTCAGCTTGCCCCTCTCGGACACCAGCATGCACGTAAGTGTTCAGTTTTACAATTCAATATCTAATTGTCTATTTCTCTCTACTACTGTTTTGACTTTGTGTTTGTTAAAGGGAAAGTTCACCCAAAAATTAAAATTAGCCCATGATTTACTCACCCTCAAGTCATCCTAGGTGTATATGACATTCTTCTTTCAGACGAATACAATCGGAGATATATTAAAAAATGTTCTGGCTCTTCCAAGCTTTAATGGCAGTGAATGGCCGTTTCTGTTTTGAAGTCCATAAAAGTGCATCTATCCATCATAAAAATGCTCCACACAGCTCTGGGGTGTTAATAAAGGCCTTTCTTTAGTGAAGCGATGAGTTGTGTAAGAAAAATATCCATATTTAAAACTTTTTATAAAGCAAAATAACTAGCTTCCAGCCAAACAGATTCCACTTAAGTCTAAGCGCAACTTATGCTAGTAATGCGACGTACTGCTGATATTTACGCTACGCCATGCCACATAGTAGCAGCGTAGTGCTACTTCTGACGTCATAAGTTGCGCTTTAGGCGTAAGTACTGTATGGCCGTTTGGCTGGAAGCTAGAATTTTACTTTGTAACGTGTTAAATATGGTTATTTTTCTTACACAAATGCATCGCTTCACCTCAGAAGGCCTTTATTAACACCCCAGAGCTGTGTGGAGCACTTTTATGATGGATAGATGCAATTTTATGGACTTCAAAACAGAAACGGCCATTCACTGCCATTATAAAGCTTGGAAGAGCCAGGACGTCTTTTAAAATAGCTCCGATTGTATTCATCTGAAAGAAAAATGTCATATACACGCAAGATGACTTGTGGGTAAGTAAATTTTATTTTTGGGTGAATTATCCCTTTAAGACTGACATCATTGTGGAATCACGATTTTTATGCTTTTCTACATGGCCTGCATATATTGATATAATTATGTTGGCTTCGCAATACTGATATTAAATTTAAATGTGAAGTGTGTAATTTTGTAAAATATTTTCTTCTTTGTTTGAGCAGCCCAACCAACCAGAAAATGTCTAAAACAATAGTAGAAGGCACATTAATATTCATGATGAAAGCGGCCTTCCCCCACCATCCTATACATGCTATATATTATTAGACTGACACATTGCCTCCAATAATGGCGTAATGGTTTGAGGTGTGATTATCTGTTTGTCTCAGTCTAGTTTGAAATCCATTTGGTGACACTTAATGCCACAAAACCTACACCAGTGTTCGATTTATCTGTGGTGGCCTGCCACAATATCAACATTGACCCCGTACCCCCCTAGAGGGACCAAGGTCCACCCACCAGTTTCACAAAATCCTGTGGGGAAACACTGTACACTTTATACTCTTTATACTTGCTATTATTCTTTCCAGCCCCAAAATTGTGAAGTCCTCCTAGAGCTTTCAAGCTTTTCATTCTTTTTATTCTTGCTCTTTAAAAAACTGACATGTGTTTGCTTTATTTATATTGTTCTACACATCTGTTGCTAGAGCTATTTTAAGATCTGTTGTATCTTTCTTCATTTATTTATTCATTCACTCACTCTGTCTATCACTCTCAACTCATTTATATCTGCTCTTAGTTGATCTCTCTGCCACTGCTGACTCTAAAACTGGCAAAGCTAAACCTTCAAGGTCCAAACCTTCCTCTACAGTTTCAGTCAATGAGATCTCTGAAGGTAAAAGCTCAGAACAATAGTTGTCTTAGTCAACACCTCTTCTCAGGATCCCAAATTAATGTTGCCACACCTGTCAAGTTTATTTTTAAAAAAAAAAAATGATTTTGCCTTGTGGAATTTTTAACAGACTTTTTGCTATTAGTGAGAGAAAACACTGAAAACATTGTCACTTGCAGCATCATATAGAAGTTGTCAGTCTGCGTCTCTCTGTGAATCCGCAACTGTCAAAACAATGTGAAGTTGCATTTGAATTTAAATAGACTTTGATTTTAATAACTTGCACCAGACTGTTGTTCTTACATTGTGATGTAAGTCATGCTATGTTGTAGTTCCTAATAAAGTTACTGGTAAATTGGCTTTATTTACAAAATACACGTTTGTACTTTAGTTTGACACTTGGCAAGTGTTAATTTTGGACTCTGCTTCTTCATTGTTATTCTCTCAAAGTGGCCTTAAACTTTGGCTTTGCCGATTTCTCAGATTGTGATGGATGGAAAAGGAGAGCAGACCGAACCCAACTCAAAGGAACGAGTTACTCCGCTCTAGGCAAAAACTCTGGCAATCTCATTGCTCGCGCTCCACCGGCTCAGCCAGTGCATGGACGGGTTGACTGGGCTGCAAAATATGGAAACCATCGTTAGTACATCTCATGCGAGCTACAGCTGCTGTGAGGACTAAAGTCTGTTTCAACGCTAGTAAATACTGTATAAACACATATCATATAACATCTTTGTATTGCTTAGAGGAGCAGCTAGGATAGATCCACACCATGTAAGCCCATGGCTGCTTAATTGTTCAATAAAGGCAAGAATCTGTGAACAATGGCTGTTTAAAGACTGAAGATGATCAAATTAAGTTATCTTTCAGTTTTGTTCAGTTTAAGCATCCAATGCCTGTTATCCTTTTACAATAAAATGGATAGATCTATATTATACATATTACATCTATTTTTTGTAACCCTTTTGACAATTTTTTTTTTTAGGTATGCTGTTTTTAACTATATTATGGTTTCCTTTTTTTTGCATTACTGTGATTCATACTGGAAGGCAGTGTTATGTTTTTTTTTTTCTCTCTCTCTTGTATCATTTATGGCTTGTATATTTTTTTTCTGTATTGAGAACTATCACATGAACATATAATGTAGATCACATTTATTGGTTTGGACCGAAGTCAAATCAATAATGTTTTGTAAGTATTTTATAAGCATAAAATGGGCATGTTTTTAACAAGTCTTTAATTCCTAAATTCACCAAACAGCAATTTTTTATTGTACATTTTATACAAAATACCTATAATGACTAAGAGCTGTAATTACATGTTGTCGATCAAGGATGACTACACTTGAATGAAAGTAGATGGTGATTTCTGTATGGGTATCATGATTGCTGAGGTTTCTGTAACATTCCGGCTCCAAGTTTTGCCAGCATCAGGACACTGCAAGGAACAATTAAAGGAATAGTTTAGCCAAAACTGAAAATTCTATCATAAAGCTATATAAAAGACAAATGTTGGTCTGTTCTTTACTCAAATCTATTGGATGAATTCAGAAGAAAATAAATCCAGCAGATGAGGCATGTGAACTACTTTTATAATAGTTCTTGTTTTTTTTCATTGATGCTAAAAAAGTCTTAAAGGTTGTTTTGTCTGAAGATGCACACCAGTAATGTTTTTTTTTTTTCTAGGCCAAGTTTGTAAAAGCTACTAAAATGTCTTAAAGGTGCTCAAAGCGATGTCGGGTGACATCACTTCTTGTTGACGTTTAAAGTATTGTCAAACAAAACGAAGGCTAGCTAGACCCTCCCTCCTCCTCATCTGCGCACTAACCCCCCAAACCCTTCTTATCGGTTATTGGCTGGAACAGTTTGTTATGTTTTGTGGTGCGGGTAAGCCCAGTTTGTTTTTGTTGCCGTTTGTGGAGCCTGAGGTGTCTGCAGAGACCGTGTTTTTTTACAGTGTGTTCAGGGGACAGGCAGCTAGCGGATAGTGAGGAGATGTTTGTTGTATGTGACAAAAAATGTTTTGGCCTAAAAAACGCGTGACATCGCTTTGAGCACCTTTAATTGAACTAAGGTCTAATCCTGGCTTAATCTAAGCCCTGTCTGTAAAACCAGGCCATAATGTAATTTTTTTTTTATTCTCCCCTTTACACATTTGGCTGGATTCTGCATGCGTATGCATGAAAATATGAGTTGTTTGTCTTTTTTTATTAGATGTTAATTTATTTTACTAACAGCCAAGAACAAAAATAATTTAGGTTTTAGACCAGGGTTTTCCAAACTATGATTCTTTCATGAGGGCACTGCCGAGTTAATGAAGCACTAATAATTAATTGTTTTAAAATAAATAGTTTTAAAATGAAAACACTTAATAAAAAAGATGAAATATTGCATGTAATAGGACCATTACCCAACATCAGAGAAACAAATATGGCATTAAATTACTGCAATATTAAAATCTCAAAGGGGTTTGGCTGACAAAAAATTTGGGAATCCCTGTATTACACAAATGAAGTGTGATGTGTGTGTTAGATACCTTGCTCCAGCGATGAGACCAGCTGGAATGATTTTGCGTGAGTTATAGAATCTCTTCCCCATGATAACAGTAAGTGTTCCGGATGCAGCTGAGAGAGAAAAACATTGATGACAGATGTTTTTTAATAAAATTAAGTGACGTTGAATTACACCATCACATATACTGCTCCTAGATTACTTTCTGACTGCAAAAACAATAATAATTGCTGCCCTGAAAAAAATACAAACCTAAAGACACCCAAATATTTTTTGGATCTTGTGATGTCTGGTAAGCACCGAAGCCAGCCAAACCCCCAAAGAGTAGTCCTGCTGCCAGGGACGGGACACTGCCTGCAGGACAACGGAATTAAAACATAAATTGTATAATAACACTAATGAATGGTATAAATTGTATAAAGTGGCATGAGGTATTCAGTGTACAAAACAAAGTTGTTGTTCTTTAGGATTTAGATGTAATGTCAAGTCAACTTTATTTGTATAATGCTCTATATGGGTTCAAAGCAGCCTGACAGTAATAAACAGGATAATAACTCAATGACGCAAACTTGATCAAATATGAGACTAATCAAAATTCTGCTGTAAAGCACCTCCAAAAAGTCAATAGTGTCATTATTAAGCTCAAGACAGTTCAATGTATTTTTGAGTTAGGTTCAATAACTGTTGATGTTGCAAAATTCATAAAAACAAATTAAATTCAGCTATAAAGCAGCTCAATTCACTTCAAGTTTTGTTCTTGAGCATCTTATGCATGTTATAATCCAATAAAACAATTCTGATCAATCAATAGGGTACAACAGGGCTAAACATCTCCTTTAAGGAAGTTTGAATAGGACATTTAAGATGACATTTGAATCGGATATAGAAGAACCTAGTTGGTTTAGATTATAAACGTGGTGAATGTGTGGCATAAAATCTGATCAAGCTGGTGTTTGGCTGGTTTAGAGCTGGTCTTTGGCCAGTTTCCCAGTCTGACCAGCTATGAACCCCCCCCCCCCCCCCCCCCCCCCCCCCCCCAAAAAGCTAACCAATACCAGCCTGACAAGCTAATGACCCAGCAAACCAGCTTGGGCTCTAATGTAAACTCTATGAACATGGTAACCTCTTGAGCTTTCTCATTACCTGCTTTGACATATCCTATGACTCCTCCAGATGTTACTAGTGCTGCGTATCCATAACCAGCCCAGTCTACTGCCATCATCAACACCTGAACACACAGAAACATTTTAAACACAGCCAGTGTGTGCCTTGTTTGCAATCGTGCAACCTGTTTATAATGACAACTGCAGTAGAATGCATGGGTAAATTATTGTACAGCTGAGCTGACTCAGACACACTGAAACTCAAACGTACAAACTCAGATCTCAGATAAGTGCATGACCGGTTCATAAACCGCATGTATGCTATCAGCTCTGAATGCAGAGGCTGACAGTGTTTATTCATATATTTATGGTGTTACTCGAAATAATCTATTCTAAATGACAGCACAGCAATATAATTCTTAATGTTAATACTCACTGTCTAACTCTGTTCTGCCTGATGTCCTTGCCTGGTGATAGAGTGTGTGATGGTCGACTCGAATTGCGTAATGACTGACAAACTAAAACGCCAATGAAAACCTTATGCATCTGACGCACATCCGTTACAAAACGTTTCTGAAGTGGACTTATGGAAATGAAGTTTACTCCAAACTTTCTTAATTTCACCAAAAATCTTTGATTGCTTAGAAATGGTGTAGGCCTACGACCTTTCTCCACAAAGAAATACTGTGGAACATTTTTTTTTTGTCACATTTTAGTCCAAAACAAATATTTTTTCTTGTTTGATATTGTTTGGCTTTGGGTTTATTTAAAAGTATGGCAGTAGCTTATACTTGAGTATGTAGAATTTATATGATCTTGTATAATGTCCCTCTGCCACACTTATTTAAAGCACATGCAACATTTGCTTTAATGAGAGAGAGAGAGAGAGAGAGAGAGAGAGAGAGAGAGAGAGAGAGAGAGAGAGAGAGAGAGAGAGAGAGAGAGAGAGAGGAGAGAGAGAGAGAGAGAGAGAGAGAGAGAGAGAGAGAGAGAGAGAAATATGACCAAACTTTTATTGGATGGAGTTTGCCCTATTGATGAAAAAGTGAAATACAGCAATTAATAGGCTAAATATCGATCCAAATGGAATAATTTCTTTTGACAATTTTCACTGCAAAACAGCTATAGTCTGAAAATGTTTGTATTTCTAACATAAAGATGTACTACATTTTAAATATACTGCACAACTCCCAACTAGCTTTGCTTCATTTATTTTGTTAATGCAGATCTCATCTATTCCCTTTAAAAAAGAAAAGAAAAAAAGATTTATATAAATGTGAGAATATGATTGCATCCATCCATAAACAAACTCCACACAGCTCATGGGTGTTAATAAAGGCCTTATTTAATATAACTCCGATTGTATTCATCTCAATGAAGAATGTCATATAACCCTTAAAGGGTTGTTCACCCAACAATGAAAATTAGTGCATGATTTACTCTGTGTGTGTGTGTGTGTGTGTGTGTGTGTGTGTGTGTGTGTGTGTGTGTGTGTGTGTGTGTGTGTGTGTGTGCGTGCGTGCGTGCGTGCGTGCGTGCGTGCGTGCGTGTGTGTGTGTGTGTCTAAAAACTTGATTTGTGCCTTCATCACATCCCCAATTCACCTTTGCTGCATGTTTTTGGATTGTGGGGGGCAACTGGAGCACCCAGAGGAAACCCACACAGACACGGAGAGAACATGCAATCTCACAGAAAGGTCTCCTGGCTCAGTCAAGACTCAAACCACCAAGCCACCATGCCCTATTTTAACCTATAATTTAATAATTATTGCAATGTTTTTCACCAACTGAGAGAATAATATTAAAGGCAAATAAACAAATTAGGATTATATTTCTTCAACTATATGTCAGTGTTCCTGTTCCTTGTGGTCTAGATAGCAGAGCAGAGTTAGGACATTTTTGTTGCCATGGTGAAACAATCTGGAAAAAGTCCAAAGACTCAAGGATATCTGATCTTTCCCACACACCTGCCAAATGCTTTTCCTTCAGTCACCCAACATCAATCCCACTTAACAAACACCACCTCTCCCGTTAACAGCATCAGATCAGATTCTGAAGTTACTTACACATGCTCCATTTTGTGCTTTTGCCCCTCTAGAGCATCTAGGGTTCTGTTGTCTTGTCTTTGGTTCTGTTACTGAAAACACTTTATTTTGATGGTCCACTTTAGACATTCTATAACTACATGTCAACTTATTCTACTAACCCGAACCCTAACATCTAACCACAACTTAACAGTTTAGTCTACTAATACTCCAAGAGTTAAGTGACATGTAGCCTAGTTACAAAGTTAGGCTACTTATTAGAAAGTCAAAAGTTGACCATCGAAATAAAGTGTAACCGAAAAAAGATTTGGGAAAGAAAATGTCAAATTAATAGTTGCAAGGATGTGGCTTACTTTAATGGAAAATATTTTGCAGATCAGTTGTGGCATGGCATTAAAACTAAATCAGAAAAAAAACTGAAATTGCCTGTTGTTATGTTTTTGTGTATTTAAAAAAAAAAAATGTTTAAAATAAGTATTCAACAAGGCTCCTTAAAACTAAGTTGTAGTATGTAGACCTAACCCATTACTATTTTTTCAGCCAGTTTTATCTTCCAATTTCCATAGGCCTAATAGACGAATACAAGGGTTATGGCTATGCGATCTTCTTATTAAGCAAATAGTAATTTTGTTGTAGTTTTAAATACCATCGTTAGATGGCGCCAGATGACAAAATTAGAAACATGTTTAGTATTCATATTTTAATAACGTTGGTTGTGACAATAAAAACGGAGTAATTGGAACAATTGCATGTTTTATTTTATTTTGTTTATTTATTTAAAAATTGTGATTTCAATATTTATTTAAAGTAGCCTATGTTCAGGTATCAGGCATGTAATTTCTGGCAAATTAGAACTTTTTTAGGTTCTCATGGAGTCATAAAAGAGAAGGTCAAACGAGTCATTAAGGGTAATGGATTTTAACTGGTCGATAAGATGGACAGGTGGAAACGTGGAACTTGGGAAAGATCTGACTTCTGCAGACTGTTCTCCAATAGAGGCCGCCAGAGAACATCAGATGAATTAGAGGGAGAACATTTAGGCTACTTGACAATATTCTCTAATCTAGAAAATGTCTCTCATATTTCACGGTGGGCACAAACAGATAAACTGATTTGATTATAATGAAATATACAGTAGTTTTGTCAATACTGATATTAATAAAGAACTAACCGATGTCTTGGATGTTAACGAAAAGCTACTTGGAGCAGTTTACGGAGCCGCATTTTTGGAGCATTTAGTTCTTTAGAAAAAAAGTTGATGTTTAGATATTATGGCTATATATTAGTTGTCTCTTTTTTTAACTATATTGTTTTCCATAATATTTTACTTGTATTATAATAGCCTATTGCTATTCTAACCTTTTGTCCCCAGGTCTTACTAGATCTAGATTAAATTTTGTCATCATACATCATAAAATTATTATTTTAAAAAAGTTGTATCTTTTAAACAGGTCAGAATGACACCTCTGACCACACACTTCATTATCAGATGGGGTATGGCTATGCATTTGTGCACATTATTTACTTGTGCATAAAGGTGTAGCCCTTGACCGCGTTTTTCTCTTTTTCTTTCACTTTATTGAGTAATTAGTGCTATAATAATACTTATACTAATAGATGTCTTCCAGGTGTTAAAATAACGTATAATAAAGTCCTGTCTAAAGCGACAGGGGGTGCCATCATTTAGGCTACAGCACTCAGGCTCATTTCTCATCTGGCATTAGTCACTCTCCGAGATGCGCGAGAACCGAGGAGCTCTGTGTTTGAAAAACATAAAAATGTTAGGCCCCGAATGTTAGGCTATTTGTGATATGGATGATATAGGCTATTTGTTTTATTAGCTGATATTTCGCTCAGTATTTTTGTGTATGCTCAAATTAACTGAAAAAATATATATTTTGTGAAAATATATTCAATCAAATTTAAAGGATAAAACACTATTTATTTTAGGTATAACGAATGGCGCATAGGCTATAGGCTACTGTAACTGCCAATGTCTAATGGCATAATCTGAAAACACACTGGTAGGCCTAGCCTATATTTTATGCATGCTGCCTGAGCAAGATTCAGATTTAAAATGTGTCACTTAAAACAGCAGGTGAAAAAAGTCACAGTCTTCCTTGTTAATGTGCAGCAGGAATCTCAACATTGCTTTTACCTTTTCCAGGTGTCGTTGCCTTACACGTGCCCGTAGCAGAGCGCATGCGCCGTGAGGTGGTCCTCTGTTTTTATTGCCAGGTGAGTAGATTTTGTTCAGGTAAAGTGGAATTTTGCTTAAGGACACAAGACCCAATGAGATAACACGGTGTGATGTACCACATTCAGAGAGAAGACACAAGAATGTCACTAATGGGCAAAATGGGAGACTGGCAGGTAAGATCTCTTCCTTTTAAGGCTATGAGGGTGATGCGGTGCTCGCTTTTACTTTTCCATATAAGTTAGAATTAAGTCTTCGCCATGGTAGCTTTTTCAACACGTTTTCCGGACAGTATGTCTATATATTGGTCATTAACCATTGTAAATAAAATGCTACACACACAAAAGCTTATGCTATAGATAGAACACGCAGGTTTGCGTTTGAGACCGCGAGAGTGAAGAACGGTGAAATAGTATGGCGAAAGAACGGTGAAATAGTATGATCAGAATTCTCTAAAATGAGGAACTCCTAAGGTAACTTGTATCATAGGCCAAATTGGTTGCTATGTATTGGATAGTTATTTTATTTTGCCTGGTGTAAATGTTTTAATTTTATTAACTGATTTCAGATATTGCGATTTCATTCTGTGCAGCATTTCATAGTAACATTAACGGGAAAGACTGAATGTAGGCTTTTTATTATTTTCTTTATAAACTTTCCCTCCACTGTTTTCCCATGTTTCTTTGTGTCACACACGACCCTTAAGTCGATGTGGTCCATTAATGACAAAAAAAAGTAGGCTAAAAAAATACACAAACAAAAGAAAATCTAAAAATAATTGTGATTCGTTAATTTAATTTGTGAATATAGCGCCGTAAATAACTGACAGGTTTATTTAGACACCAGTAGCCTATTGTGAATGGACAAATTTCTCACAGTGAAGATTGCCAAATAGTGTTAAAGAATGAAGACTAGTTTTGCTTTTCTTTTGTGCGATTGGTTTCAGTAATGCGGACCCCTAATCAATAAGCAGCGAACAACAAAGCAGGAAACCCATCCATTTCTATTGCGCGTTTCTCTGCCTCTCTTAATCGTCATTGTGTCTTAGTTTCTTTCGGCCTCTCATTAATGACAACTGGACTCACCCCACCAAAAATGGTAATGGAGATAAGGGAGAGACAACGCCTTAGAGTCGGCGACCTGTCTCCTGACCTCATTCACATTTAACAAGCCATGTTGTTGTGTTAATTATTTACATTTATCAAATTGCGCCGTTACACGTTCTAAATAGGTGTATACCTACTGAAGAATCGACCTTTTCTTTGCATAATAGTGTTGAGAGTATTTTACAGGCCCGGGCTCACTATAGGACTAAAACAACAGTTTACAATTGTCAGACTGGAAGCAGTATTTGCCCACTGAAGCACGTGCATGCTGCAGTAGTTTAGCATTGTTTAATATATATATTAACTGGCTGCTCTTTGTAGATTCAAGCGCTTAAAACTTTTTGAAAAATGCGTGTATATGCAAAGAATCTGGTCTATGATAAAAAGAGATTTTTTTTCTTGGTTCAGGTTATTCTTGGCCAATTAATTCCACTCTGAATAAATTCAATTGGATGATTAATACAAATGAAAAGGTGAAGTCCTCCTTCACCAGTGATATCAACCCTTGCATTTACTGCTCCCTTTTGAAATAGGCTACACATGAAACTCAGTAAAGGTATTCTTACTGGAATTCTCGTTGCAGGTTCTACCTGTGTATATTCATTGGCTTTGGTCTCTTGATATGCTAATGAGGGTTATTACAGTAGCGCTCGAGTCTCTCTCTTTCACCATTAGAGGGAGATCTGAGCGCGCAGCTCGAGCCTTGTGCACTGTGTCAAACTCAAGCGAAGACGCAATTCACTCTATCCACAACCAATGAAAATGCTTTGGAAATTAACTGATAATATTAAATATGAAGACTGCGAGGTAAGCGGCTTATCCAGGATTTTAATACAAAATGTTGCATGATATTTACCAAAATTCTGAACGGTTTAACTTTTCACTCAGTCAGTTTTAATTTCATTTTTTAAACTGGCTTGCTGTTACCATTTTATTTAACACTTAATAAAATACTGCAATGGGCTACTGCATGATACAGAACACATGTACTTGTTTTCCAACATAGTAATAAAACAACAACAATAATAACTATAATAATAATAATAATAATAATAATAATAATAATAAACATATCACCCATTCATTGCCATTAGAATTTTCTTTAGAACAAAAATGGATCATTAAAATGGATCATTCATAATACCGAAATGTGTGTTATGAAGAAGAAAAAAAAGACTTACAAACAAACGTACCAAGGTTTGTTAAAAAAAAAAAAAAATGTTGTAGTGGTTAAATTAGTTTTAAAATTAATGTGTTTGTCATTTTTTTTAAGTTTATTTTATGTCCCCCCCCCCCTTTATTTGTCACGATGTGCTTGTGGTGGATGCAGTAATATATGGGAGTAGTTTTTGGAGTGGCGAAGCCAGTTAAACGTGTTTTCGCTCGTTTCTGGAGAATCACACACGCCAGGAAAAAACCTCTGCACTCAGCGCGTCCTTATTCGTTTTTTCAGCGCATAGAATCGAGTTGATTGTAGCCTATAATAATTACATTCGGTTTCATAATAATCGCGCATTATATGAAAATGTGTATGAGTAGACACGCGTAAAGTTGGTTGAATATTTGCTCTCGCGGTGAGTTAAGCTGCATCGGCGTGTGTGGATGTGTCTCGGCCGTGGTTAAAATCCTGGTGAGGGATTCTATGGAGTGGGCCATGGAGAAAGAGCATATGAGGACTAATGTGAAAAACAATGAGGTAGACACGCATCCAGTGAACAGTAAAAATGTGCCAGGCCAGATGCACTCTGCGTTTGCTGGATTTTCACCAGAATCAGAGGTGTACATTGTTTCCTTCCTTGTGTTCTTCCCCCTCGTTCTGTCTTTCTTTCACTTTTGCTTGCCCTCGAACCTTTTAAAATGTTCCCCCTCTCTCTGATTCGTCAGACGCAGGAGAATGTCCCTCTTTTTGTCTCTCTCTCCCTCTCTCTCCCACTCACTCTCTCTCTCCTCATCTCTGATTAGATATACTGATTCCTCATTCAATGGACGTCATTTAGTGCAGTCTGCCTTGAGTTGCTTCCTCGCTTCACGCTCGATTTCCGACCATTCTTCTCTTATTAAGTATTCGTGTAATATTAATAGTCATGAATATCTACTATTAGGAGTGCAGGGGAAGAGGCAGATCTGTGCTAACATGAGCTCAAGCGAGGGAACAGCTCACTGACAGAGCCGGGAGACGCCAAGGGGATCTAAGAAACTTTAGAGAAAAGGCATTGCATCTAAAGAGCAGATGAAGAACATTGGGAATTTACCCAGATTGTGATGGATTATTGCTTTATTTGAACGCCGGCCACCGCCACCTCGCTCTACAATTATTATTGGCTTGATTTAATTTGCACGTTCATTTTCGTTTTGTCCTTCTGAAATTCTTGCCTTTTGAAGTCCTCGAGAATCTTCGCAGATGTTAGTGCACAGTTTTTCCGCGATGGTGAGTGACTGTCGGGAGTAAAGATCTGAAGACTGCGCTCAACATTTACTCTCCGATTGTTTTTTTTTTTTTTTTTTTTTTTTTTTTATCCTATCGTTTTGTCTGTTCCATCATGCAAGCTGTTCTTGGTAGCATCAAATGCTATTACAAAGACTTTATACTTGATGTGAGCTCTGGTTATTTTTCTTTGCATCTCAGTCGGATTTTTAATTGCTAAATGAATAACAAATTATTGATGTACATTTTAATGTAGAATAACATGCATTATGATAGTCGTGGGGGAGTAATTATAATTATGATTATAATGTAGCGTTCTATTTGTTAATGTTGTTCTTGATCGAATCAAAAGCTTGATCGGTTTTCTGTTGAAATAACAAATTCCTTCCTAAATGCGATTACAATTCACTTCTGGTTATTTTTTCTCCTTAAAAATAAATAAAAATAAAAATAGAAATAAAATAAAAACACATAAAACAGCACTAAAATGGCACTGTATCGTTCTCTCTCTCCTAAGGATCGCCATGACGGGACCAGCAATGGCACAGCCCGGTTACCCCAGCTGGGAAGCGTTGGCCAGTCTCCGTACACCAGCGCTCCTCCGCTCTCTCACACGCCCAACTCAGACTTCCAGCCGCCATACTTTCCGCCACCCTACCAGCCCATCTACCCGCAGTCTCAGGACCCTTACTCTCATGTTAACGACCCGTACTCCATCAACTCTCTGCACGCCCAGCCGCAGCCACAGCACCCGGGCTGGCCCGGCCAGCGGCAGAGTCAGGAGAGCAGCCTGCTCCACCAGCACCGCGGGTTACCGCATCAGCTGTGCCGAGAGTACCGCAGAGAAGTGCTACTTCCCTCGGGTCACGGCCTTGATACTGGACTCACGGATTCAATCCCTATCCATGGAATACCTCACTCTTTAGAAGATGTTCAGGTGAGAAAAAAAGCTGAAATCCTATAATATAACATGCAACCATGGTGCTATTAGAATAATCTCGGGCAGTCAAATATTGGGTCACATGTTAAAGTTGTTCTTATTAAAGTAGCTGTTTTATTGAAAATATTATGGTAATGGATAACACAACGGTGGGAGTGGGAGTTTTTAAAATGGTGTTTGAATGTAATATTTTTTTATTTAAATTTAGGCTGTATTTGCAGGTAATGGTGATTTACGTTCGATATTTTTTCTTTTTGCCTTAAAAGCCTGTGATGAACATGCCATGTTGTGTGAAGAAACAATTTAGAAAATAAATGACATTTTTATGTAAAATTATATTTTTTGAACGACACCGTGAGTGGTTAAAACATAATATAAAGACAATCCCATTTTTCATTAATTATTTGCTGGATTTCTTCTCTTCACTGTTGTTCACCCCAGCAACCCAAAGTGAGTGGTGTGCTGAGCTTTTTGATTAATATTTTCTGTCATTTTTGGACGTGATTCCTGGCTGCCCCCCTTTTCATAAGTAATTTGATTGCAGTGTGCCTGCTGAAGAGATCTCACGAATCGAGACAAAATCCTCTCTTCCACCACAACTGGATGTTTTCTTGTTAATTTTCTTGGTAGATAAAATTGAAGTAAATATATTTGCTATTATTATATTTTATGATATAGCCTAACACAGCATCGTTTAAACTTTTATTATTTCAAGTGGCGCATGCTGATCGTACAGACCTATAGGTCAAAGATCTATAATAGGCCTACTTTCTTTAAAGATGCCGTTTATAGTGTGCGTATAGTCATGAAATTACTATGTAAAGCGTTTGTGCAAATTTTCTCTTTGGGCTGCATTTAATTTCGTTTGCAAAAAAAAAAAAAAAAAAAAAAAAAAAAGTACGGTGTTTTCAAACTTTCGATCATTATTAATATGCTTTGTGATCTTTGCAGCATGTTGATGATCAAGGAATTCACATCCCAGACCAAACTGTAATCAAGAAAGGTGAGCAATTTCCTCTCTAATACTGTACGTGGTTCAACTAGCAGCTCTGCGCTCGTAAAGACTACCCGTGCTTGCTGGGAGACGGATCGGGTTAATTTGTAGGCCCTGAGATAGCCTGGCGATAAGGCACAAACCATTTTTAGCAAAGTGTTCCAGAGCGGACACTATTGTCTCTGTTGTTATGATGGTGCTTGGCTTACCCTAGTCACATTTAAAACGGTAGCCTTTAATGAAATTTGCTAAATGTTCAATGATGACGCGAGAAACGCGTGTAGAGGCTTCGTTTATGAAACGCTTTTGTTAAAACAGATTTAACAAAGGCCGGCTGTATAATTTTCAGTTTAGTCATTTTAGCAATTACGTCCCTCTTTGTTTCGTTTGGATCATCGCAGTTTGGTGAATGTGGGCTGCAGGAGAATGGGTGTTTGATCGAGTTGTTTTCGTTGCAGTGATATGATTTTCTTCGCTTTAACAATGTGAAAGCTTTGACATGTTAAATTTGATGCATCATGCATACATCCACAAAAAAAAAAAAAAAAAAAAACACGTAGGCTAATAATTGCGATCTCACGACACGAGTTCGTTTAACTCCTCTTGTCTCTATTAGTCTCCCCTGAGCTATTAATGTCACTACTGATCTATCCAAAAGTGCCTGTGCTTTTGTTTCCAGCTAGCACATAAAGTAACAACGGGCGCTGAAGCAGGATTTAGGCCGGAACACTTATTTGTAAGCGCTGGTGTGTGAGTCTGAGCAGCCTATTTGGATTTGTGGGTATCAGTCCATGGCGCTGTGTGGCGTGGTTAGGGACTGTTTAACGCTTAAAACTAATTTGGAATTAAGATAAATAATACCCATTTTTATTTGTCGGAAGTAGGCCATTGTATTGTATCGGTATTCGATTATTATTATTATTTAAATAGCCTAATAATAAAATGTTATAGTAACAATAGATTTAAGTTTATCAACATTTGCGCGGATTATGCCACATGCGTTTCTTTTTTTTTCGTTGTTTTTTTCGAAGCAATGCCATGCATGTTGAACTGTCATTTTCACCGAGCTTGGTGTGGAGTCACCATTGTGATATAATATGAAATATTTTGATGGCTGGGCCACTTTATTACTCGGGGCATATTCCAGCAGTTACGTTCATGAGCTGAATGAAAAGCTATTGCTGTGGTATCTATTTTCCTTCCTCTCTGATAAGACCATACTGCCTTTGATTCCACATAGGCGTGAGAGATGATGTGCATAAACGCATATGTCTAATCTTACTCAAAGGCTGCCTGCTGCATAGTAATTCATCTTTTTCCATTTTGTTGGTGCTGTAGTCTCGAATGGGGGGCCTAATCATGTTCTTTTTTTTCTTTTTTTTTTTTTTGTCAAGGTCCTGTTTCCATATCCAAGAACAACAGCAATGTCTCTGCCATACCGATAAATAAGGACGGGCTTTTTGGAGGTGTGGTAAACCCAAATGAAGTGTTCTGTTCGGTTCCGGGTCGTCTGTCTCTTCTCAGCTCAACGTCAAAGTACAAAGTCACAGTAGCGGAGGTGCAGAGACGCCTTTCTCCGCCTGAGTGCCTGAACGCTTCCCTGCTCGGCGGGGTCTTGAGGAGGTGAGCTGGACGTCCATTGCATATACCAGTGATTATATATTATCAAGCGCTTTCCGTCGCCAAACTCACAGACATGGCCTTTTGAAGTCATACCCCAACATAGGCAAAATATTGTGGCCTATCCAATTGCAATGAGCTCATGCAGTCATGTCTTTAATGCAGACAATTAATTAAGACAATTTAATGGACACTTCCTTAGTGTGGCAATTAAATCTCTACACTGGGCTATTATCACATATGACAGACTGTTCTTAATTTGAAAAGCATTTTTAATTGTGAAACATACAATCGCAGGCCCCTAAAACAAAGTGTTTAAAAGTAGAGGTCTTGCTTTTAGCATAAAAAGTTACTCGAATAGCTGTTATTTGGGCTATTGGCGACACATGATTGCTTAGGCTATTATTATTAGGCTATTATTATTAGGCTATTATTATTATTATTTAAGTTCATGCGCGTCCAGCCTTAAATAGCATAGAAATATTATAAATGATAATTTAAATGATACGTAAATATAGCTGTGTATATAATGATATAAAATATGTAGCATAGGCCTATATCAGTAAGATAAATAACTACACATAATATATATTTATTTTTTGTCATTTATTTCAAAGGGCCAAATCTAAAAACGGCGGAAGATCTTTAAGGGAAAAACTAGATAAAATCGGATTAAATCTACCAGCAGGGAGACGCAAAGCTGCCAACGTTACCCTCCTGACGTCACTGGTGGAAGGTAAGTTTCCTGATAAATATATATTTTTAATAAAGCAGGTGCTTTAAGCAGCTTTCATTCCAATTCAGCATTTTCATTCATCCGTGAAATAGAGAGAGCAAGCAACAATGATGTCTTGTCTTGCAAGCAACAATGATGAAGGATATAAGAAAAGAGAACGGAATCAGGAGATATTATTCGGAAATACCTTTTTTTGTGGATTACAGGAATCTCTCTCTCTCTCCCTTTCAACAGGACCACTAGTCTTTAAATTTGAGCATGGTGTGGATTCAGGTGTCTTTGGGGCCTACTTTGTGCCATGTTAGCAGTGTTGTTTTATGACATTTTGTTTTGTGCAGTTGTTGGATATAAGGCACAACAGCCGAAAATTATTATTATTATTATTATTATTATTATTATTATTATTATTATTATTATTATTATTATTATTATTATTATTATTATTATGTGTGGATTTTATCCTTGTCGGCTTGATGCAGTTGACCTGTAGGTTGAAAGCCTATTATAAAATATAAATGAGTTAATTATGTTGCACTGCGAAGATGCCATTGCTGCTGAATAAATCCATTTTGCTTGCAAAGTTGGAGGTGATTATTCCGTGCAGTGATATTTGGTATGCCATGGGTTTTAAAGGTGAAAGCTGGAGACGGTTCATTGGTTCCTGTTAATCATTGCCGCCGAAGACTGAATGTAATATTCATCGTGCTTCATTGAAATTTAGTCTTGTATGGTAATGAGCCTGAAGAAATGTATGATTCCTGCGAGATAAGGGTGAGGGGTGGGGGTGGGGGTGGTGGACACGCAAGCAGACGCTGATTTAGTCGGAGGACATTGGCTTTCTGAAGTGCTGTTATTGTTTATGATCTGCTCCATTTTATGGAAAGCAGTTTAGTAGAGTTGAGCTTTGATGCTAATTGGCGCATGCGTTCTTCCGGATTCTAGGCTTATGACAGGAAGGCTTGCAGTAAAATTCCAACTGTTTCAGGAAATTAAACCAAAGACTTGAGAGAAAAAAAATCAACCAAACCCACAGACCTAGTCGGAGTAACCTATTTTACATGGCTAAAGTATAAGAAGGAGGTTTACTTTTAGCCTTTTGAAATTTATTTCGTATAGGCTATAAAACATCCTTCTAATAGGCCATTGACAAAAAGCTCACGAATCAATGACATAGTATCTTTTGGAGTTATTATCTAATGTTCTGTTAATCTCAGAAGGCATGTGCATGCTGACCCATGTATTTGACAAAATAAAAATTTCTAGGTAGCCTAATGGAAAATAAGGGTGCATTACTGATGTCAGAATTGATAGAGAGCGATGTCCTGCTCATTGGCCGAGAACGTTAATTAGATGACAATAATGAAAGATGTTCATTACTCTACATTTTACTGCAGTAACATAAATACTGACTCTCGTTTTCTTCTAGGTGAAGCTGTGCATCTGGCCAGAGATTTCGGTTATGTATGTGAGACTGAGTTTCCAGCCAAGGCGGTAGCTGAATATGTGAACCGACAGCATTCAGACCCAAATGAACAAGTCCAAAGAAAAAACATGTTATTGGCATCGAAGTAAGTGCTATTCTCACTATTCAGATGTAAAAGCGCAGTTATCTGTTTAGGACTGCGTCTCTTCGCGTTAATTGTCGTGATGTATTTGTTGGAGTTTTCTTTTTGCTGGATAGCCCAGAGCTGCTAATATCTGATTAATTGGACTGGATTCCATATCTTATTTTTGAGGCCGAGTGATTTCGTAAAATACACAAATATTTGCACTATATATTCACGACCTGTAGGCTACATCCTTACATTGTTTTATAGATTTTCTACAAATGGAAAAATAAATAAAAAGTAAAAATATATATAAAAAAAATACATACAAATAACGATGAATAACAATAATAATAATAAAAAAATAACAACAAAGGCGACGCTCTTCTTTAGATGGCATGGAGCCTAATAATCCAATTCTCACGTCTCCGGTTGACATATTACTGACGTATATGCGACACTCTTTTCAAACTGAACTTGAGTTGTCCATCGCTCTGATTCCACACTGCCCAACGAGCTGCTGTCAGAAGGAATACGTATGTCATTGATTAAGGGACACATAAGGAGCACGTAGTCTTACTAATACATTTCTGACTTCATACCTTCAGCTGTAATTAGCTTCATCCTGACACGCATCCTACATTGTGTCTCCTTCTAGACAAATCTGCAAAGAGTTCACGGACCTGCTCTCCCAAGACCGCTCGCCCTTGGGGAATTCACGTCCACAGCCCATTCTCGAGCCCGGGATTCAGAGCTGTTTGACCCACTTCAGTCTTATTTCTCACGGATTCGGGACTCCGGCTATGTGCGCGGCCCTCACGGCGCTGCAGAACTATCTGACAGAGGCCATTAAAGCCATGGACAAAATGTACCTGAACAACAATCCCAACAGCCACAATGAAACGGGGTCAAAAGCGGGTGACAAAGACGAGAAGCACAGAAAGTGATGTCCAACCACCATCCCAATTGATGACAAAATACATAACACACACACTAGTGATCAAGATTAAACATTGAACGCACCATCTCCCGATCTTGACATTTTGAAATATTTTTGATTTTTTAAATAGTAATAATAAAAAATAAAAAAAACAGTTCACTTTGGGATTCGCGGACAAGGCTTTTCTCTCAATCAAAATAAAGCAGTGTGCCAATGAGAGGAGTACAGATCTGCAACAGTAGGAGTTTTCATTAAACTCACTTTGTCTGAGTTCAACGGACTGAAATTCAGCGATTTCCCTCAGTATCCCCATTTACGATTGTAGCCATGTGACAACAAGAAGCTGAAAGAGGAAGATTTTCTATCAGTATTGTGAATAATAAACTTGAAAAAAAAAATATCTACAGCTCCATGCCATGACTTCAAGAACTGACTTTTCACTCGACCAAGCGACCAACTTGAACTTTGAATTTAACACGATTCACGGTTATATGAGGGAATCTGTGTTCAAGTATGTATATATTTATTTATGTGTAATTTAATGGGAATTGTAAATATGGTACGTCTGTTCAAACTTCTTTTTTATTTATCTGGTGCCTCCTGTTTTAGTGGGTTTAAATATTCGCTTAGTTCTTCATGTGGTTTTATGGTTCTTAGAAAACAGAAGTTTGGGGTATTCTTCTCTGGGATATTTCAATTCAGCCCTCTTGTAGCATGTTGAGGCGACATTGAAGCAAGTGAACAAATCGAAAAGAAATAAACATCCATTTCTCTATATATTATCCTTATGCCATTCAGTTTTAGATCGAAAAAGGTTATTGCAGAGACCCCGATGCTAGTTTTGTGTTTCTATCTTCTTGTTTTTATACGAGCTTTTTATGTGTTGTGCCAATCACCTCTTGTTCTTCCCTCAAAGCACCACAAGAGCAATAAATGGATATTGTCTTATGAATTCTTTTTTTTTCTTTCGAATAAATTCAACATTTGGGACCATCTGATATCTTGTGTGTCCACTGTCTAAATTGGAGGCGGTTTTATCTGTATTGTATAAACCTGTGCTGGCAATAGCTCCCATGCCTGTCAATGTATTATAGTTCTTTGTTGCCCAGAAAAAAAATAAATATTTGATACGCTTCATGTCGATTTTTATTCATTACTTTTTATTCACTGCTTGCTGCAATGTATTCCTCTCTCTCTCTCTCTCTCTCTCTCTCTCTCTCTCTCTCTCTCTCTCTCTCTCTCTCTCTCTCTCTCTCTCTCTCTCTCTCTCTCTCTCTCTCTCTCTCTCTCTCTCTCTCTCTCTCTCTCTCTCTTCTATTCAGCACAGTTACTGTAATTGAGTTTAACTCTCCCTTGACGATTGCTCCATGCAATAAGCAGTTGAACCCATTGTTTCCCTCAAGTATAATAATAAAAAAAAACTTACTTTCAACTCTTAGTTCAGAGTACAGGATCATTCAAATATGGCAGGGAGCTTTTTTGCCAAGCCAAATGACTCAAAAAACAACGAATTCTCTTCGTGTTTGAAGTGAATGTGTGTAGATTTAGCCCTCGAGCTAGAGCGCTCTTTAAATCAGTCAGATGAAGAATCTTGCTGAAGGTTAGTGCAGTCGCCATTTCCATGACTTTATTTGTAGACTCAGTGCACCTTATTTTTCATGAACCACTGTCAGCTATGCTATGATCAATTTTTATGTTTTTATAATGCAAATCCATGGTTTGCTGATATCAGTTTACAGATCGTTTGAACGAAATTGTAGGCATGGCACTTCGGCGTTAAAACGAAAAGCAGCATCCATGTCATAATTTTACTCGTCCAATTTCGTTGAGTCATTGGGTAGACTACATTTGTGTCCTGCCAGAACACGCATGGTTATTTTGTGCATTGCATAACTCAGATTCAAATAGAGTTTGATTGTTTATTGATAGAACCCGGAAATCAATCTCCATAAGGCTTGCTGGATTTGCTGTATGTATTCTGGTCATGTAGCCTACATAAGACGTCTGTCAATGACACTGAGGAAAGAACTGCCTGCACAATATTTTCACCATAGTGGCTATTTGTTTAATAAAAATAAATAAATAAATAAAAAATCGCCATTTTTCTTTCTGTGATCAGACCGTCTGTTCGACTCAGATGCAGTTGTTTTCAAATAACATGAACGAAGCCTAACTGTACATGTCCTTGGCATAATTGCAATGCACAGTGCAGCAGCAGGTGAAGCGAGGCATTGTCTGTCAAGACTGTTTTTGTTGGCTGCTTCTCAGATTGTGTGTGGGATTCTAACCTCGGGCAAATATAGCTCTCCCAGAAAGGATACCCGGCTGCTCCTCCTGCTCAGGCGCAGGGAAAAAAAGCACATGAATAGTCATTTTAAGGGAAATCACAATCATGTTAAATCGCATCGGAATTAGGAATTCCTTCACGTGAATCTGTGTCATTAACGCTAATGTCATTGATTAAATATATTAGAGCCACAACGATTTTTTTCAAAGCAAAGAAAGCATTTGTATACCACACAAGCATGAGCGTTATTTCGCATTAATTAATATATATAAAAAAACATGACACATCGCTTGTATAGGCTACATCAACACAGAGACCGTAGTCCGTTGAAATGGTGAGCTTTGTAATTTACAAAAAATATTTACCCATTTATTTTTAGTTGAACTAGTTGAACACAATAATGCCTTGCAGCATAATGAAAATATATAAAACAGAGTGGCTAGTGAAATTGGAGTTTACTGCAATACCCAGCTGATTTAGGTTCATTCACTATAACCTCCTGCACCAGCAATATCAATTACATATAATTTGTCTGTAGTAATTACAATATGTCGTTTTATGTCATTTCCCCCAAATAATAATTCATTTGTTGAATAATTCTGTCGATTAAAAAAATAGAATAGAATGTACAGACATGTAGAAGGCCTGTACACACACACACACACACACACACACACACACACACACACACACACCCACACACACACACACACACACACACACACACACACACACACACACACACACACGCACGCACGCACGCACGCACGCACGCACGCACGCACGCACGCACGCATGCACGCAGAGATTTACGCAGGCGCGTTTGGATTTGCTTTTAACTCTACAACTATGAACTTGCTTTAACAATCTCAGTACAAACGAAAGCCACGAACTAATAAGTTAAAACGTTTTGTGGGCATCCTGTCATAATCATAAAAATCCAGTTGCAGTCTTGTTATGAAATATGCTATTCTTAATAATAATATTCTTTTTACAATAAATACTTTCTAGACTAAAAAAAAAATCAACAAATGACAATTGAGTGAGCGTGTTAAATGCGTGCCTCCCTCTCTCTTCCTCATATCTTTCTCCAGAGGCAGGTTTAAATTTGCTCTTATAGCCTTATCTAGATGCATGACAGTCACATATGTTGCACAATGGTAGACACAAGTATCTACAGCACAGTTTAGACATTAAACCATATAATGTATGAATACACAAAGTGTCTCTTTATAATCGCATCGCATGCGTTCATCTTGGGCTATTTTTGTTGTTATTCATGTAGTTGTGCATTTATAACTATTTATAACTTTATTATTATTTTTTTTTTTTTTTTTTTTACCATATTCATTGATGGCCATATTCGTTGATAACATTCAACGCATCTACAGATATCCTTTTTTTTTTTTGGCAGTAATTTCGCACGTGCTGGGGAGACAAACTCCTTGATACTGAAGACGATTTTGTCCTTGGTTCAGCACCTCTGGACTTAACAGCTACCGTAAAGAAAGTTTACGTAATATTGAGCGATCTATGTGCTGGTTTGGTAACCGTTGCCCCAGTAAAATAACGACTACGAAGTAAGTTAAGATGATCATAAGAGCGTGGTTTGCACAATCAGAAAACCCGCCATTTATTAAAATATCACTTGATATTATGCTCTGTTGTTGTGAGGGAATAACGAATAAAGCAAAACTGATTAAACTGAAGCATATCGAGCATATTGTATTTTTTTATCAATATTATTTTATTAATAATACACTCAATGCGCTGTAATATTTTCCCCCTTAATAAAATTTAATGGAAGATGCTATCTATACAATTGTCACTGCTTATACATAAGTAGCCTAACAGACATAATGAAACAAATGGAAAAGTATGACGGCAATGATTCAAACAAGCTATATTTTTACTTATTATAATCTTTATTGTCTCACGTAGATTGCATATATAAACCCTGATACTAAGGAATGCTTTAGAAAGCAAAAAACGCACGCGCCTAGACAAATAACACACGTCCGCAATCGAATGACGTGATTCTAGTTGTCAATGGAGCGCAAAATGGTTAATTGCGCTCGACTCGTAACTTCATCACCCCCTCAACTGACCCCTCCCGACTAAACAGAGTGGGCCCCCATAATGTCAAAAGAGGTCAGAAGCTCCATCAAATCACCCATTATTACTTGGGACATAGGTAATCGATTAGATAACATTAAGTGCCTTTGAATAAACAGATTATTGTAAATAAGGGGACACCTCTATGAATGCAGAAATGTTGCGTTTAAATATAGAATAAGGTCTCTTCTACAAGACCTCTTCTACAAGACACCCCCCCCCCCCCCATCCCTCCACCCTATCCCTCTCAGAGTCAGCGCTTCAGTGCTTGATTGTTAACATTTACACTATTGCCAAAGGGTGTAGAGTACTTACAGAACAGAAATCTAAAATATACTATCTTAAAATAGGTCCGGAAAAGAACTATACTGAGTTGACTTATATGGTTATTTTTTACTTGATGTTCCAAGAATCGTCAGATAATTTTTTTTGGCTGTCTGATCTGTGAGACATTATGTTTATAATTATAACCTCATGAAAATAAAAGCGAAATAAACAAAATGCAGGGTGAAATAAACGAAGAAGAAAAAAAACGAGATAAAAAAAGGCAAACATGACAATTGAAAAAGATTAAATGTTTAGCCTAATCATGCATGCTACTGTGTAGCTTAGGAACTCATCAATTCAGTGTCATATGATTCTGTATGTTTTTCATTCATCAAAATCTGAATCAAACTACAAGTTCTGACCTCCTCCATCCAATGTCTTCACACAGTATTCGCACCCAAAAATAAAGCACCCACGACTGTTATGTTTCGCCCTTTTCATACAAATAGTTCATATTCTAGTTTCTGCCTCCCTCTCTCTCCTCTCATTCTCCGAAGTCAGCCGGGGGGAGTGTCGCCGCGGGCAAAACATATGCTTCTTTCCATTGCACTAATCCAAATTCAGCGTGCAGGAATAATTGCTGGAGTGCCCATGCTTTCGCAGGGCTTTGTCCCGCTCTGGCTCCCGTCAGCCAGGCACACGCCATTTCAATCAACTGCTTTTGAGGGCTGTCTCTTTTTATCAAACCTCAGAACCTCGCCAATGATGTGAACATTTAACAAACCGCTTCACGCTTCACTAAGAACATGTAGGCTACATATATGAAGGGACCTGAAGTCTCATTGTTGTATATTATTATTCGTATATACTTTTTGTATTTCCTTGTTGGTTAGAGTTGTATTCATAGCGTTGCTCATCCGGATGTATAGGCTATATTCTGTCAAAGTGATGCCTCACGGGGTCAATTTCATCTACGTGTCAAATGATCAAATAACTGTGAAATTATCAAAAGCCAAATCTTGTGACAAATGCCGACACTATCAGCCCGCTGTGTTTAGTGTCTATTTCTTGCTACTTGATTTGACCCTTTAATTTTATTATAGGCGACTAGTCTATATATCATTGACTCGAATTAAATTTATAATTGAGATATAACAACATATTTAGTTGAACGAAATGTTTTACATTGAACAAACGAGGACATTACATACATTTTGAAAAACAAAAACAAAAAAACTAACTGAATAAAATAGCATAACATTGGCAGCTGGCACCAAAAAGGCAATTCACATATTCTGTCGTGAATTTTCATGAATGAGTAAATAATCTCATGTCAATGCAATATTGTTCTTCAGAAATCGAATGTTGACCGTCAAAATAATGACACGTTTAAAACTACTATCAAAAGCTCCAAGGGGTAGCTATGAAGGTCAAGGGTTATGCTGTGGCCATGCAGTGGGGGTGCCGTTGAATAAAAAATAAATAAGAGTATAAAAATACGAAAAATACGAGTGATTTATACAATAAAGAGAGTCAACTTTTATACAAAAAGCCTTAACATTGATTGGTCAGAAAAAAAACTTAGTCTCGTGGGTTAAACAGTCAAAAATTGACACACTTCCTTGTCGAATCTAATTCTAAAATGAAACAATCGATTACCCACAAAAATAACTACTACTACTACTACTACTACTACTACTACTACTACTACTACTACTAATAATAATAATAATAATGACCAACTTTATATTAGGTCTTTAATTGTGCATTTAAATGTACTTACTGTGTACAAGTACAAGTTATTACATTGTTGGTACTTTGAGTTACCTGCATTACATATAGGTCACTGTGTAACTAATAACTGATACTAAGCCTGCTAAATAATACGAATTTATATGTCTAATGTTTACTGTCTACATATGATCTCTTGGTGAATTTGTTCATAAAATTTTGTCTGTTTTCCCGACTTCTTGTAGCCTACGCTATTTTTATTATTATTAATTTTAATTTTTTTATACTCTTGTCTTAGCCTTTTTATGTGAATCAACGATGAAAAAGTAAGTACAACGATCCATTTGCTTGGGAATCGCATGTTTTCACGGATAGGTGACAGAGACGAGAGAGATAGAGAGAGACTGAATTAATAGACGTGATAATTTCACACTAAAGAAAAACACTATTTCATGTGTCTCTATCTGTTCCATCAGAGCGCAGCTGTGCTGTTATGATGAAGTTTGATGATGATGGTCTGAATCTTCCTCCAGGCGACTCATAGCTGCAGGCAGCACCAGTGCCCGACCCTGATAAACGACTTAAACACACACGGGCTCGCCAGATCACTTGTGTTGCTCTCTTCATCCCCCTCACCCACAATACACAGAACACTCAGTTTGGCTTATTGCACCTCTACCGGATATATTTATTTATACAAACATCACAGAGGGTAGCCTACTGCACAAATGCGAATCTTAAATTAGAGTATTTGGTGAAATTGTTATAACATATAGTTTAATATATGTGTGTGTGTGTGTGTGTGTGTGTGTGTGTGTGTGTGTGTGTGTGTGTGTGTGTGTGTGTGTGTGCACTGTTTTATTTAAAATGTTTTCTTTACTCATCCCCATACGCGCGTGATGACTCCGATCTTCAACCGATGAACGGCATAATATAATGTTCCGATCCAATCTGACTTCTGACCTGTAATGCTGCCTGAATCATAATCATACACTGTTCGTTCGTTGGCCAGAGGAGAACTGCCCCCCCGACTGAGCCTGGTTTCTCCCAAGGTTTTGTTTTCTCCATTTTGTCACCTGATGAAGTTTTGGTTCGTTGCCACTGTCGCCTTTTTCGCATTTCTTCGCCTTTGTCGCCATTGGTTTTTGGCTTGCTTAGTTGGGGACATTTAATTTTATATTTAACAATATTATTAGAACATTATTTTCCTGTTATCTCTGTAAAGCTGCTTTGAAACAATCTGTATTGTAAAATGCGCTATATAAATAAAGGTGACTGTACGAAAAATTTTTTTTTTGGCTAAAACTGAGAAGAGCAACTAATTTTAAAATTTTCCAGACAATTTAGAAAGAAACCATCAGGCACCAATTATCCAATTAGTCAAATTCAACATTACCTTTTCGACTTCATCACCTTTTTGAAAACCGTAAATTATAATTGAAACCGTACCAATCATTTTTGAAATTCATCTTCACCGATTTGTAAGACAAAAATAATTTTACAAGGAAACACCAGGGTTTAAAATAAGTTCTTCTAAATTATGTCCAGAGAGTTTACAGCAGCCTGAAAAGACTGCATTATCCGACCCCTTTCTCTTCCTCTTTCATCAGACATGGCAGCATTTGAAGAGAACGTGGGTATTTAATTTTTTTCCCTTTCTTTCTTTTGCTCACATTATTATTATTATTTTTTTTTTTTTAACATGTCTGCTTCCGGGAATGTTGACCTATCAATGAGAGTGAAATGGTTTAATGCTCCATCATGCTGCACAACTGATCACTTCTCCTGTGGTTTTCCACAATCTAGCCAGAAAAAAAGACCATTGCATGAGACAGATGTGAGGTCACAATTAGGTTAACAATTATATTTTGGTTTGGGGTGATTCCTGAGAGTAGGGAACTACTCAGATAACTAATTATATAAACATGGTCAAAAATATAGAACTGTGGCAATAACATTGCAAGCAATTTCAAATTAATTTGATGTGTCAGCGTGTTTCTCCTAATTCTTGCTATTTTGCCAGAACTCTTTTAGGGCATGAACAGAAGACACCCATAAGAAACTATTCTGAGTTAGTGAAGGTGTTTCCCAACAATTACCATTTAACCCACATCTCGTCTATTGCATTATCTTAGCTGCATGAAACACTGAAATTGTTCAGCTTATAATGATAAGAATGACTAAAAGAATCGCAGATATCTCAGGAGAGTTCAAAAAAGTATACTCTGTCAACTATTACTTTCAGTTACGTTAGGGCTCAATGCGCCATTCATGTTGGTTAGATTTTATTATAATATTGGTTTAAGTCTTGTTGATGAGCCATCATTTCGGAATGCTTGGTAACTTGCAGGCCGTGATTCAACATACAGTATGTAATTGTGATTTGTCATTTTATCAGCTTCAGGCTCTTAACTGGGTATAGAAACGACAGTATGTAAGAATGGATGATCGTGCAAACATTACAAAATAGCTTCAAAGACAGTTGCACTGTCTTTTCCCTCACTGATGTTTATTGTCAAATGCACAATAAATATCTCATCCTTGACTGTGTTTAACACAAGTTTCATTAAAGTAGTCCATTACTTGTAGAGCCTGAGGCCCGATAGCAGCAGGAGAGAGAGCAAGAGAGAACGAAAGAAGAGTAGAGAGCTGAGAAAAGCTCATTGATAATTAAGTGTTGGTTGCTCACTGTGTGAGGTGTCGCTGTACTTTGCTTACCAATCCAATGGCTGTTGGTCTCCTCCTCCGTTTGTGCCGGCATCACGTGCCATCTAATAGGCTTCAATTAGAGCAACGGGAGCTGGGGTTAATTATGACTTAACACATTTGATTGAGTGGATCAGATCAGCAGTGATGGGGACTCAAGGGGAGAGGGACTCATTTATTAGTCTCTATTTGTGTCCTTGTTTCACAGTGTTAAAGATGGTGGCTAAATATTGTTGGTGTGGGACTCTCAAAGCTTCCCGTGTCAGATCACACCAGGCATATTTGCGTGCCACATTCAAACCATGCGCTTTGCATGTCTATAACTGCATGCACCTGCCCCTGTAGACAGTGTAAAGGGATATAGGCAAGAAAATGAACACAGACCAACATAATACTGTTTGCAGTAAAATATGAGGTTTATCGAGGAAAAGGAGGTTTGACCCTGAGGTTTGCGTCTAACCATTCCATTGGAAGCCAGAACCTTGGCTGATTACGAACGATTTTGGAAAAATCTTCTGGCTGCCGAAAGATTCTGTTGCTTCCCTCGGGATATCATCACGACGGTTTCCCTCTCCAAGTATTCTCAAAGGTTAAAGTCTTCCTTCAGTAACACAAACGCAAATTTTAACTTATGGCCCAAAGATACAAAATCAAGGAACCATCACTGAAGGGTAAATATTTACAGTGGTACACTTGAAAGAGCGGGAGAGAAAAGAGAAAATTTAAAGATCGAAAAAGGACAGCAAAACAGAATGACAGAAAAGCAAGTGATTTATAACAGGCAAATTGATCGTGATCATTATGCCAAATAAGCAGCTTCCTCCCACTGTTGAACAGATCCACACAATAATAAAAGTAAGTTGGGAATGAAGCTTTTGACAGGCTGCTAATGAATCGCTGTAGGCCCATCTGCCTCAATGCAAACAGAAATGTGGTTGGATCTTGTGAACTGTTACCACTGTCACTGTAAACAATTATTGTCAAACATATTTACTTGCAATCATTTTAGCAGATGTCACACTTTTTGTTTCCGCCCGGCTTTTGTATCTCTCATTTGCAGACGTGCCACTTGCCCTTAACACACTTTTTGCTTGAATATTGAGCAGGTATTTGCAGAGGTGCTTCAGGGCACAAGGTTGTGAGGGGGAGAGAGGCTAAGAATGGTTGGAAAGCGAGAGAGGAGATTATCTGGCCCCCTCATCAGGAGAGCGGCCCACTCCCTACCCATGATGCCCTGAGGCCTAGGGGGGCAGCCCTGCCTCGCAGTCATGCACCTCTTTATCACCCTAATCTGTTAATTGTGGAAGCTCAATTGGCACATGGTGGCTTTTTATTACAGCCTACCCGCATTAACCAGACAGAGACTGTGGCGGAGTCTGTGCAGCCCCTGTGTCCTCATCCGCTCTCTTTAGTGTCAGCTTTAAATGGGCTTGTCCCAAAAGGTGAGCCTTTTTTTTTCTCGAGACCGTGCATAACTGATCCTGGTGCAGGGTGTTGCCTTTTCTCATTTTTGCTCCCCTTCTGCTCATTTTCTTTAGTGTGACTTGAAAAAAAAAAAAAAAAAAAAAAAAAAAAAATGAAACCAAAACAGAGCATGCTGCTGATTTTTTGAGTTTTTGTGTAAACCACATGGAGTGGGCCGTCTGTTTCAAATAGCTCTTTTACTAAGACTGTCTGACTTAAATTCCTCCAATCTGATGCTCAGCATCTTTTTAGTCAAAAGCATTGGTTTCGATAAAAGTGCGCTTCACACTGACAGTGTTAGAGAATGTAAATTGTGGTAATTTGCATTAGAAAAAAATGATGTAAATAATATATAGGCAACATTAGGTGTTATTTCAAGCAATACAATGTGCTTAACATGAAAATATAAACAGTCAATTTAGCCCAAGAGCAGTGTAAGGCCCCATTCAGTGTTGGTTATTCAAATCAGAGCAATATGTGAATTCACAATTTTTATGAGAAACAATGTTTTCTCACATGGAATAATAGGAATATTTGGTAACACTTTATTTTACAGTGTCCTTGTTACGTGTTACATGTACTTACCATAGTAATAACAGTAATTTATGCACAATTACATGCAACTAACCCTCAACCAAATCCTAATCCTACGCTAACCCTATAGTACATGTTGTTAATTAATATTACTCAGTACTTAAATCTATAATTACACTGTAACAATGAGACCTTAAAATAAAGTGTAACCGAAGATTTCAAATAAGACTGACTTCAGCAAGATTGTATACCTTTTGCATATATAGACACAATTATGCATACACACCTTTTTTCTAATACTGTATGATTACAGTAAAAAAAAAATCCTAAAGCCCATTATGTGTTTTTCTACTACAGATTTGCGGTAAATATACAGTAATTTTTTACAGTGTAGCTTTATAAATAAGAACAAAAGGAAGATTTATTTTTAATGTAAAGCTATTTATGACTATTGGCTAACCCTTACCTTTCCCCTAAAATAAAACTTTTAAAACATTGTTGACTATTTATTAATCCTTTTTTTTTATTTTTTATTTTTTATATTTGAGTTAAAAGGAAAAAGAAGGTTCTATTAGATTTAGCTCACTTCGGGCTTTCTTTGAAACACACTTTGCCCTAGTGTCCTTAATCAAAAACGGTTGGGTTGAACGGAAAGTCCATGCCACCAGAAATGTGGTACAGCAACTTGGTGACAGCACAATGGAGTGAGCGATTTATGACAGGCTATTAACAGTTGCTGTTCTCCCTCACTGCAAACAAGTGTTTGACTAATCTACTAAAAACTCCATATAAGAACACTTTCTCTGCACTTCAGTGGTACCAACACATGTACACAAGCATACACAGAATCACACACATGCAAGCCTTTCAATTGACCCATTGTGCAGTATACTAATAATAACATGGTACTAAACAATTTTTTATTTTTTACTGTACATGGTAGTACAAGGTAACAGGTTGTACAAATCACATCTATGTTCAAATAGAAAAACAAAACGGGTTAGTAATACCATCATTTTATTTGTACTTTAGTTTGGTACTTAATTGTAAATTATTTGTTTTTCTCTGATGTGTCACATTCTACTCTAGAAAGACTAGGTGGATGAGTCAAAATGCAGCAGCATGAGAAATTAGATTTGGGAAAATTGAATTTGACCATTTTATTGAATGGAATTTAGCAAGATTGTTGGAGAATAACTAATTAAAATTAGGAACACTAACGTAACTGCATTTTTACATATGTAACAGCAGTTCACATTATTGCAAGCTACTTTGTAGAGATTTAACATTACACTGTAAAAGAAATCCTGTAAATTTACAGAAATTTAATAGAAAAATGCTGTTTTCCTGTAATAACTGTAAGTTACTGTTTTTTGCAATGCATTATGGGAGATTGTGGGAGACAGACGCATTATGGGAGACAGACGGCTGTCTGCCTGAAACTTGTTATTTTAGTTGATAAAGTTTTAAATATGGATATTTGTCTTACACCAACGCATCGCTTTGCTTCAGAAGGCCTTTATTAACCCCTCAGAGCAGTTTGAGACACTTTTATCATGGATGGATGCACTTTGGACTTAAAAAAAATGGTGCCCATTCACTCCCATTATAAAGCTTGGAAGAGCCAGGACATTAAAATTGTATTCGTATGAAAGATGATTGTCATATACACCTAAGATGGCTTCAGGGTGAGTAAATCATGGGATAATTTTAATTTTTGGATGAACTATCCCTTTAATCTAAGTCACCAGTCATTTAATCTAATATCAAAGATATAAGACCAAAGCATCAAAAACTAGACTGCAATTGCTAGATGTATGGTGAAAAGTGTTTGGTCTGTTCTCACCCAAACAAATTGAATCACTTCAGAAAACTGGTTAAACCATGTGACACATATGAATTACCTTTATCCTTCATTTATTATGACTATTGGTGTTTGAAAGTTTGATCCCCATTATCTTCTTTTGCATTGTAGGGACAAACAGACATTTCATCTCCATTAAAATATCATATTTTGCATCATTGGAGTTTAAATCTGCATAAGGGTGAGTAAATGAGAAAATTTTAATTTTTACATAAACCATTCATATTCTGAATATGATAAGCCTATTGCATCTGTAGAATATAAGCAACAAGTAGCACATTGCATTTTAAAAATTGTATTTGCAGATACTGTCAGTCAACTTAAATTGTTTTCTTTACCAATAGATGTCTGCCACTCCTGCTGACCTTGAGAAAATGCTTGCCTGTGTCTCCTTGTT
The DNA here is from genome assembly GCA_026230005.1 of Gila orcuttii. NCBI lineage: Eukaryota > Metazoa > Chordata > Actinopteri > Cypriniformes > Leuciscidae > Gila > Gila orcuttii. The sequence continues at coordinate 25,783,316 of JAPDVR010000023.1, forward strand.
TTACCCTTCTTGGTAAGTATGTCATATTAGATATGTTTGCATTTTGTTTCACTAAAACAAAGCTCACATTTCCAAACTGAAACATGACTTTAGTTTATCAGGAGAAGAGCCACATTTATATGCCTCATGCTAGAATCCACTGACTATAAATGTACTCTGACTGTATGACCTGTGCAGTTTATTCCAAGTCTTCAGTTAAAGGGATACTCCACCAGTTTTTCTTATTAAACTATGTTATTCCCTTAACTAAGACGAGTTGATACATACCTCTCTCGTCTCAGTGCGTGCACTATATCGCTCTGTATTGCCGCAAAACTATGTTAGCTCTTAGCTTAGCCCATGCATTAAATATGGGCCAAGCAGAGAAGCGACCAAACACTTCCACGTTTTTCCTATGTAAACACAGTTACTAGAGTAGTGTAACTTGACCTGGGCTGGTGACACAAAATAAACCGTTGCGCTTTTCTAAGCGTTTAAAATTGATGACTATATTGTATGGCGGAATACCATAACAAGTGCTTTTGAGCACTTCGACTTGGCGCAATAATATCTTCACTCGTGAAAAGTCCTCTTACCGGCTCCCGCTTCTTCTCCCCCTCCCTCTGACATTTCCGTCAATACAACCAACGTGACTTTTACTACCTGTGCTATTAGCAAACTGCAGATCATTTGCAATGGCGGACTTTGTAGATGATTATGACTTCTTTGTAGCAGACCCAGAGCCATATCTGTTTGAACCCGAGTACACGGAGGAGGAATTAGCTCTTATGGACCGTGAGAGGCAAGAAAGATATGATCCAGAACAGACCGGAGCTGGCGAAAGACCGGTGCATGTCACGTTGGTTGTATTGACTGAAATGTCAGAGGGAGGGGGAGAGGAAGCGGGAGCCGGTAAGAGGACTTTTCACGAGTGAAGATATTATTGCGCCAAGTCGAAGTGCTCAAAAGCACTTGTTATGGTATTCCGCCATACAATATAGTCATCAATTTTAAACGCTTAGAAAAGCGCAACGGTTTATTTTGTGTCACCAGCCCAGGTCAAGTTACACTACTCGAGTAACTGTGTTTACATAGGAAAACCGTGGAAGTTTTTGGTCGCTTCTCTGCTTGGCCCATATTTAATACATGGGCTAAGCTAAGTGCTAACATAGTTTTGCGGCAATACAGAGCGATATAGTGCACGCACTGAGACGAGAGAGGTATGTATCAACTCGTCTTAGTTAAGGGAATAACATAGTTTAATAAGAAAAACTGGTGGAGTATCCCTTTAATTATCCAGTAGTTTTTGGTTAGACATTTTTAGATAATCAAAATTATACACTGCAAATCATTTTAATTGAAAAATTTCTCCTCTTATTTTTCAGATACTTTATCGGTATAAATCCATAAAAGAGGACCAAAGCTGCACGGAGAAAAGAGGTGTGTAAAATAACTGGGAAAACTGTGCAGAAAAAGACTTTATCCATCAGTCCAAAAGTATCAACAGCTGATATATATTTTATAAACTATTTGTTTTGAAATAAAACAATGGGCCAGTGTTCACTGAAAACTGACTTGAGAGTATATTTGTATTTTATGAACAGTTAAGGTATGTATGTATATATGTATGTAATTATGTATGGCTGTTTTAAGGCATATTGTAAAAGTATATCTAGTGTTGTATGAGAATAAATCTAAAAGTTTATCTAGTGTTGTGTTGTTCTCTTTTGAAATCCACATAACTGAAATGGGTAGTAACACAACTACTATGATGAGCGTACAGTGATGGCAAAGGCTCTAATGGTGCGTTCAAGCCATGTCGGAAATATCGTTTTACTAGTTGCACATGACCTCCACCACAATGTCGTTAATACAAGTGGAAAGCTTGGGATTTTCTTTAAGCCCTGATGTTTATGAGTTGGGGGCGTGTCAGTGAGAAACAATAATCCTGTAAAAAAATGGTAAACTACTGGCAGCTGTGGTTGCAGCATCATACCGTATAAATACGGTGTGTAACTGTTTTTGAAATTAGCTAAATACCGTTTTGTCAGCTAAAGTATATAACTGTATTTAACAGCATATAACTGTAGCTGACAAAACGCTATTTAGCTGTTAATTTTAAAAACAGTTACACACTGTATTTTTACGGTATGATGCTGGCAATGATGCTGATGATGTGGGGATATTTTAATTCCAAAGGCCAAGGGAACTTTATCAGGATGCATAGTATCCTGGATCCATAAAACAACTGGCCTTTAAAAATAAAAATCTGCCTGCCTCTATGGGAATTTAACATAGGGGTGTCCTGACTTATGCACCCTGTATTTTAAGGAAGAACATTTATTTATTTACGATACATTATTCATTCACAAAGGAAATTGGTGTCCTTAAAGGTTGGATTTTTCCTAATTTTTTAAATTAAGGCATTAAGATACATTTCCAAAAGATGATTTTTTATTCCTCTTTTTAGTCAACTTAAGCATGGGTGTGTTCACTTATGCTAGGCACTGTAGATTTGGACTCCTCGTCTGTCTAAATGCAGTTCATTTTATCATATTGTGCGGCTACTGTAGGTGTAGGCCAACTTAAATAGGGTTTTACAAGTTAAAAGAAGTCTGTACCCCAGGCAACATTTTATTACAACTAATGTTTACCTCTGACAATACATTGTAAGTGTTTTATTATTAAGTTTGGACAAATCATTTGCCTGGGGTTGAAGGTGCTATG